>CANTUT010000016.1:12500-612500 GCA_947687605.1 Reutealis trisperma | reverse complement strand
TATTAAACTTTAAATTATCAGGCATATTATATTTAAAATTTAGGTTCATTACATATAATTATGAGATTCATTAGATATAACGTTTAAATTCATATATATCACGTGCAAATATATTATATTTTGTTGCTAGATTCATGATTTAATTATTCTATAATTTAATTTCATTTGCTCTTCATACTTAAAATTTTCATTATTTAATATTTCACATATAATTATAAGATTTATTAGATTTAAAGTTTATGTTCATCACATATAATTATCAGGTTCATTAGATATAATATTTAGGTTCGTCATATATTACATACAAATTCATTATATTCTGCTGCTATATTCATGATTTAATTATTTTATAATTTGATTTCATTTGTTATTCATACTTAAAATTTCCATTATTTAATATTTCATATATAATTATGTGGTTTATTAGATTTAAAGTTTAGGTTTATCACATATAATTATTATATTCATTAGATATAACATTTAAATTCATCATATATTACATGCAGATTTATTATCTTTTATTGTCAGATTCATGATTATAAATTAATACTAAATTATCTATTTTTATTTTTTTATTAATCAACAACTAGCTCTATTATATTGATCGAGTAGAATTCAAAGTAAAGGGATTGATTAAAAGACAATTCTCAATAATATAAAGTTAGATTTCTTAACAAGCAAGAGACAAATACAAAGAAGAATAGCATATTCAGCTATTGATATGCACTTTTTAACTCGAAAATCTAAATTTTTTTCAATTTATCAAATAATATATGTGTCTCTTAACATAAAACCTAAAAACACCAAGTAATTGAACTAAAAAATCAAAATCTCTATACAAACAGTATAAAAACTGACAAAAAAAAAAGATTATGAAAAAAATATGAATAAAAAGAAGACATAAATAGCTTCAAAAAAAAGAAGAGCAAAAAAATCAAAGCAATTTCAAAGGAGAAGAAGAAAAAGAAGAAAAAGAAAACTGAGATGCTATTTTAAAGATGAAAAATCGAAAGAAGAAGAAGAAGAAGAAGAAAATTGAGACGCTGTTTTAAAGATGAAAAATTGATCTTTCTAAAATAATTCAAAGACATATTAATAATATTTTTTAAAATAAAATAGTGAGCTTTAACTAGGGATCTTATTGCCACATGGTCCCGGACATAATATAAATTGCCATTTTAATAGGTAAGAGGCATGTGCAGAACATGTGAGGAGCTATTTTTTGTGGGTCCCAATCGTCCCATGCAACTTTCCGATAAGCCCATCACAAAAAAAGACTTGAAAGAAAAATATTTTACAATTCAAATATTTAAATAGAAAAAATATAAAAATATATTTTTAGACCCAAAAATAGAAAAAATCGAAAAGATTAAATACTAATAATATAATTAACCGTAACACAAGTATATATCATAATTTTTTAAAATATCTTTAATTATTATTAAATAAATGTACATAATTAAAAATTAAATTAAATTCATTATCTATATATATAATATTTAAAAAAAATTACTACACAATAATTTGATCCAATTCAAATGAATTTTTTAAAATAGAATCATTATATTTTACTTTCAAAAAATATTATAAGAATGTGTTTAATAAATCGTAATAAAATATAATTAAATATATTTTAATAAAAATTTATATTAAAATATAATATTTAATTATATTATATTATATATTATTATGGTTAAAAAAAATAAATAAATCTAAATCGTGTCAAGATGATAAGCCACTTCATTCTTATTATTTGTCCTTTGAGTAATGAAAAATAGCAGTTAATTATGGAAAGTAAATAAAAATTTTCAAAGAAAGAAAAAAAAAAAAAAAAATTCAAAGTGTGACACTGTCTAATGCCAAGCGAGCAAAAACCCTGAAACAGACAGATGCTATGCTAATGCTAGCAAAGGAAAGTGAGTAATCTAAACACTCTCTTTCTCTCTCATTGGTTTCATCGATCTTCAGCTCTCAACCCAAAAAGCCTTTCTCTTCTCTCTCTGGCTTTTGTCTCGGATTCTTCAAAACTCTTTCCTGTATTACAAATTCAATCACTTTTCAACTTTCTCTCTCAAGATTCTCTCACAAAGGCCTTACAAAACGCGGAAACCAATGGCCTCTTCACTATCAACAGCAGCCTCAGCTTCGGCGGTGGCCAAAACCACTGCTAATTTGCCTCATTCCCCTAATTACGCTCTCTCTGGAATTTCCTTTCGCCTTTCTCCTAAACCCAAGCTCCGAATTTTTACCAAGGTATTTATTTTATTTTATTTTTATGTTGTTTTTTGAAGGTGAAGTTAATTTTTTGTTGTAACTGTTTGTAATTTATTGTTGGGGAAATATGAGGACGAGAAAGGATTTTGCGAGTTAATGTGTTTCGAGAGCTTTAGATTTTTAAGTTTGAGATTAGTTTAGCTGATTATCGTTTGTAATTCTGTAAATTAGGAGCAAATTGAATGTATTTTTCAAAACTTTACTTTGCTATTTTACTTTGTTGTCTTTTAGCGAAATGTTGATTTAAAGGAGGAGAAATGTAAAGAAGAAGAGGAATTGATTAATGAATTTAAGAATTTAAACTAGGCTTCATTCAAGATGAAATTTTTAGATACAAAAGTAACTAAAAGAGAATCAAATTTTTAGGAAATAGATAGTTGTTTTCAAATTAATTGTTTGTTAATTATTTTCATAGAATTATTAGTTCCTGTTTCATTGGTTTTCCTTTTTGGGTTAATTGAGGGTTCAATTGGTATGTTGATTGATGAAATTTCCTTGCTTGTGCGATTTGACGCAATCTATTGGGATTGAATTATGATCCACTTTGGAGTCTGGACCAAATTCTGGTTGGTTGTTTTTTTTTTTTTCACCATATATATATATATTGCTGTTCTATGCAACTTGTTTTAGTATGTATAATTTTTTTTTTTTGAGAACTTATTTATGAAAAAGAATTTTAAAAAGTGATATTTGCATGAAAACAACTAACAGGATGCCACATTTATTTCCTCACTTTGATGTGCTGTCATCTTACCATGGAAAGTTGAGATGCCTGACATAATATGACATCATTGCGTTTTTGGTTGACACGAATATCTGTGGACAATGTGATGCGGCTTACTCTTGGCCTTGGTTTGATAAGAATAGAAACACTTGTATTATAGTGTATTTACACCTATTCCTATTTGGTATTTGCTTGATGTTTAGAAAAATGGTGAACTTGGATATCATAACATATGGTGAACTTTTATATTTTTAGACCTCAAGGGTTTTACTTCCTTCCCTCCTTTCATTTAGCATCCAAAGTAGGCTGCTTGTTAATTGGTCTCTCAGTACTTGTTATATGTGGATTGAGAATTCACCCAAATAGCACTTGACCACTATAGTCTTGCTCTCTATTGTATATAACAAATCATTATAGCATCATTCATTCCCTCTCTTTCTCGAGTGTGATCAGGTTTACACATTGACATTTCCTTTGTGGATTAGGTAAATCAAACAATAATCTACTGTCTTGCAAATTTAGATTTCCCATGCCAATGTTTAATTGCTATATCAAACCTCATAAGAATTTAGCAACATAGAATATGTTGTTCTTGCTGAGATGAGAATATAGATCGTTCTTCTTTGTAGATTTGGTCATGATATTTATTTATTTATTTCCGATATGGTCTTTAGCTGTCTGATAGCTTTGGCTTCTGGTTGAAGGTTATGCATCCATAAGTTAGTGCAAACTATTGAGAGATCATTTCCACTTGGTTAATGTGCACTGTTTATTCCAAATATGTTTTTACCGTCTTATCATCAAAATCTCCTTTGATTAGAATAAATTTTTTTCTTGTAATATTCCAAAGCTTGTTTAAAGTCGCACTTAGATTAGGAAGCCTAGAGCCAAAATTTCATTTAATTGTATAGAATTCCATTCAAATAAAGAGGCATGCACTCAGCATTGATCAACATTTGGGAATTACTTCTAGGCTTTCACCAATGCACTATAGGCATACAGGCCAACTTTTAACATTATGTTGAGTGATGCTGTGTGCAAGGATTCTGGTCAAATCATCAGGTAGCTAGGTCCCACTTATCAGACAGCTAGCGAATTTCCATGCTACATTTTTACCACACTAGCAAAGACATGTTTAAAATTTCACCCTCATTATATATATGTCATGAGAGATTTGAACCGATCCATTCTAAAGTCATGTCTATTGAATGAGTTTTACACCTTTTAGATTGTTGAACACAGAACATGGGAAAACTATAGCCTTGGTTTTGCACTTGGAATCAGGCAATGGTTTCTAGTATTATCACTTTTTCGGTAGGAACTACAAAGCCTTGGCAGACGTATATTATTCAGTACCTGTAAATTCTTTATTATATTTTAGGGGGATTTTCTTTATTTTTGGTTATAAAGTCTTTTTGTCAAGGTATATTTTCAAATAGATGACTATTTTATCATTGATTATTGGAACAAATACAAAAGATTCGGAGAAGAGAGAGTTTGTGTTGTACAGCTTGACTGGAGGAGTACAAAATCATGCCTGGACTATATTTTTTGGTAATCCTATAACCTTTGCTGGATTCCTTTTCTCCTGGCAACGCAACTTGATCTTATGATCGACATGCAGACTTTGGAAAAATTAATTAGAAAGTGTTTTAAGTCTTCTAAATGAACATAGAAGGTTCCATTAGACATTCAGCAGCATATGCATTCTTGAAAATACATGCAGGTTCTACGCATTCAGGAGAAAGTAGCAATAGTCATGCTGCTGGATGAACTACCTATAAACATTTCCATATTTAGCCCTGCAATAGAAGGTTCAACATAAATTGAGAAACCTGAGATGCCAACATAAACTATTTTCTAAAAATGGTGAAATCAGAAAAGGGAATGCAGCTTCTCCTTTTCCTTTTGAAATTCCTTTTAAAGCTGCCGACTGAGTTGTACTCATCATTTTTTGTTGCAAGAATAGTGATTCTGAACCTTTTTTGGAACAAATACAAAAGATTCGGAGAAGAGAGAGTTTGTGTTGTACAGCTTGACTGGAGGAGTACAAAATCATGCCTGGACTATATTTTTTGGTAATCCTATAACCTTTGCTGGATTCCTTTTCTCCTGGCAACGCAACTTGATCTTATGATCGACATGCATACTTTGGAAAAATTAATTAGAAAGTGTTTTAAGTCTTCTAAATGAACATAGAAGGTTCCATTAGACATTCAGCAGCATATGCATTCTTGAAAATACATGCAGGTTCTACGCATTCAGGAGAAAGTAGCAATAGTCATGCTGCTGGATGAACTACCTATAAACATTTCCATATTTAGCCCTGCAATAGAAGGTTCAACATAAATTGAGAAACCTGAGATGCCAACATAAACTATTTTCTAAAAATGGTGAAATCAGAAAAGGGAATGCAGCTTCTCCTTTTCCTTTTGAAATTCCTTTTAAAGCTGCCGACTGAGTTGTACTCATCATTTTTTGTTGCAAGAATAGTGATTCTGAACCTTTTTCCTGGATCTACCCATACTAAACATTGGTTGGTTGGATCTGTAATTGCGCTGGTTTGTGGGATGTGGACAGTGTATTGGTCCAACAACGCAGTTAGCAGACCCTTTTGCTTGCTGGTGTAGTATGATCACTGGAATAGTTGCTTAAGCCTGAACAGTTCAGAAATGGTCTCTCTTTCTTCCTTTATCTTAATTGTCAATCTACAAGAATACACTTGATTTATGGCCTCCTTGTACCTGGGGATGATGTATGCGCAACAGTCCGATTGTACTGAAGTGGTATCAGTATCAACCATCTTGGAATCTGTATATTTTTTCCCCCTTATACCATGTGTTCAGTTTTTTCATTTGGTAGGATTCATGTCTCAACCTAAAGAAATTAAGAACACCATGCAACATTTGTTTATTTACTTTTAATTTAGAACATTCAAAGTCAATTTTTTTTTAGCATGGAAAGAGTGACATTGGTTTCTGTAATGTAGGGTCTGCAGCCTGGTCATAACAGTTCCACTTTGGTGAGAGCCCAATTGAATGAGGTAAGGTTCTTTCAACAGTTTTCATTTGAAGATCTTTTTTCGAATTTTTGTTCCTTCCTCGAATGCTTTTGGGGTCATCTGTTGCCTTCAAGGTTGCTGTGGATGGACCCTCAAATCCTGCTGCATCACCTCCAATCAATTTGGAAGTACCATTACAGGAAGCAAAGGATGCTAAGTCATCAACTGAGCCTTCGCCTCCAGCTTTGGCTACAGAGGAGTCAATATCTGAGTTTATTACACAAGTCGCAAGCCTTGTGAAGTGAGTGAACTAAACTTCTTTATTCTTGTACCATCCTGCATTTATTCTAAGAATATTATGTACCTATGTTTTCTCCTCGTTGCAGGCTGGTTGATTCAAGAGATATTGTGGAGTTGCAATTGAAACAACTTGATTGTGAGCTGATAATCCGGAAAAAGGAGGCCTTACCTCAGCCACTGCCTCCTGCTCCAGTTATGATGCATTCACCTTCACCTTCACCTTCACCACCACCATTAATGCCACCAGCCCCGCCTGCGGCTTCCTCTACAGCTTCTAGTCCAGCTTCCTCTGCTCCGCCTCCAGCACCTTCACCTTCTGCTGTTAAATCATCCAAGTCATCACATCCACCACTTAAATGCCCTATGGCAGGGACATTCTACAGAAGTCCAGCACCAAGTGAACCACCTTTTGTGAAGGTAAATCATCTCTACCTCGTACTTTTCTTGTCATGAATGGTGCTAATAATTTGTGTATCATGAATGATGCTAACTTTATGATTGATGTGGCATCTTGACTGCTGCATTCTTTTTCATATGATTGCTATAGGTTGGAGACAAAGTGCAGAAGGGACAAGTCTTGTGCATCATTGAAGCCATGAAATTGATGAATGAAATAGAAGTAAGTTACTCCTGTACTTAATGCTTAGTGGAGATTTCAATTAGCAATTTATTCTTCATAAGATAACTTATCAACAATTTATGTAGTATTTTGCTATTGTTAGTCTCTGTTTGTTGTTCATTCTGTTTTTCTATGTGTTGATGTTAATAAGGACCCTCCTTTTCATGGAATATATGGTAAATACCAGATCATGGTTAAACATGATACTGTGTTTATTTTAGGAAGAGAGATTGGAGTTGACCCATACAAGGATGGAGCAGGATTGCAGTGTTCATTTAGTTTCAATAGCATGCAGTCAAAATCCAATTCTGAATTATTTTGGCCAAAAAATTTTATTACCCTCTCTTTCTCTTTCTCTGTCTTTATCTTCCTTTCAAGTTGAGGTTTTTTTCCAAGCCTTACATGGTGGCTTTATACACATTTTGAAACAACATTTATTCTCTACCTGATGCCCCAAAAGTTGGTTTTTTTTTTTTGGGTGATTGAACAATCTAAACCAAATCATGTCCACTTAAGGATGATGATGAGGGCTAAAAAGAGATCAGTTATTGCAGGCCATATCTACTAATTGAAAAGGGGGAAAGAAAAATAAGTAGTTACTAATATTTATTGCACTGAATCTAACATAAATCAATGATTCTAGTTCATTGCATGTTCCTTTGGGCAAGTTTATTGGTGTTTGTTGCGCTGAATTTAACCATTTGATGATTCCTGGCACATTGATACCATGCTTTTATGACCATCTTTAATTCTGCTTGAAGCTTTTTTACCCTCTTTCTTAGGATGCAACTATTTCAGCTTAGGATATTGACTGGAGGTGAAAGAATTAATTATCCTTATAAATTGAACAAAGGTTATAAATGTGTGCTTAGTATTCAGCTGGAGGAAAGGAAAAATAAAACTATTGAAGAGGAAGAGAGTAGAGAGGAGAAATAGAAGAGGGTGGCACTCTAGCAAATAATTCACTTTTTTAAATTTGTTCCATTGAGTAGATGCGTCCTTAATTTGTTATAGGAGGAGACTGCTTCAGTCTGAAGCGTTTCACATTTTAGCTGCACACTCAAAAGCTATGTGCCTGCAAATTGAGGCTAATTTACTAAAATGAAAACTTATTTAACATCATGAGCAATTTCAAAACTGAAATGTAATCAGTAGTTGGGCATTTGTTTGTTTATGATGTTCTAATGATTACTCTGTTAAAGCATTCCTTTTTTTTTTTTTTTTCCTTAGAAAAAGGTAAAGAAATCAAAGGTGTTTACTGATTGTATCTGAAATGTATTAATATTTTCTTTAGGCTGATCAATCAGGAACCATAGTTGAAATTCTTGCAGAAGATGGCAAGTCAGTCAGCGTAGACATGGTAAGTTCTCTTGGCAAATCTCATTGAACCAGTTTGGATTGCTAAATATTTCATTTATTTATTTGATCTTTGTGTTAATGGTTCCTTGACAGCCTCTGTTCGTGATTGAACCTTAAAACTTTTAAAAGCTTGAGTACTACTGTATTAGACAAGTAAAAGTACCAAGTAAAGATTAGAAGGCGAGTGAAGTTATTTGGTAATGTTGTGAGATGCGGCATTGTTATTTTGTTGTTTAGGATTCATGTTTGGAATGAGTTGTTGTTACTTAGAAGGGGGCAAAAATTATTGATTCTCATATGAATTATTTTTGTTGTTTTCAAAAATTTTATCACTTGCAACTAATAATAGCCTATTTTTCTGTCTTTGGACAGTATCGGTTGTTAGCTTCTACGTTTCTACATAATTATGTTTATGAAAATGTTGCAATGTAATAAATGTTTTCTTGATTTAATAGATTAAAAATTTGGATAAATTAATTTGGGAAAAAAATTTATATCAGAAAAAAAAAAAGAATGGCAAATAAATACAATTGACTGCTCTTTCAAAGTATAATAAAATGTAAGTTCTACATATAAAATCAATTAAAAATATAAATTTTATGCATAAACCAATTAATTTATTCTAATAACTAGCTAATTATTTTTAGACAAAAAAAAATTTAATTCAAACTTTTTTTTTTTTTTTTCTCTTTGAGGGAAATTTAAACCTGTAATTACTAATGAGAACTTAATCAATCGGCAACCATATTTGTTAGGCCAGGAATATCATATTCTTATTTTTAGCCAGGCTTGGCCTTGGGCTGGTCTATGCTCCTGACAGTGAGTGCACGCTCCACCAGAACGCGTGACACAAAACCGTTAAAAAGAAAAAGGAAAGTAAAAAAAAAAAAAAAAGCCTCTGGATTTTCTTCTCTTTCTTCTTCTTCTTCTCTTGTTTAACCTTAAAACAATCGAAAGGAAGAGGCCAAACTCAGCTCTCTCCTTCTCTTCCCTCTCAAAAATTCTCTGATGGGTCCCCATCCAAAATCTCATACTTTCCCTCACTTTCCTACACTTTCCGTCACTTTCTTCCTCTTTCTCTCCTCTCTCCTCCCATTTTCTACCCCATCCCAACCTTCCATCTACGACCACCTTCTCCATAATGGTCTCCCCATAGGCCTTCTCCCCAAGGGCATTACCGACTTTTCTATTGACTCCAATACCGGTCAATTCCAGATAAACCTAACTCAACCTTGCAATGCCAAATTTGAGAACCAGCTCCACTACGATTTCAACATTTCTGGGCTCCTTTCGTTTGGTAAGATCGGAGAATTATCTGGTGTGTCGCAGCAGGAGCTTTTCCTTTGGTTCCCTGTTAAAGGTATACGCGTTGATGTCCCAAGCTCTGGTTTGATATATTTTGATGTTGGGGTTGTGGACAAGCAATTCTCTTTGTCTTTGTTTGAGAACCCTATCGAATGCACTGCTGCTGATCCTGGTGATGGGCCTGCTGATTCCCGGGGATCGGACAACTCTAAGGTTTGTCTCTATGGTCTTTGATTCTGGTTATATTTACATTGCCTTTTTTTTTTTTTTTGCTTTTGAATGGGGAATTGTGAATTTCATTGGGGTTTTCAATTTAGCTTTTTTTGATTGATTATTGGTCATTGGAGAAATGAGGGCTTTTGTTAAAATGGATTAATTTGCCGGTTTTTAATATTATTGCCCTCCACCCATTTGACCTTCTCTTATATATTTAGAATGTTAATAAAAATGTAAGCTTTTTATCAGAGAAAATTATACACATTTGGAGGTTTGAGCTTCTGAGTGCGTATGAAATTTATTCTTATCGTTTTCTTAGTTTATGTGTGGAATCTTTCTATTGTATGTTTTGTATTTGAGATTTGAATTCACTTAAAGAATGTTACTTTTCAAGGATTGCCAGTGTTGTTTTTCATTGCTTGGGAATCTCTATTTATTTTACCCATTTGTTTCATATTGTTTGAGTTGAGATGTTAATATTTACTATTATATTATTTCAGAATGAATCAGGAGAGCTTGAATTGAAAATTGGGCAAGGGAACTTGAAGGCTACTTCATAGATTGTGGAGGCAGATATATTCATAAAGGTTTAGATGTCAGTTCACCCTTTGGGTTTTACTTTCTGCCAAATGAGACTATTCGAGAGTTTGGTTTAGCAGATCCTATGTTTTGTGTATGTGTGCTTGTCTGCTGTCCTGTACAGACTTTTTGCCTGATACTTCTGCCTCTGCATTAAGAAGTATAACAGTTTTGGCCAAGAGAAGAGGAGAAAGAAACAGATAATAAGCATTGGATCTTATTTTTCATGAGACAAGAGTGAGATGATGGGGGCCTTATTTTCAGCTGGTAAGTTTGTTAGCAATTTATTTTGTTTGTTGTTGCCATATTACTATAAATACAGGTGTATGAGTGTTGCATTGTGTTTCTGTAAATGGAGAGAGTTTGTGTTTGTATATTGTTATCTTAAGTGTCAGTCATATAAATGAATATTGTGGTAAACTAAACTACAAGTGAATTGTGTCTTCATGTGTTTTGGCAGTACTTGTTTCTTCAACTTTTTATTTGTTCATTGGCAATCATTTCTTTGATGTTTTCATCACGATTCTCATCATTTCACTTGTGTATTTATTTATGTGTATAGTATTAACCAGGCTTCCTTTTTTTAGCTTACTGCTTCGCTGCTTTGCTATATTTGAAAGTTTAATCTCATGAAAGTTGTCATCTAGTTAATAGAAAAAGTAAGAGCATGTTTTGTGGACCTCATTGAATAAATGAATGGGGAATTTTTTTCATGATATTGAATTGAAGAACTCATCAATTATTACAACAGAAGAGTGGTTGTTGAGGTCTTTAGAGAAACTAATGTATGTGCTGATTGGCTGGTCATTCATGCTTCAAAACTTTACATTAGGGTGCATTTTCTTGTTTATCCTCTGAATGGGATAAAAGATGTTTTAGTTAGAGACTGTGGTGGGGTGGCTATGCTGCAGGTGCATCGTGTTGCTGGGCTGCAACTCTGGATTTGACCAAAAAATAGAGGGACTGCTAAAAATCTAGAAATTTATTTAGGATATTTGGTCATAAAAACTAAATTCCATAAAGATTACCATGAGAATGAAGTGAGGAATTGCTGTTCTTTGATTGGACCTAGGACTTATAGTTAAGCTGGTTTTCGAATCTTGGTTGTTTTCGTCTTAATAGGATTAAGGTTTTGTTCATTCAAGTTTGTTTTCTACAATAAGTTCACTTTCTAGCAGACATTGTATGCATGTTAACATTATATATGTTTGCTGGCCACTCATTATGCCATCGAACATTGCTTTCAGCCTTTCACTACTAGATAGGTTTGAAGAATAAAAGATGTTTTTTTTTTGAAGGATAAAAAAAAGAAAGGTTTTCTATTTTAGGTTTTTCAAGCAAGATCATAGATTTAGGTAGTGATTTATATTCCAAGAGGAGAGCACTAGAGTTTGCACCTATGATGTTCAGGCAACCTCCCTCTCTGATCATTTGACCTATATACTGTGATCGATATAAAGTTGGAGAGGACTTGAGATTAACTGTTCCAGCCTGCAAAAAGGGTTGAATGTATGTTTTGATTGGTGTAGAGAAAATAGTTGTCATATTATATGCACATTTTCATGGATGCTAGTATGCAAGAGTTACAACAGGGAAATTTATTTTTGCCCAATCAAGCCTAGCATGCAAACCTGGGTGGGTGCAAAGATGAGTAGTCGTTGCATTAGTGGACAGCGGTTTGAGGCATGGGTAGTAGACCAGTAGGAGAGTGCATGTCTTATTGTGCATGAAGTTGGCTTAAATCTTAGCATTTTCCATTTCATTTTTAATGTGTAATATATATAAAGAAAAAGTGGCTGTGGGTCATATTTCATGACCCCAAGGCTGCTGAAATGATGACCAAAATTAACTGGATTCGTTATCACTTCTGCCCCTAATTGTATCATGACATTGAAGATGATGCTTTATATGTGGGCTGGTTTTCTTATTTTCTTCGATGGAATGGACCATTAATGAGTAGATATGCTTGGTTTCCAATTATTAATGTCTTCTCGACAAAATGTTTTCAATAGATGACGAATGTCCTTAACACAATTGTTTGCTTGATACATAACCAATCCTTATATTATGTTTGCTGCTGCTTATTATTATTATTTGTAAAAAAAAAAAAAAAAAAAAACACAATCATATTCCTGAAATTATGTCCAAGGATAAAATATCAGCCAAAATTATTGCAATTATTTAGACTTAACAATGATTTAAATTTGTCTTTCAAATTATTTAGGATACGTTTGATGGAACGTAATGAAATATAATTAAACATATTTTTAGTATAAATATTATATTAAAAAATATATTTGATTATATTACATATCTTCTTACTGTATACCAAATGTATTCTTAAATTTTAGAGGGAATGAAATATGGATTCACTCAGTCATCAAACAAACAATTTAATGATTTATTATATCATTTGTAATACACTAAAACTGGAATGGTTCATTAATAACATGGTCAAGTTAAACTTGACTTTTATCCATAGGAGCAAAGTGCAAGAAATCACACACAATGAACACAAATTCACAAGTAATAGTTTTTTTTTTTTTTTTGTTTTTTTGTCATATTTCAAAATTGAGTATTACAGCTCTATTTGTAATGAATAATCTAAAGTTTAATACAAATAAAATTATATAATCACTTTTTATAAATTATAATAATAAAACCATATTATTGATATTGTATCGTATCGTCCAACCAGGCAACTATCAATGATTGTTATTGAAAACATTTAGACTATAACAATTCCATTTTCTATTCAATATCCACTCTTACTCTCTCACTCACAAGGAGTGTTTAAACTCTTTCTTTTGTGTTTATTTTATGCCTTTATATTTGGATATTATCTTTGCAAAAAGATGAGATTTGTTTGATGGAATTACGAATGAATGTCAATTTGTTTTAAGGTATATACTATTTTTTAAATATTCTTTAATTGCACGTATACAAATAACAATAATTTTCTTCACCGGCGATGGGAGGAGGTCCCCTAATCTCTAAAATGCAATTTTCTTTTTAGTGCTAAATTATTAAAACTTAGTCATATGTTTTATTTGCCTTCTTTATCTTTAGCGAAAATTTATTTTAATTATATAAAATTTTAGAGTAATTATATATATCATGTTGATGTAAATTATAGTATAAAAAATGTGATCCCTTTAAAAATTTTTGGAGCTCTATCACTAACTTTCTTAATAAACGTATGATTCAAACCCGCTTAAACGACCAACCCATTATAACGCACCAGCAATCGTTTCTCAAGACAAGTCTTATTAACATGATTCTTTTGGTCCCCAATCTGAACAATTAATTAATTATGTACATAGAAATATAATATTACAAGTTGTGAATAATTCTTTTGGTTTGAGGTCAACTTGATTCTCTATTTATATATATATATATATATTCTTATTTCCACATCATTTGAGCCTGTGCGGTACTCCATTAATGATGTCCTTGCTGATAATTGCAGCTGGAGAACAGCAAAGAACTTTGACTCTTCCATTTTGGTTTCACATTACAAGTATCATCTAGTTACACTCTTGAAAATGATAGGGAGCTATCTTTCCAATCCACCTTAATCTTTTTAATTATGTGTATTGTTATGATCTTTTTTGAAAAAAAAAAAAAGGTAAATTAAAATGGAAGATCTATATATAAAAAAAAAAAAAATTTTAAAAAAAGTCCAAGGCATAGCCAGAAAGCATCAATAACTCATTTCTCTGCCTTGCAAGTATTAACAATAGTTCATTAGTAGTTGTTTTTCTTCTTCTTTTTTTTTTTTAAGAGGATGAGAAATTGAATATGAATTTACTGCTCAGATCGTATATATACTTATCATTAAGCTAATGTTTTAAGTAATCCAATGTAAACATTTTTCTTTTTACATTAAAGATTGGACCTTTTTTTTTTTTTTTTTAATAGGAATAACAAATTGGACATTGAACTTTGATGCAATAGACAAAATTCAGTTCCTTATTGTAATTAAAAACTGGATAAAATTTAGGACCCACTGAATACCTCCGTATGTAAATCACAAATGAAAGGAATATAATGGCATCATCATCAATAATTGTGATTAAACCATTTTCGAATATCAAGCTAACAAGCATTAGATATATAGTCCTATAATGGCACAAAAATCCCATCGCTTGATGAGTAATGACACCAAACAAAAGCTACCTCTTTTAACTTTCGACTTAATTTTTCTCAAATAGAACCACTAAAATTAAGCATAAATATAAAATTTTAAAGATTGTTAATAGAGTTAGAATTATCACTATTTAAATTTAAATTTATAATTTATACACTCAACTATTAAATAATGATAAATCAAATCAAATGATACAAAAAAAAAAAAAAATTTGATAAAATAAAAAGCATATTCGCAATTCACTTACAATCACTACTAAAATAGAGCTAATAACACGTGAAATTTAATTCTGACTTAAACAACATTTTTATTTTGTATTTGAAAATATTATTATTAGATATGAAACTATCAACAGAATATAATCCTGTAATGAGCTCCTTTGCAAGTAAAGGTGCTTGTTGTATCATCATAAGCAAAACTATAAGCCGTTGGACAAGCAGACTTAAACACCTCAGAATAATTAGTTGGCTTGCAAGTATTAGGACTTCCATAAGCACCAGTACAACAAAATTGAGGCTTATTGAATGCTACGCAAGCACTTTTACAAGCCACATTTTTACCATTCCATTTCAATTGTAGGTCACCTGGGCATCTCTGGTTCAAGTCTGAAACACACTGAGTAGCATTACAACCACCAGAAGGCAATATAGAAATTGGCAAATTGAACCCATCCACCAGACTAATATCATAATAATCAAGTGGGCTGTTCAGGGTAAACTCAGCCAGTGAAGCCGGTGGCTTACCACCAGCCCCTGAACATCTCAAAACTCCACCACAATCACCAGTAATGCATTTTCCGCGGCCAGAGTTGTCAAATAAACACCCAGTACGACCCCAGAACCTGCCTGACCAACCTTGTGGTGCATAAATTTTTACTGATTGGCCTGGTTTTAACTCGAAACCACCATTCATTATTTGAGGTCTTCCTCCTCCTGAGAGAATTCCGGGCCAAATTGTGGTTCTGCATTTATTTGAAATTGTAAAAACTGCAGCATCAGAACCTGAAAATTCAAAACTATTGACTACTAGAGATGAAATATTATTAACTAAATGCAAAAATAAAGGGATATATTGATTTATCAATATATTACCTAAGGCAGAGATCCAAAGCAGGAGGAGAAAATGCCATGGTGCCATTAGAAAAAATTGAGACAGAGAGTGTTAGGTGATAGATAATAGCTTTGTGGGTCGTGAAATTTGCAGTGTTTAGGATGGAATTTAGTTATATATATATATATGGAAATCAGGTAGTTAATTTAGTAATTATAATAATGAATAAAGAAAGTATCAGATTATGACAATTTGGTTATTTCATTATTTTATAGAAGTGACATATTAACAAACATTTGCTTAAGTCCAAAACAATTGATATGTCTGTGGCTAGTTTTGTGCATTGCTAATTTGAAAGTTTGCATAACAGCAAGGTTAAAAATAGAATCTGATCTTATTTATTATATATAAATAATTTAATACTTTATTTTATATACAATATAAGATAAGATATTCGACGATTAAACTTTCACTTAGTTTTTGAATGATAATAATTCTTTATTTATTGCAAAATGAATTCATAACTAATAATAATGAAATTCCTAAATTGCTAAAATAAAGATAAAGGAAGTAATCCGTTTAATAAAATTTTGAAGAAAAACCGTTAATAGTTAATAGAGGTCAAATTTAATTAAATTTATTAGTTTTAGTATGAATTCATAGGTGTACGGAAAATATTTATATACCCTTTAAATCAATTATATTTATTGAATCAAGATTATGGGAAATCATGTGAGATTTTATTGAATTAAATATCATGTTATCCAAACTTTCAATTAACAAGCCACAAAGGAGATGGCAAATGAGTTATAAGAAAGTTGAGGGCTTGCTCTTGCTTGACATTTGAAACTAAATCTGTTGCATAAAATTGATGGAATAACCCATTTGGCAAAATAAAAATCAATTCTTAATTAAAAAAAAAATTAAACCATTTATTTTAAAATTTTATGAAATTCAATTGCTTGTCTATTTAATAAATGAATGTTTACAATTGAATTTTAAATTTAATAAGGACTTTAAACTAATAAAAATACATAAGCTAGTGAAATTATAAAATTCAAAATGAATTTGATATTTGATCAAGAAAATATGATCATATAACTTGATATCTTATTAATTAATTCTCATATGAATATATATATTTCTCTTCACTATTAGAGAATAACAAACAATTAATTAATTAATTAATTAGTTTAATCAACAAAAGGTAATTAAGTAATTAGCTCTTACACATTTAAAGTTACCTGATCCAATAAAAGGATCAAATAGAGTAGCTTGAGGACAAGCAGCATTGAAAGCCATAGAATACTTTGTAGGCTTACAATGGTTGTAGTAAGGGTTACCATTATTAACTCTAGAGCAACAATACTCAGGCTTATTGAAGGCAAGACAAGCATTTTCACACCCTATAATAATACTTCCTTTGTTTGACTTTGATCGCACTTGAAGCTCTAAAGGGCAAAACCAATTCATGTCCATGAAGCAACTTGCAATACTACAATTACTAGTACCAGGACCGTAAGGCAATATAGAGATTGGTATATTGAAGCCATTTCCAAGGCTAATTCCATACGCATCAGATCCAAAATTATAAGTTTGGTAAATTACAGCAAATGTGACTGGTTGTTCTGGAGGGCTGACTCCTTTACATTTTAGCAAACCGTTACAATCACCGGTGAGGCATTTTCTGTGGCCGGAGTTGTCAAATGAGCAGCCAGTACGACCCCAGATAGCTATGAATTCTGGGGCTGATGTTAAATTTATTGATTGTCCTGATCTTAATTCCAAACCACCTGAAGTTCGCCGAGGTTGTACAAATGTCAATATTTGTTGAAATCCAGGCCATATAGTAGTGTTGCATTTGTTCTCTAGAGTAATAACACCTTCACTACCTGATCATCAAAATTATTCATTTCTGTTAATTAATTAATTAAACAAACGAAACTTAATTAAAGAAAGAAAAATAATTAGAAACATGGCTTGAGACCAATAATGATTATTCATTTCTATCTAATGCCAAAAAAAAAAAAAAAAATTAAACAAACAAAACTTAATGGCAGAGTATATAATTAAAGACACAATAGTAATTTGATATACCTAATGAAGAGTAGAAAAACAGGATGAGAAAATGCCAAAGTGCCATTGGATCTTTTATAGTGAGAAATATAATTGGAACAAAAATTAGCTTGTTAAATAGAGTAGTGAATAGCGATGGCTAGATAGATAAGTTGTAGTACCTTTTGAATTAATTAATTAACAAAGGTATCAGAATAGGAAAATTAAAAAAAAAAAAATCCATGCCAATCGAATGTTCAATAGCCGGCAGGATTTAAGGCCAATCGGTTAGTGTATAACTACAAAAAAATTTGGGTTCTAGGAGTTTATAATGTAATTAAACTATGATGTAAGGTGTAACTTAAAAATTTTCAAAAAAAAAAAAAAAATGTTTAAACTGATTATTAACATAAATTATAATGGATTTCGAAAAACAAAGGGCATACCTATGAAAGTTTGAATCTAACTTATCTGAGCGAAATATTAATTTCTTTGCATCGCAAGAATATTAAGGCATTATAATTAAATATAATCCTAATGAGAATATAAAAAAAAAAATGTAAACTAATCATTAACAAAAAAAATATAAGGGCCTTAAAAACTAAAAATGTATACCTAAGAAAATCTAAGTGTCGAAAGTCCAAGCGAAACTTAAGTTTCTTTGTATCTCAAAGATTCTAAGACATTGTAATTAAATTATGATCATATTTTAAACATAGAAATTTTAAGAAAATAAATAAAAAAAAATCAATAACAAAAAGTACAATTGGTTTTGAAAACCAAAAAGGTATTTAAAGTCTCAAAGATCTGAGCGAGATTTGACGGTTTTTTTTTTTTTCATCATAGGGATTTTAGAGCATTATAATTAAATCGTACGTGATCCTTGCTAAAACTTATAAATTTTCAGAATAATACATAAACTAATCGTTAATAAAATGTACAACTGGTCTTAAAAACAAAAGGGGAATACCTATAAAAATTTAGGTATTTAGGTTTTGAGAGTCTTATCAAAATGTGAATTTCTTTGCATCTTAGTAATACTAAGGCATTATAATTAAATATTATCATAGTCAAAACTTAAAAAATTTTAAAATAATACATAAGTTGATCTATTGTTTTAAAAATTGAACCGGATTGGCTGGTTTAATCGGTTGAACCGAGAATCGAAGATCGGTTCAGTCTGATTATTTTTAAATAATTAGATTTTCAGTTAAACCGTAAAGAATTAGATTGAACCAGCCAAATAAAAAAAAATCAATGAATCGGTTAAACTGGATGAACCGGTCCAATTTTGAAAAATCATCCAAAAAAAAATTTTGAAAAATCATCCAAAAAAAAATTGAACTTCTATTGTATTTATTTTTTCTTAAATGTATTTAAATTTAGTATTTGGTTAATTATATTTGTTTTTTTTTCTTAAATGTGTTTTTTTAGATAGTTATAATTTAAGATATTATATTAGTAACATAAAAATATTAAAAAAATATACAAATATAGGTATTCTACAGTAAAATGGCTAAATAGGTCTGGTGGGACTGAGAATTAGTGATCTGACTGGTTCGATCACCGGTTCAGTTTTTAAAATACTAAACTTATCATAAAAAAAAGTACAATGTCTCGAAAAGCAAAATGATATACTTATAAAAATTTGGATCTTGAGGATTTGGATTTCGTTAGATCCCGGAGATATTAAGGCATTGTAATTAAACTATGATTGTAGCTAAAACTTAAAAATTCTTAAAATAATTCATAAACTAACAATCAACATAAAATACAATGGGTCTTAAAATCAAAAGATATGCCTATGAAAATTTAGGTCTTGAGATTTTAACTAAATGTGAGCTTCTTTACATCTTAAGGATATTAAGGCATTATAATTAAATTGTGATCCTAATTAGAATTTAAATATTTTAAAAATAATACATAAACATATCATTAGGAAAAAGTATAATAGGCTTTGAATATTAAAGTGTATACCTATGAAAATTTAAGTCCCAAGGATCTGACTAAAACTTGAGTTTCTTCGCATTTTAAGAATATTAAGGCATTATAATTGAACTGTGATCCTAATTAAAATATAACAATTTTCAAAAAAAAAATGTATAGATTGATCATTAAAAAAAATACAATAGACCTTGAAAACCAAATTTAAAACTATGAAAATTAGAGTCCCAAAGTCTAAGTGAAATTTGGGGTTCATTGCATCCTAAGAATGCTAAAACATTGTAATTAGACTTTGATTATAGTTAGAACATAAAAATTTTTAAAAATATGCATAAACTGATCATTAACAAAAAGTATAGTGTGTCTCGAAAGTCAAAAGGATATATTTATGAAAATTTGAGACCCGAGCACCCAAGTAAAATTTGGATTTCTTTGCATCTTAGGAATTTTAAGGTACTGTAATTAAATCATAATCCTTCCTAGAGACTTTAAGGCACTATAATTAAATCAAGAATCTTGCTATAACTTATAAAATTTCAAAATAATGCATACACTGATCATTAAAAAATGTATAACAAGTCTCAAAAATTTTAAAACTATACTTACGAAAATTTGAGTTCTGGGAGTCCTAGCAAAATTGAGATTTTTTGCATCCTAAAGATGCTAAGGTATTGCATTAAACTATTTTCCCAGCTAGAAATTAAAAATTTTTCAAAATAATGCATATACTGATCATTAACAAGAAGTACAATGGATCTCGAAAATCAAAGTGGTGTATTAATGAATATTTGGGTCTAAGGATCCGAAAGAGATTTAGGATTCTTTGCATCCTAGGGATGCTAAGACATTGCAATTAAACGTGATCTTAGTTGGAACTTAAAAGTTCTTAAAATAATAATCAACAATCAACAAAATGTACAATGGGGATCAAAAATCAAAGGGATAAACTATGAAAATTTGGATCCCAGGATTCATAGCGTAATGTGAGTTTCTTTACATAATATGGATACCAAGGCATTGTAATTATATTCTGATCCTAGTTATAATTTAAAAATTTTTAAAATAATACATAAAATGATAATTAATAAATAGTACAATGAGTCTCAAATACGAAAAACATATACTTATGAAAATTTGAGTCTCGAAACTCCAAATGAAATGTGAATTTCTTTACATCCTAGTGATGTTAAAGCATAATAATTAAACTTTGATCCTAATTAGAGTTTAAAAATTTTCAAAACAATAATAAACAAATCATTAACAAAGGATATAATGGGACTTGAATAGGAAGGGGTACACTTATAAAAATTTGAGTTCCAAGATCCAAGTGAAATGTGAGACTTTTTACATCTTAGGATGTCAAGGCATAAATTGTGATCATGAATAACATATAAAAATTTTTAGAAAAAATACATAAATTAATCATTAATCAAAAAGTACTATGGATCTTGAAAACTAAAAGAGTATATCTATGAAAATTTAAGTCCCAAGGATCCTAATGAAATGTGGATTATTTGCATCATAGAAATTTTTAGGCATTGTAGTTAAATTTTAATTCTTGCTAGAACTTAAAATTTTTTAGAATAATGCATAAATTGATCATTAATAAAATGTACAATGAGTCTCGAAGAATAAATGAGTATACTTATGAAAATTGGATCCCAGAGGCAAAATGTGTGTTTCTTTACATCTTAGCAATGCTAAGGTATTGTAATTAAAGCATGATTCTAACTAGAATGTAAAAATTTTCAAAAAAATACATAAAATGATCATTAACAAAAAATAGAATGGGTCTCAAAACTAAAAAGGGGTATACCTATAAAATTTGAGTCCTAAGGATCTAAGTGAAATATGGGTTTCTTCGCATTCTAGAATGCTGAGGCATTATAATTAAATTATGATTCGAGCAATTTCAAAAAAAAATTCATAAATTGATCATTAATAACAAGTACAATAGGTCTCAAAATCAAAAGACACTACCATAAAAATTTGAGTCTCGAGAGTCTGAGCAAAATGTGGATTTCTTTTTGCATCCTTGGATGCAATGCATTGTAATTAAATTGTGACCTTAACAAGAACATAAAAAGAATTTCTAAAAAATTGCATAAACAAATTATTAACAAAAAGTATAATGGTTTTCGAAAACTAAAAGAATATATCTATGAAAATTTAAGCCCCAAAAATCTAAGCGAGATTTAGATTGCTTTGCATCTTAAAAATTTCAAGACACCGTAAATAAATAACTTAAAAATTATAAGAATAACGCATAAACTGTTCACTGGCAATGTACAATAGGGTAAAAGAGGTATCTATGAAAATTTGGGTCATGGGGAGCATAGAGTAATGTGGTTTTGTTTGCATCTTAGAAATGTTAAAACATTGTAATTAAACCATAATCCTCACTAGAATTTAAAATTTTTCAAAAAAAAAATGTAGAAACAAATCATTAACAAAAAGTATAATGAGTCTTGAAAATCAAATGGGTATACCTATTAAAAGTTAAGATTCATTAACAAAAAGTATAATGAGTCTTGAAAATCAAGTGGGTATACCTATTAAAATTTAAGTTTTAGGAGTTCAAGCGAAATACGAGGTTCTTCGTATCTTAGCTATGTTAAGGAATTGTAATTAAACTATGATCCTAGTTAGAATATAAAATTTTTAAAAAAGCGCTTAAACAAATTATTAACAAAAAGTATAATGAGTCTAAAAAATCAAAGGGGTATACCTATGAAAATTTGGGTCCTAGAATTACAAGCGAAGTATGGGATTTTTTACATCTTAAGGATGTTACAAATTATGATCCTTACTAGAACTTGTAAATTTTTAAAAAGAAAGCATAAATTGATCATTAACAAAGAGTACAATGGATCACAAAAATCAAAAGGGTATGTCTATGACAATTTAAGTCCGGACAATCCAAGCGAAATATGGATTTCTTTGCATATCATGGATGCTAATGCATTGTACTTAAACTATGATCTTAACTAGAATATAAAAATTTAAAAAAAAACACATAAATAAATCATTAACCAAAAAAAGAGTATAATATGTCTCAAAAATCAAAGGGGCATATCTATGAAAATTTTGTGTCCCGATGATTCGAGTGATACTTGGATTCCTCTACATCTTAGAGATTTTAAGGCATTATAACTAAATTATAACCCTTGCCAGAACTTAAAAATATTAAGAATAATGCATAAATTGATCATTGACCAAAAGTACAATGAGTGTCAAATATGAAAAAGGTATACCCTTGGAATTTAAGTCCCGAGGTCCGATTGAAATGTGAGTTTCTTTGCATCATATAAATACTATGGTATTGTAATTAAACTGTAATTCTAATTAGAATATATAAATTTTTAAATATACGTATAAATTAAACATTAACAAAAAGTACAAATGGGTCTTAAAAATTAAAGAGGTATACCTATGAAAAATTTGAGTCCTAGATATGCAATGAAATATAGCTCTATTTGGATTGTAAGGATATTAAGGCATTATAATTAAACCATTACCCTAGTTAGAATACAAAAATTTTTAAAATAATGCATAAACTAATCATCTACAAAAAGTATAATAGGTCTCAAAAATTAAAGTGTATAACCTAAGAAAATTTGAGTCTTAGTAGTCCGAGCAAGATTTTAGTATATTTACATCTAAGGAATATTAAGACATTGTAATTAAATCGTGAATCCAACTAGAATTTAAAAATTTTCAAAATAATGCATAAAATAACAATTATCAAAAAGTACAATGAGTATCGAAAATCAAAGGGTATACCTATGAAAATTTGGGTCGCCGGTGTCCTAACAATGAGTTTCTTTGTATCTTAGGGATGTTAAGATGTTATAATTAAATTGTAATCCTAACTAGAACTAAAAATTTTTCAAAATAGTGCATAAACGGATCATTAACAAAAGCATAATCAGTCTCAAAAATCAAAGTGTATACATATGAAAATATAAGTCCGAGGAATCCTAGCGAAATGTGTGTTTCTTTACATTCTAAAATGATAAGACATTGTAATTAAACCATTATTCTAGTTAGAACTTAAAAATTTTTAAATTAATGCATAAACTGATCATCAACAAAAAGTACAACGGGTCTCAAAAATAAAAGTGCTAGACATATGAAAATTTAAGTTCTAGGGTTCCGAGTTAGATTTTGATTTCTTTGCACTCTAAAGATGTTAAGTCATTATATTTAAACATTATCCTAATTATAACTTAAAAATTTTTAAAATAATGCACAAACTGATCATTAACAAAAAGTTAAATAGGTCTCAAAAACTAAAATGGTATACCTATAAAAATTTGGGTCTTGAGATCCGAGTAAGATTTCATTTTCTTTGCATCCCAAGAATGTTAAGATATTGTAATTAAACTGTAATCCTAGTTAGAACTTAAAAATCCTCAAAATAATACATCAACTAATAATCAATAAAAGTGTAATGGGTCTCAAAAATAAAAGTGATTGGGTTCTGAGGTACAAAGAGAAATATATGGTTCTTTGAATCCTAGGAATACTAATTAAGGGATTGTAATTAAAAAGTGATCCCAACTAGAATTTAAAAATTTTCAAAGTAACGCACAAATTGATCATTAACAAAAAGTAAAATGGGTTTGGAATATGGAAGTGGTATACTTATTAAAATTTAAGACCCGAGATCATAATGAAATGTGGATTTCTTTGCATTCTAAAGATGCTAAGATAGAACATAATAATTTTCAAAAAAAAATGCATATACTAATCTCATTAACAAAAATTAAAATCGATTTCAAAAATAAAAGGGATATACCGATAAAAATTTAGATTCTGAGAATCCGAGCAAAATTTGAGTTTCTTTGCATCATAGAGATTTTGAGTTATTGTAATCCTTACTATGACTTATAAATTTTTAGAATAATGCATGAAATGATCATTAACAATGTACAATGAATTTCAGAAATAAAAAAAAAAAAAAAAAAAAGGTATACCTATGAAAATTTGGATATCAGGAGTCCTAGAGAAATATTAGTTTCTTTGCATTCTAAGGATAGCTAAGGCATTGGCATTAAACCATGATCTCAACTAGTACTTAAAAATTTTTAAAATAATGTGTAAACTGATCATTAACAAAATATACAATCGGTCTCGAATACAAAAGAGGTATACCTAAGAAAATTTGAATTCTAGGATTAAGAAAGAAATGTGGGTTTCTTTGCATTCTATGAATGCTAAGTAATTGTAATTAATTTGTGATCCTAATTAAAACATATAAATTTTCAAAAAAAAAATATTTAGATTGATTATTAACAAAAAGGACAAATGGGTCTTGAAAACTAAAAGAGTGCGCCTATGAAAATTTTGATCACGAGGGTATGAGTGAGATTTAAGTTTCTTTGTTTCCTATTAATTTTAAGACATTGTATCTAAATTGTGATCCTTGTTAGAACTTATAAATTTTTAGACTAATGCATGAACAAATAATTAACAAAATATACGATGGATTTTGAAAATCAAAATTGTATACCTAAGAA
Organism: Reutealis trisperma; assembly: GCA_947687605.1. Classification (NCBI taxonomy): domain Eukaryota; kingdom Viridiplantae; phylum Streptophyta; class Magnoliopsida; order Malpighiales; family Euphorbiaceae; genus Reutealis; species Reutealis trisperma. Next base: position 587,402 of record CANTUT010000016.1, on the reverse strand, counting down.
AATTTGGTCCTAGAAATCCAAGTGACATGTGGGTTTTTTTGAATTCTAAGGATAATAAAGCATTATAATTAAACTCCCTATCCTAGTTAGAACTTACAAATTTTTAAAATAATATATAAATTGATCATTAATAAAAAATACGATGGATTTCAAAAATCAAAGTAGTATACCTATCGAAAATTTGAGCGAGATTTTAGTTCATTTACATCGTAAACTGATCATTAATAAAAATAATGACTAAAAAATCAAAGGATATACCTATAAAAATTTAGATTCCGATGGTTCGAGCGATATTTAGGTTTCTTTGCATCATAGGGACTTTAAGATATTGTAAATAAATCTTGATGCCCGCTAGAACTTACAAATTTTCAAAATAATATGCAAACTGATCATTATCAAAATGTATTACAAGTCTCGGAAACTAAAGAGGTATACTTATGAAAATTTGAGTCTTGGTGAAATGTTAGTTTCCTTGTATTCTAGTGATGTAAGGTATTATAATTGTGATCCTAACTAATACTTAAAAATTTTTTTAAAAAATTTTTTTAAAAAATAATGTATAACCTCATGAAAAAGTACAACAAATCTCGAATATGAAAATGGTATACCTATAAAAATTTTAGTCCTAAAGGTCAAGGCGAAATATGAATTTCTTTGTATCTTATAGTTGTTAAAATATTATAATTGAACTGCGATCCTAACTAGATCATAAATTTTTTTTAAAAAACACATAAACTGATCATTTACTAAAAATACAATAGGTCTCGAATAAAAAGGTATAATAACCATGAAAATTTAGATCACAAGTATCCGCGTGAGATTTGTGTTTTTTTTTGCATCAAAGATTTTAAGATATTGTTATTAAATCGTGATTCTTGCTAGAATTCATAAATTTTCAGATATGCATAAATTAATCATTAAGAACATATACAAAGACTCGAAATCCAAAAAAATACCTATGTTTTGATTATGATGTCCCAATAAAATAAGTTTCTTTGCATCCTAGATTTTTCGTCATGTTAATTAGATGACCTTTTTAAATTTTTTGCTATGCCATTAATTTTTTTTTTACGTCATTATATTTTTTGTAGATTTTTTAATTAAGGTTTGTAGGAACTAATGTATTTAACATAATATCTTTTTTTATATTTTTTAGGTCGTCCATGTATTTAGTTTATATTAATATTTAAAATCATCATAAGATAATAATTAAATTTAATAAAATAATAATAATAAATAAAATAAGTTAAAATTAAAAAATTAGGAACAAAATCGTGCAAAGAAACACATTAACATTAAAACAAAATTCTAGCTTTGTTATCTAATCGTAGACTAATATACTAAAACTATTCGAGGCGTATTTAGTAGATATTGTCCCATAAAATTTTTTCAACCTCCAAAAAAAAAGCACGAAAAGAAATTTATTTAAAATTTAATTTTATTAATTAATTTTCATGACATACCCCGTTGAGTATATTTCTCTCTTCCTCAAATTAAGCCACAAACATTAAAAACGCTAACCTACTCCATTTTATTCATCCAAGAACAGTATCTTAGTGTATATATGAAAATATATTAATTAACATTAATTAAATTTCAACAAAAGCTAATAATGTAATTAGCTCCACGGCACTGAAAAACACCTGATGCATCATAAGGGTAAGTAACAGCTGTAGGACAAGCAGCCTTAAAAGCCATTGAATAATTTGTAGGCTTGCAAGAGATAGGGTTATAATAATCCCCATCACAACAAAATTCAGGCTTACCAAATGCACTGCAAGCACTTTGACATCCTACAATTGTACCATTTGATCTCACTTGGAATTCCTCAAGGCAAATCCTGTTCAACTCCAAAACACAACTTGGAGACTTGCATTCGCTTGAACCATTCCCATAAGGCAATATAGAGACTGGTATATTGAACCCAGCACTAAGATCAACTCCATAGTTATCAAATCCAGTATTATTCAAGAATATTGTAGCAAATGTGATTGGTGCTACAGGACCATACCAAGCACATCTTATTGAGCCACTACAATCACCAGTCACGCATGTTCCAGTACCAAAGTCGTTGAATGAGCACCCAGTACGACCCCAAACGACCACTGCCCATATTTCTTCTGGCGTTGTCATATTAATCGATTCTCCAGATTTTAACTCGAAACCACCATCCACTGATGTAGATTCATTTGCGATTAATACTCCTGCTTGAATTCCAGGCCATACACTGGCGTTGCATTTGTTTTCTAGGGTAATAACCCTACCTTCAGTGCCTGAAAAATCATTAACATTCAACTTGTCACATTTTATTATCATCAACTATCAACTAAGTAAACAACATTGATTTATATAGAGTACCCCAATACCCGACAGAGAAAGTAAAACCGAGAGGAGAAAATGCCAAAGTGCCATCTGTGAGATAATTAATTGAAAACTGGATAGAGAGTAGTGATAGCTAAACAGAATATATAAGTAACAAAGCCACCAGAATTGCCAAATATTTTTTCATGCCAATGGAATGTTCAAGTGCCGGCAGGATTTATGGCCAATTTGTTAATTCTGGTATCAGAAATTGAGGGCTTGTGACCTTCAAGTAAAACAAAATTAAGTATGTTTTGCAAATTCATACATCTGTTGCTGATTCATATGTCTATCTGACACATCTCATAGACAACATTTTACAAGTTCATAAATTTACAAAGCTTTTCTTTATCTGATACCATTTTTGAAACTCAGCGTACATTTTTCTTCTCTTCTCCACTCCATCCATCTTCGAGTACAAAATCAATATTAGAGACTTCAACAAGGAGGGTTCTTTTTGGTTCGATTTGCTATGTCTCATAAGATGAAGCTTCTCCTTCTGCTGAAACTAGTTCTTGCCCAAGCAAGCTTAGCCAAATTGGTCCGACCTGTGCCAAATGCATCTTGCAGCAGGTCTCTGGTCATGAGTCTCAAATTATCAATTTAGGAATTAAAAAGATCAGCTTCAAATTATTAATGTTAGGTGAGTTTTTTGACAATTCAAGTTGGGTTTTACTAATTTATTGACAAGAAGTCAAAACCACAAAAAGTTATTTTCAGCAGAGATGCCATATAGGCCTTAGTCCTGCAAGTTAAGACATTCAGTATATGAACCTGCCGCCTATTAGTTCTGGTTTGTTGACGAACTGCTGCTGATTAGTTATGTCCTCTGACTCAACATTCCACAATCTACATTTCTATTCCTACCCAATTCTAGTCAATGTCATAGCAAGGCAGAGTCATTATCTTTCTGACGCCAAACCTACCAGTATTTCCCATGCTGAAAATATCGGGGTGCTGATTAAATAACAGGCGCACGCATTCCTAGCAGAACTAGAGATTTTTCTAGGCCAAGATTTTCCCTCTTGGGTTCAACGACTTGCTGGATTACAAACGAAAAGTTACCCTCTGTCCCATCCAAAAATAAACTGGAATTGGGTTTTCTAAACGGATCCTGGATACTTCATTTTTTTGGATATAAACAAAAATTATTCTAATTACTAATGCTACTCCGGGTTTGATTCCTAGTCTTTTAGGAGTAGGATGCATTAGAGGTACACACTTGAACCTACTAATAGAACATGGAAATTATTGTAAGTAAGAAGACAGAAGATAAGCTCATCATAAATACGTGTTTTAAGAAAAACAAGAGCCAGTGACACTATTTGGCGATTGGTTTTGACGCTGCAACATCTGAATATACTAATCTTTCCCTTCTATGGCATACATGCTTGATAAATATTAGGATTTGAAGAGAACACAAGAAGGTAAAAACATTCCAAAGCTTCCAAGAAATACATTAATGTTGATAAAATTGGACAACAAATTAATAAGCTTTAACTAACAATATATCTAATTTCTCAGCAATATCCATATATTTCACAAACTTTTATACATTGAATTAATATTGTACCTACAGAAACAAGGTTAACCATTTGCAGTTCCAGAACTGTAAGACACGGGATTAATCCTTTCTATGGACATCAAATGTAAAAAAGCAGAACCTAATGTAACACTCCTGGCTTGAATAAAGCACAGAGTAAGTGAACAAATAAAGCAGGACATTATATAGAAAAAATGTGGAATCAAATTATATTGTTCATCTATAAATCATGCTCATATATAACCAAAAGTATTATTCATAATCCAAAATCAAAAAATTAAAAGATAAAGCACCTTGCAAAGAAACCCTATGAGAACAGTTAAGTTCTACAACAACTCAGTTACAAGTCAAGAGTCTCAAAAACGAACACTCTCCCCAACCCAGCATAAATTCACTTATACCCTACACTTGCCTCCTCGGGCTTCAATAGTTTGTACCCGCTGTTTCAACCATCATGTACGCAGGAAAAGATACCAGAAAAGACCAAAAGCACAGCCTAGATTTGCCTGCCAGCAGCTTCACCAACAAATGGCAAATAAGGAGTCTTACCCAGAATAGAACTCACCAAAGCATACACAAAACAGAAACAACTAAACAAAAACACAGCATTGTGACCCCAAATCAACAGCTTAAACCCTAATCCGCTCCGCCCTGGATTGAAGATTCGGGCCAAAAGCAAAGGCACCACTAAGAGCACATCCAAAGTGACAGCTTGCATTGAATTGAACCTCACATACTGACTAAAACTTGCGTTTCTAACAACACCCAAATAAAGAGCGAAAAACGCAACAAAACTAGCATATGGCATTGATCTGTAGAGGTTTAAGAGAGGGATTAGGGGTTCAAAGAGGAGACCGAGAGATGGGTACTGAGCGAAAAGGAAGCGGCCGTATTGGAGAGAATTGAAGAAAGGGAGAGTGTAAGCAACGGCTGAGATTAAGCGGTCAGTGGCTGGTGTAGGAGTGTATGACATGCGGGTAATGGAAAGCTTTTGTGACAGACGGATTCTAGGGGGCGATTTGAGAAAGAGAGGCAAAGGAGGGGCAAAAGAAGATAAAGGGTAGGGTTTCGTAATGGTTTGCACAGTGGTAACAGGGGCGAGTCGAAGAATAGAAATGGAAGCCATTTTCGAGAGATCGAGAGATCGAGAGAGAGAGAAGGGTAGAAAGTGAGACAAGTCTGGTCTACGTGCTGGTTGAAACATTGTGATTTGTAAAGAAGAGGAGGCAGAAAGGTCACTAAGGATATTGCGCTTCACACGTGTAAGGATTTATACATGCATTTTTCAGATACGTGTGTGTACATGTATTCATTTTAATTTATCAATTCAAGTAAAAAAAAATTATAAAAACACCTTTTTTATGTTTTATGAGAGAGAATGAAATTTTTAATGTTGTAATTTCAGACACTTCGATTTTACATAATACCTAAATGATAAAATTTGCAACTCCATAAAATATTATGATATTTTTCCATGTGTAAAAAATGTTTACAAAAATGAAATTGTACAAGTTTGTCACACATTACAAGCATATATTTCCATATTTCTTGCTTTATACTAAGAGCAAGACAATACTAAATATAAATAAATTTCATAAAAGTTTTATAAGCTTTAATTTAAAGTGGCATAATTTTTTTTTTTTTATGTTTTGTATGAACCAATCCATTTATTTAATTCTCATTATTATTTCATAATATAAATTTAAAAATAAAATTGATATTTCATACCAAAATGAAGTTCAACATAAAATCATTTTGCATAAGTAATTTACTCATAAATCCTATTAATAATTTACTCATAATCCAAATCTTACATAATCCATTGCAAAATACTAAAGCTATATTTAATATGCTATAATAAAATATAATATAATTAAATAAATTTCAAATATAAAAATGAAGTACGTTTGATAAGTCATAATGAGATACACTTTTCGTCTCAAAATAATTGTCTATTATTCTTTTTTAAAATGTCCTAAAATATTTGCTTATTTTAAAAATAATTATACATATTTATTTATTTTATCCTTATTAATTAAAAAGTATGTATTCTCAAAATTAATAATAAAAGCAATAATAAATAAATATATACAATGATATAAATAAAAAAATATAATAAAATTTATAAATTAACAAATAATTATTGACGTTTTCTTAAACTCTATGAAAAATAAAAATGAACAATCATTTTAAATCAAAAAGGGTAATATAATCAAATAAGTTTCTAACATAAATTTATATTAAAAATTCATTTAATTACAATAAATTACACCTCATTGCAACTTAAAAATATTTTCTCATTATTCTTTAATTTTAATTTTAACATACTCTTAAACGAATAGGACAAGTTTTTCATTAAAATAATGAGATAAGGTTCAATTTTGACCCTAACATTTAAACTATAGAGCACATAGCACCTTATGTTTTCGAATGCTCAACTGAACTCTCCATGTTTCCAAGTCCTTGAACCTAAACACAAAATTCAACGCCTACTAACGGACTATTTGCTATCGTTTATGAGTGCTTTTTTTTTTTTTTTTTTTTTTTTTTACTTTCAATCCACGCATACTGAAAAATTCAATGAACATCACAATCTTCATCTTCTCACTTTCACCGGTTCTCCCTCTCTCTATTCCCATTTCATCCCACTCCCTCACTCATCACCGATTACCCCTCTCTCTCTCTCTCTCTATCCTTTTCTTTTCTCTGTCAACAATCATAACCATTTTTCTATCCCTCTCCCTCACTAATATAAAAACTTCTCAAAAACACACTTCTCTCTTCTTCAAAGCTCAACGCCATTTTTCTTCTTTTATAAAGTCGATAAGTCATTTTCACAGATCTATAGACTATACTTAAAAGCGTTATTTATCGGATAAATTTTTAGATCCAGACTATCTAAATCTGACTCCAATGATTACTGAGACCAATCTGTCTCCGTCTTTGTTTATTATTTTTCCTTTGTTTTTGAGATTTGGATAATTTGATTTCTCTAGTTAATAAAATACAAAGAACTTTTATAGCTCTCGGTGATCACGGCTCTATGGGACTCATTACATGCTATTCTCATAGTCAGTGGCCAAGTCAACTTCAAATCTCTTCTCATTTCTACTGATTCAATTTCAAAATGTGTTGAATAATTGAAAGAGTTTTGTCCTTTTTCTTTCTTTTTCTTTGTTATGGTTGAATTGCTTTTGCCACTCAAAGAATAAGATGTGGACCTTAAGAAGCTAAGAAAGCTCATTCTTGTATCCAAGCTTGCATTATGTTATCCTGTGGAGGAGTAATGGTGTGATGATCATGAAGAATGCCCCGTTTGCTTCTTGGTCTTTATCACTTTATATCAATATCTCTCATTCTTTTTTTTTTTATTATTATTTTTTGGAATTTCTCTTTCATTTCTTCACTGTCTGGTTGCATGGAAAATTACAAAAAAAAGAATCAGAAAAAATTGATTCTTTTTTAAAATAAGTGTTTTAATATTTATTTTTTCCTTTGCATCCCTTACAAATCCAATATTCAGTAAAAAATTTTTTACTCATTTTATTTTAGGTTAGAGCATAGAATTTTAATATATCAGTTTTTATGCTCTTTTTCAAAGGTTTCTTGTTGGTTGAGGAGAAAAATTGAATTAACTTATCTGAGATTCATTTCAACAGTATTTGTATTTCACATATCTTTGGTATCTTGTTGGTTGAGTAGAAGGTTGAATTTTTTAGTCTACGTGGACTGAAAGTTAAAAAAACAAAAATCTCACAAACGGTAGCAAAGAGCCCGTTAGTGAAGCATTAAATTTTGTGTTCAATTTCAAGGATTTGGAATCGTTGAGGGTTCAATTGAGCCTCGGAAAACATAAAGTGCTAATGTACTTTATAACCTAAATGTTAGGGTCAAAATTGAACCTTATCCCTTAAAATAATACCCTGATGTCGCATAATGAAGACCAAATTGTTAGATTCTTGGGATAGTATTTCTTCTATTAATTTACTAACAAGATTGGGGCAAATTGTCTAGTCAACAATGTGTTTGGGCCAGCTAAGTTGTTCATTATAATATTTTATTTTAACCCCAAAAAGAAAAAAAGGGAAGGCTGAGAATATAATCAACATTAGGGAATGAATTATTTGGTGTTAAAAGAGTGAAAAGCACTCCAGCCCCAATAATATAATTATACAAACTGAATAAAAGTCAAGCATGTGATTTAACAGTGGCATTACACGGTGAAAATCTGCAATAACACCTGCTGCTGCTTTAATAGAACTCAAAGCATAAGATTTGAGAGCTAAGAGGCAGATCAGATTTTAAGCCCCATTGGAAATTCACTTAATACGGGCAAAAAATATTCTCACCTTCAGGCAGTACCATAATTTGCTATCACCTCTAATCCTTTGCTTCAGCTAAGTCAAACCATCTGAAAAATAACTGCTTATTAAAGCTGGCTGAACTCGTCGCCCGCTGCTGGCTGTTTGAAGCATTTCATCAGAACATGAAATGCACAAAACAACATAATAATGGACGCCCCCACCCCCCAAATGAAGTTGGCAAATAAAAAATAATAAATAATAACTTTTTTTTTGGAAAAAAATTCAAAATTGTTCCTTGCACTCCATAGCAGTAATAATTTTAGTGACAAATTATTGGGAAACCATATAAATGTACTCAATTGCAGCCCACAGTTGACTATATATCACAGCACAACTCGGTTTACCCAGATCAACACAAATTAGTAATCTGGCAACCCATCAATACAATTCATTCCGAAAAACGATGTCAATTCTGATAAAAAATAAAATTGAGCTGAAGTTTGAAGATAAATAGAACACAGAAATTAGATAAACAGTGCAAAGCGTACCTTAAACATACAAGTCAAGAAAATCTATGAAGCAGTTGGTACGCCCACCATAATAGCATATACTATCAAACTCCACTAAAACATATCAGAAGAAATACATAAAATCACTCTTTACTCCACAGGTTCATTAACCTAGGAAAAAAAAAAACGCAAATTTTCATACCAAATTACTCAACAGCAACAGCCTTAGTACCGATCGTGGCGCCTGTCAAAGAATAAATAATGCCTTGATTAATGACATATACCAGAAAAATGAACAATTCTTAGAAGCTGCACATGAAAACTTATCGCTAGAGACCAAACAATAAAGACCAGAAAGGCCATATCTATACGCAGCTAAATATAAGGCTGAATAACCACCTGTGACGATCGTAGTCCCTGGAACGTTCTCTAGACCGAGAACGCGACCTGTGGCGACTTCTTGAATCATAATTACGGGAGCGATCTGAATCTCTATCACGCTCCCGATCATATCCACGATCTCGATCATAATGCCTGTCACGATCTCTGCTCCTACGGTCATAATCCCTCTCCCGGTCACGGCTATCTGCCCGTTCACGATCCCTACTTGATTCTCTGTCACGGTCTCTACTTCGCTCTTTTGATCTATAATATAATAAGTTTGATAAGGACTGGGTAATGGAATATATATCTATATATATATATATATATATATATATATATATATATATATATATATATATATATATATATATATATAAAAGAACTGCAAAACCTCAAGTCCTGAGTGATTAAAAGAGAAGAAATTCAAATGATAATACCTTCGATCATCATGTCGATCACCTCTACGAAGCTTGTTTCTCTCTTCCTGGAAAATTAATTATAAAGAAACAAATACTGAAAACCATTCTCTAAATCACATGAAGTACCACTCCAGTTGAAATAAAGAGTAGAACAACTCATACAAGGAAAGCATAATAGGTTTTGTATAAGAAGGTATCACTTGTAGGCTGCATGTCATTTAACCTGATAGAATTTGCAGCTTGTTTGAAAAAGCAGCCCAGCTCTGCACCATTGCAAATCTCTCTAGTAGTCTAGTTGAATACTTACATCATAATTTCACATATCATCCCAACACACTTCGTTTCTCAACAATAGCACATGCATATGCACATAAAAGTAATCTACCATGTCAACAAAAACTTGCCAGTGCTTGCAAAAGGAACTTCCGTTAAAATATATCAAGGGTTTCAGTTATTAGGATATTTTCCAAGTCCTCTTATCATTAATTTGATTTACATCCAACTTTTCAGGTAAATTGCTTAAGACAACATTTGGAAGACTTCCAACAGTCAGATCACAGCAATAATAGATCTGGCACTTTTTTTACCACAGCACAACATTAAAGGAAGCCAACTAGGTTTTCAAAAGGGGATTTGGACAAACCCATAATTAGTTTTAAGTCAAATAAAAACAGGATCCTCCCCTGACCCTCACAAAGTGGGGAACATGCACAGGGGATGCTCTTTTTTTTTTCCCCCCCCAGTATACAGATGTGCATTTGCAGTTATAAGCCAGATATGCATAAGACATGCCTTTTACAAAGTGTTATTTGTGCTTCAAAATCCAACACTATCAAAATCTGAAAAGGGGGAAAATTAAGAAATTATTCTTCTCCGGGGTAAGAAAAACTCACAGAGGCATACTAACTGAGAATCTCTATAGGAGAATGTGAAACATTATACCAGCACCTGAACCAACATATCCACAAGACCAACTTAAGGACATGCCAAAGACAATGTAGGTAAAACAATAGCCTCATCCCACTTAGCACCACCCATCAATTTGAATTATTCCTCTAAGCTTACTATGGAAAAAATTTAATCACATTTTTTAACTGATGGGGTCAAGGGTATATCAAAGCTATGGTGAATTTTTGGCATGTTTAGTATGTTCATCCCTGCTCAGCCCATTTCTAGCAAGAAACTAAGAAAGAAATATAAATAAGCTAAATATAAAGAGAATAACTTTTTCTTTTTCCATACCTGAAGCTCTGTTAGTTTCTCACGGATTTGCATATAGCCTAGATGAAGCTTCCCTCCAAAATGATCTGCTAACCGTCGATCACTGAAAGTAAAAACAAAAATCAAAATGGTTCACAGGACTCCAAAAAATTTGAAAGATAAATACAAGTACAAAGTGGCCCCATAAATTTTTCTAACTATATCATGATCAGCAAGCATATAAAACAGAAAAAGACGCACATTCTTTAGCTGCAAAAGTTATCCTCGTAAAACTGGGCCCAAAAGCCTGCTGGTAACAAGGAGGTATAATAGTTGGGTCAAAAACTGAACCACTCGAAACCCCAAATCCAGATTCTTTCGTTTCCTTTAGGAAAGATTAAAAGACTGTGCATAGTTGGAGAGAGAAGATCAAATTATACCTGTCATATACACTCAAAAATGCTCCACAAATGTCACAAACGCGCAACTTCTGATCAGTCTGAAACAACATTGAGAACAATTAGAATGACATTTCATAGTCCAGATAAATTAAGCATACAGGAGTGATCTCAATGAATGGACATGGACACAGCTGAATGACTTGACATCTCCAAAATCTCTACCTTGCAATAGAACACTGAAACATATATATGGCTAATAGTGCAGTGATGAAGTACCATGGTATGCTACCATTGATCTACATATATGACCCTCTCAACTACAGAAGAAAGATGAAAATGATTGAGAAGTGCTTGAAGAATGTCTAAGATTGTTATTCCAAGTATCTCTCCATTCAAAAGTGATAGATGTGCATCTTGCATGAAATTCTGATAGTTGTTGAGTGAAGCAGACAAGCTTAAGTAGACTGATTAATAATTATACTTGCAGTGTAGAAGTATTTGTTTCCTTCATAGCTTATTGGCTACAAACACATTGCACTAAATTGCTTTGCAGTATGATTCACGTATGATGTGGCATAATTCCTTGGAAGATCTTGATCTTCTTTAAAATAATTTCAACTGTGAATTACATGGTTTTCATTGACAACACAAATATACAAATAAAAATATTAGGAACATGGACTCACAATGCGCACATCAGCAGCAGTGTACTTGGAGGAATCCACAGGAGGATCTTGCCTGGCGGGCAGCTGAAGAGAATAAGAATGGTTAATAACAGATATATAAACCAAATTGAGGGAAGGAGAGAAAGAGGAGGGTTAAGCAAGAAATGGAAAACAAAGGGAAGACAAGAGAAACATAAAAAAGATAAGCTAAAGCAAATTTATTGTAAAACATTTGAGAATCAAAAACCTTTTTAAGTGCCTCAGCCTCTTCCAACGCTTTTTGAGCCTCGTCTACCATTCCTTGCTCGCCTGAAGAACAAACAGTGCCTTGAGAAATATGCCAAAACAAATACTAGAAACAAAAGACTATAATAGAACTTGATAAAGTCTAGCAATATTTTCATGCAAATCCATTAGAGCTTAGCATCCTAAGTCTACCAATATTTTCACACCTGATACAATTCAATCCGTCACTAGAGTAACATGCAACCATTTACCACCTATATCCATGGCAATATATATCTAATAACAAGACAAACGTAATTCACAAAGCACTTCTCTCTAAAGATTCAATAGATCCACGAAAGAGGAAACTAATGTATATTAAATCTATGTAGGAGATAGTATGACAAGATGACAACCATTTACCAATAAGTTAAGGAATATAGTGGAAGGGAAAGGATCATTATTTCCATAATCTTGTGATCCTTCTACACTAGCTCCCTTCTATCTCCTCTGTTGGAAGGGGGGAAATACAGAGAAGGGAAAAGAAAAGACAATAACAAATCATTGATACTTCAACTCTTATATAACCACCACCTCAGAAATTGTTTGACTCAATGTTAGCACGCACAAGAAAGTTCTAGTGTAACCTCATAGTCTAACAAGTTTGAGCAAGAAATCTCTTACCAAGATCCTCTGCCTTCTTCAGCTTCTCATTTATCATTTCCTGGGTACGAGCATCAGGAGTAGGTACAGGCAAGGGTGCCAATGGTGGTGGGTTTGGCAAGGGTTGAGGCAAAGATGCTCTATCTTTATTAAAGGCTTCCAAGAGTAATGCAGACTGTACCAAGAGTATCATATGTTATTTAAGACTATAAAAACTTTTTAAAAGCCAAAGAGAAAAGTATGAAAATGTATATAAACAACACCATACTGGTGATTTTCAGCAATTTGCTACCAATTCAAAACCTAAAGAAACTACTTTTTGTACCTGCTTCTCTGCTCTTTCGCTTCTGAGTTTTTCCACTTCTTCCAGGGATTGAATCTTAAAATCTGTCTTGCCTTCAAGATCTGCAAATATAAACCAGCATTTTATCTCATTAAAAAACCAATATACCTTACAAACCACCTAGACTGATTTGCTCAAGCCACAGTAGCTTATAGGCACATTGCAGACACATTTGAGGAGCATCAGACACTCAAGGGGTTTGAAACCACTCAAATGCAAATCATCAAGAATATCACGTGCAAAACTATTATTATCTAGGATTGGCCACTGTATCACATAGCATATCATATGCTAAAGACCAACTCATGTTTTCCCACTTTTAGATCACTTAATAATCTGAGTTTACACAAGGGCTACAATCATTATTAGCAAGAAGGCAAAGAAACTGATTTAAAATAAACTAGCAGCAAAATATTTTACCATTACAAACCATAGACTATTTTCCATATTTCTTACCATATTTATCAGCTTCTTTTAACTTCTCCTTGATCTGCTTTGACAACTCAATTATCTCCGGTGTCTGATTTCAACAAAAAACCATTTGTATTTAAATAAGAATTATCAAACATTGAATACTTACTGAACATTACATTAAAAAATTAGACATTACCAGAGTAACTTCAGAGACTGATATTGCAATAGCAGCCTTGGCATCCTCAGCCTCAAGGCGTTTAAGAGCTCTACTGATTTTCTTATCACACTCAACAATAAGCCGATCTATAACATCCTCCAACTCTCTGTCATAGTTATCAACACCTTTTGCTCTTGCCTCTTCGTATCTATGTAAAGTTAAGGAACCATATACCAAAAAAAAAAAAAAAAAAACTAAAAACTATTGGGATAAGTGATTGGATGATGTACCCTTTGAATTGGCATACGCATTCACATACACACAGAGACAGAGATAGAGAAAGAGGGTGCAAATTTTACTATAAAAACTAGCAAAGGATACTCTTTCCTTAGCTGCAGCGAATGGACTTTTGGGCATGGCCCCATATCCATTTTCTGAAACCAAAAAACAAGAAACCAACAAATCAGAATCATTAAAATGCACCAATAACAACAATCATCAGCACTGCCTATGCACTTCAAGCAGACAGTCGAATATCCACTCAATTAAATCTGACAGTCCTCTCACTACAAATTTTGATAACCTCTGTCCCTAACAGGATATAAAGTTGCATATTTTCTAACAGAGTTCAGTACATGCTTGCAGACTGAGGTTTTTGCTTCATTATACGCTCATGGAGTTGTGAAGACATGCACCTCTACGTAGTTTGATCCCATCCTTGAATCAACAACTACGATTTAAAAATTCAACAGATTCTCGTGTGTTCGCCCAGAGAATGCACAGAAACGAGGAATAGAAAAAAATTCCAGCATAGCCCATTGTTTTGCTCCATTTTCTTAGAAACAAAACACACACCAACCCCAGGGTTTCGATTAAACAGAAATAATTTAGGCAACTGATGAAACCGAAATTACCGTTAATTGGAAGAGTTCATGAGGGCAAAGGCCGACCAAGTACATGCGACACACATCACGATCGTAATACTTGCGATTCACCTCCCTTACGTCGCCGTTTCGATTGGCTCCCATGAGCACATCCAACTGTTTGCGCATCGCGTCCATGTTTCAGCGCACTCTCTCTCTCTCTATACCCGAGGTGGAGTGAGATTAGGGTTTTGCTCCAGACAGTATTTTTGGGGGAAAAAGAAACTTTTGTGGTACTCTCTCTCTCTCTCTCTTTCTCTGTTACTCTTTACACCATGTAAAAATCATATATTTATCCTTGTACCCTTTGATTTTGATGCTTTTACACTCATTGGGCTTTTTAAGTTCCCTACTTCTATTCAAATCCCTTATTAACAAAATATTACGTGTTAAAAAAAAAATAGGAATATGTGTTAAAAAGTTGATTTATATATTTTTGGAACACCACAAAAATTTGACCTTGTTTGTTTTATCATATGGATAATAAGTTAATATGTTACATAATTTTAGTGAATATTTATCGCCAATTTTGTGAAAAATATTAGAAAAATTAAATTATTTTCTGTTATATGGCTTATAATATATAATTTATCAAATTATAAGTTAATCTTGTATTCCAAAATTACAAATATTCCTAAAGGAAAAAAGTTGCAAATATTAAAGTTTTATTAATAATTTTTTAATTGCACTTCAAAAAATTTTAAATGAAAAAAAAATTATAGATAAATTATAATTTCATACATTATGAATTGGGCATTCAATCATCCAAAGATTTTATTAATATGAAAAATTAAAAAGTTGAAAAAAAAATACATTCATGACTTTGCATAATTTTGGCTAATTAGGGACAGGAATTATATATATAAAGGCATATCCAATATGTTTTTTATATGTCCCAAACTCTTTATAATAAATAGTTAATTTAAGAAAATAAGATTTCAATAGATTTTTTATTTTTTAAATTTAAATAAAGAGTGAACTTAACTCTCTATATTTAGAGAGTTAATTTCACTTTTTATATTGAATTTTATAATTTTTTATGTATATTATTTATTTATTCTATCGTGAAATTAAAAAGAAAAATGTTGTAAAATGAAAAAGAAGAAAAATTAAAATCATTAATGATTTACTAAAAATGATAAAATGAAAAATTAAATTTTAATAGTGTATTAGACTAAAAAAAAATTATATTTTTCATATTTTAAAATTAATTAAAATACTCTTTATTTATATAAAAGATGCTTTTGCTTAGTGGAGAATTTATTTGTTTAGAACCATATCAAAACCTCATATGTCATAAATTGCTTATATAACATATGTGCTTAATAATATCTTTATTTTTTCAAAGGAAAAGTTAGTCATTATCAATCTAATTAAGGATCTTATATATTAGAAAATAAATAAATAAATAAATAGATTATTCGATGTAATGTAATATTTTCTTTTAACTTCGCCCTCAAATTAAATTTTTGCTATTTGGAAAGAACAATGAAAAATTAGAATGAAATTTTCTTGAATTTGATTATTTGTAAATTACAAATTAAAAAGGCACGGAGTAATTTAATCTCATCCAAGTGGATAATTTTCTGTAGTGTATAAACAAAACAAGCCTAAGAGTAATATTTTTTCTGAGCGGTTAAGAATATTTTCAAATCAATTTGTATATATACTAAAATTAAGATAATATTTGACAGACCAATGAAACGTAATATAATGTAATCAAATGTATTTTTAGTTTAAATATTATGCTAAAAAAACACTTTATTACATGTATTATATCTCATTACGATATAGCAAATATACTCTAAGTTTTTTTTAGGTGAATCACATGATTTTATTAAAATGTAAATGAGCATTTTATTAAAAAGCTGATGAAAAAGCAAACCAATATTTCAAAGTTCAAACAACAGAAAATTCCCAAATATATAATAAAGTCATAAATAGGAAATATGTGACCTAAAACTCTAAAATTTGGAAATGTTTTGCCTCACTACTTAATTAATTTATTCATTGGTCACATTATTATATTATCAAGCTGTCACCACTTCTACTCCTTGGCTCCAGGCTGATTGTCAAGATTATTCAGTTTGCCTTCTTCATTATCATCCTGATGGTCGTCGGGCTCTTCATCTACAGCCTGATCGTCAGGATTGCCATTAACTTGACTTTCAGTAGGCAAGTTGTTGCAGTTATTGAGGACTGCAGCTTCATGATCTTCTCCAGTACTTAGTCGTCTCAGCATTGCTATTTCCTCCTCCAATGAACCATTGAGTGCTAATTATATGATTAATTAACAAAAATTGAACAAATTTTATTAGACTAATTTACCAAATTACTATGTATAAAATTTTTTTTTTTTTTTGGTATTATAATTTAATTATTATAAAAAACACATCATTGATAATGTAATTAATAAGAAATTGAGTGGTGACCTCTACAAGTAGATAACTATATTTGACCGATTCTTGTAATAAAACTCAAAATTTGCTTACCATCTTGGAGTTGCATTTGATATTTTACTCCTCCATTGAGAATCCTAAGACCATCATTTTCTGACTTATTCACATCTAATTGTGCCTAATAAATGTGGCAAATTAATTAATTAGAATTTGGCAAAAAAAATTAATTAATTAGAATAGTATAAAGAGAAGTTTTTTGTTAAAAGTAATTAAGAGGATAATTATAATTAAGTGATAATAATAGAGACCATGAGCATCCTCAATCGTTCTTGAAGTTCATTTGCTTGTTGTTCAAGCTCTCGAATTCTTCTTTGAAAACGCATAATGCTGCGCATATTAGTCAGGGTTGAAATAGGCCTGAAAAATATTATCCTGTCAAATCATAATAATTAAAAATATATATATATAGTTAAATATAAGTCTATGATTGCATTTTTTTTTCCCCAAACATATGCAGAGAGTTTAAATATTTCCAAATGATTGGCCTAATATAATTTAGGTATTATTTGATAACATGATTTAACATTTTTAACAAATTTCAAATAAGATAAAAATAATTTTAAATATTAAATCAAAATTTTTAAATTTTCATTAATATTTAGAAATGTTATCACTTATATTATTCTGCACTTAAAATTTAATATTTAAATTTTGGACACTTAATTTTTAATTTAATTTGATTCAATTAATAAACATATTTATCCATAAATAGCATCCACTTACTTTCCTTATGTTATTTTTAATTATTTTCTATGTATATGGAAACTTGCCTTGTGTTTCTAACCCTTAACAAAACTTAGGATAGAAAAATAACATTAATAAACTATTTTCCACTGAGAAATCGACAAAAAAAAAATTATGACAATAATTCATTTAAAGTAGTTGTTACGTACATAATATAAAATTTGAAATTCGGATATCATTGATTTGCAAATTCTTTTATATTTGATCAAACAAGGATATGATAGAGCCTCTTGTAGAACTAAAATACATTCTATTTATTATATTAATACAAATAAATTGACCATTCAATTCATTTTATAATACAAAATAAAATATAATTAATTAAGAAGATAATAATATATCCATATATCATCATAACCCATTTCATTGTGTCAATAACACAAAGAAACAACAATATTTTAGAACAAATTAAAAAATGACTAACCTCCTCCTATCCATGAAGTAATGTTGAACCCTAAGTAGAAAACTACTCAACTCCTCAATGCCTCTTACATTTCTTCCACCTTGGTAACAATGCCTTATATAACATATTTTCATGTAGTTGGCTATAATTAAAATTACTTTTTGATCCTTTTAAATAATATATAATATTATTATTCACGGGCAAAATTTTAATTATGTATAACGACAATTACCATATAGGTATATATCTTATTTTAGCAATGACACCGAATAAATTATTTGGTATAAGTCAAATTACCATTAGAGTTTTTAATACCTTAATCATACTATAGATAATGACACGTGCCTCTCTAAAAGATAATGAAATTGAGTATTTGATTTAGTAGTACTTGAGTCATTTTTTAAAATTGAAAAATCTTGTATTTTAAATTTAAGCGAAATTAAATTCACTTTAAAAAAATAAAAGTAAGGTATCAAAGTGACTCACTCACTGTAATAAATTTATCATAAAAATAAAAGTGAAAATTCAAGTTAAGGTAAAATTCAAAGGTAACTTTTTTAAAGGTATTCTTTTTCTTTCTATGCTTCGGCAAAAATAGTTTGCATAGTTTCATATGAAAATTTTCATTTTAGAACAGAAGAAAAACTAAAGCAAAATTTATATAAACCAATATAATATGATACAATACCTACAACCTCAATCAATGTTAAAAATCCGCCTCATCATTCAGAAAACTTATATTTACAAACTCAATAAAATATCCATTAAATGCACATTTACTTTTTTATTTAACATTGGATTGTTGTATAAATTTCGTGTGAGCAAAATTGGATGTATGCAAGACTTGCTCATTTTGTGATAAGTTTCCATGTACGATATCAAGGTATCATTTAAGGCAACTTATCCAATAAAAAAAAAATACACAAAAGAAATTCTTGTCAATTATTTTATAAAAATTTAAAAATAAAGTAAATTAGAAACGTGTACATAGGGAGGGAGTAGTAAAATTTAAAAAAAAGGACTTCACTTTGTAAACTTATTTTATTCCAATTATAGGATAAATACAATTCCAACTGCATTGAGTAAGAACAAAATTGACTAAATTAAAATATTTTTTTAAAAAAAAATTTGGAAAAATCAATATGTTAGAAATTTTATCACTAGATTTAATACGTTTACTTCATTTTGTAAATGAATCAAACTTCTCTTCTCAAATATATATATATATATATATATATATATATATATATATTAAAATGAGGTTCAAAATGGTAATGGGTAGATTTTGCACTTTTTCAATCAAGGCACAAGTCTGTCTCATCAAATCTAAGAGCAGCATGATCTTATGTACAAGCACCTGAGCATAGAGTTGCCGCCGCGCGCATGTAGGAAAAGCAGGCACGATTTTCTAATAAATATGAATGAGTAGAGGAGAAAGCATAGGAGAGAGCATAGGCATATGCTTTTCTAACAGACATGAGCTAAGGAAAACACAGTTACATGAGGTGTGACTTGCTGTCACAGCCCAAAATATCCTCCTTCATGAGGCCTACCATAGTGTTTGCTAGCTCTAAAAATGTTTCTTGATTTACACTGCATAATTACAATAAATATCATCTGAGCCTACTTCCAGATTGTCATCAGCCACAGCAGGATGCAAGATAATGCAAGTAATCAATATCAATTATATGCTGAAGGGCGGGGTCTTGGTGGCAAGTAAAAAGTGTTACCAAGGTCTATAGGAGTCTGCAAAAATGGGTTCCATCTATCAAATACAATCCGTCCACCTCTGCCAATTCTTCCATGAAATCTGTAATGAGGGGTAGATGCACCATTCTTTGACGAAGAATCTACCGGTGGCACAATGCCTGCAGCTGCCAACTTTTCTGGAACTAAAGGCTTTGTGAACAACAGAACTGGCTCCATAGGATCCTGCATTCACCCCAAGATATAAAATTCAGCTATGAAATTGATATTCAAAGATAAGGAAGTTAGCTTAAACCAAGTCAACTCGTACTGTACTAGCCAACTGGAAGCTGTGAACTGTTGGCAATTCACAACAATTAATGCTTTGTACTGTTTTATAACCAGCTGTATAATAGAAAAGCTAAGTGCATACCATTTTATTAAGCCAACCATATGGTGTATGTCGCCGCCTAAACTCTTGCTTCATGTTTCCTACCGGCACTGTAAGGATAGAATCTGTGAAAGGAGGATTTTGAACTGCAGAAGGTCGAGTATGTGGACGGCTGTTTGCTAGGTCATCTGAATCCACAAATTCATCTTCACTTGAAGCAAACTTGGAAGATACAGGAGGGAAACCAGGAAGAGCCAAGCTGTCTTCAAGGAGCTCAGTTTCATGCTGAGAATAAGCCACACCAATCAATTAGCAAAGTTCAAAATAGACAAGATGAAATTAAATGGCACAATCATCTCGATTAAGATCAGTTAAGCAATGAGAAGTAAGAGAGGGGGAGGGGGATGGGTAGAAGGATATTAAAAACTAGTTCCTATTCACCATCAGTCATCTCTTGCCTAAGATCAACACTTATTGCTATGTGAAAAAGTATCAGTGGAGTATGCATACAGTGCGGTTTTATTTGTAATTAGGGCACGCCTGAATTATTAGATTATGAATTATGAAAGAAAAAAAAATCCCTTGACCATGATCCAAGAATAGAGTAAGGAAAATAGAGAAGAACAGGATTCAAAGGTGATGCATGTGGCAACACAAACATACCTTGTACTTCATTTGGATCCTTTGGAGGCTCACTTCACTCTCCATTGCCTCTCTTTTCTTCTCCTCCCGCTGTATACATATTTACGCGCGTCCAATAAATAGTTGACAATGGAAATAATTTAAAATTTTCAAATATTGATTAAACTTCAATAAGAAGATTACCTTAATCAGAGCCTCAAGTATTGTTTTAGCTTGGTCAAGGTTTCGCCTGACCTAAATATAGTAAATTCCCAAGAAAATCAAGAGGCAAATGTTCAGTAACAATATAAGAAGTGATCTAATTTATCTTCATATTATTTGGATAAGCACATTATCATTTGCAGTCATCAATTGTTTGAGGGAGAATCAATAAAATCCACTAAAGCAATAAGGGGCTTCCTTTCCTCTCCCTTGACACTATGCATGGCTGCAAGAGAAGGCAGGGGAGGGTTTTTTTAAGTGAAGTGAAGGGGAAGAGAAAATCTCTACCCAATCGTCCTTATCATATATAGTTTAATATTCAACACTACTTAGTTAAGGACAGCATTGCCGTCTTCCTTGGAAACCACATCTGCAATTGATAGTGTTTTGAGATGAAAAGTCAAATATGATTATTGATATACATGAGATGTTCAATGTTCAATTCCCATTAAAATTAGCACAGATGCTTCCAACATGTAAGGTAACTAGTATGAAACACAAAAGCATGCTTCTTTTATATCATTGCTGACCTGGCGAAGCTTTTCAAATGACTGCACATTATTTTCCCTCCTTTGCATCTGTAGAAGAGAAAACTGAGGACTTAATAAACCTATAAATAAAAACCTATACAAGGTTTACACTGCATATCCATCAGTCAAAATTAACCCAAAGATATCATAAAACTCAAAATAACCTACCCTTCTGGTGTGGAGTCTGTGAGCTTTCTCCCTTGGCCTGAACACATTGTAGGGATTGGTATCATTAACTGGTGGAGGAGGCTGTGACCAAAAGGGGAAAAAATGGAAAGAAAGGGAGAAACAATAAATACATACATCTAAATGCAGGGAAACGGATAAATGTAAATTTGTAGCATTTCGACACAAGCCCAACGCAATTTTTGCTGACAAGAAATTGCGGAGGCTGCTTGAAACAGTAACAGTTGCAACTAGATCACCATAGTGATAGGCTGAGCTCACTCAGGCACATTAATTGCAAGTGAATTTAGCAAAATTCTAAAATATTGTTAAATAATCTCAGAAAGCTAGAAAGATGGTGTAAACTCTGAAATGAAATATTTTATGCTAGCGGCTATGTTGCTTGGATTTGGATCAGAGCATCTAGCATGGGTTCACATCTAAGTGTTTGACATATGTAATGTCTTAACTTGATAGGGACTAGCCAAATATGGTCTGAATATTGAATTGAATCATGCACCAACAATCACACTTTGAACAGTATTTCAACATTGAAACGTAATACAACAGAATTCTTTACATAGTCAAGTGAAGAAACTGACCTGCAAACGCCGCAGAATAGGCTTCTGCCATCTTTCACGCTGGACAAAATAGGAAAAGAAAAGCACCCATAAAATTAATTTACTTCCTTTTTTTTTTTTTAAAAAAAAAAGAAAGAAAAAGCAAATAAAAGTGCACAATTTTTTTATGTTATGATAAAGACAGCTGTGAAAACTGTGAAGTAAGAAATCCCTAGGCAGACCACCACAACTTTAAGCACACAAAAATTAAAAAACAAAAAAGAGTCCTAAACGGCCAAGCGCTCCACACCCAATCCTCTCTCATTTCAAAATAAATAAATAAAAACTTTTCTGTTCAATTTGGATAAGCCTACTTACATGTATAGAAGTTTCACAAAGGCAGACATGTATAGAAGTTTCACACTCGCACACAGTTTTACTCATATGAAATATGGAACAGTTGGAGCTATTAGCACACAGGAGGGTACAGCATACAGCTCATGGTAAGCACACCATCAACCAATCTTGGCTGAACTAGCCAAAACCTATAATGTTAATGCCTTCATAAGATAATCAATATATTGTTTCATCTGAAACCTCAAGAAGACAACTAAATCGGAGCACTATGGTGACAACGACATCCTAGTTGGCTACCCTTGCATGTTGTATCATGAATTCTTAATTGTCAACATATTAAGGACCTTATTCCATGTCATTGCTTTCCACAAGCTATGTATAACACTCAATTCAATTATGCTACACAACTCAATGTTTTTAACATTGTACAGCTAATAAAACTAAATAAGTATGCCACTACTATTCTCTCCATGCACAGATATAAGTTTGTCATTACATCCCTTACAGTATTATTTAAATTTCACTTTTCTGCCCAAGATTACATGGTTCAATGACTGAATATCTCAATAAAAAATCAAAAAGTTCACAGCAGAATACTGAATTTGATACTGAATCTTCTCATAAGTTCAAATGCTGGTCAGTATGACATAATGCATACCTTGTCCTTCCAATAATTATAGACAGACTGAAAAACTGCATATCGTGTGGACTGAACTTGAGCCTGCAGGGCCTAACATTGGAATAGAAATTAATTAAAGAAAACTCAGATAGAATGAATTAAAAACAGAACGCATTTCTAATCTTTTGACAATAATCATAATGAATGAAAGCATTAATTGCCAAACAACCATTACAAATAAAGCACATATCCTCCAAGTTTAGCTATTATGGATACCAATGTTTAAGATTGTATACATACATGACTAAATCTAGAAGTAATTATCAAAATTGGACTAAAAGTTGAGATTTTTTTTTTTTTGGCAAGTAACCCCATGCAAACAAAAAAGAATATTATCAAGGTGCATCTTTGAGTTACCTCATGCGTAAAAAAAAGGCATGCCCATTACAAAGATCACCTCACTATGGTTGAGGCACTAGGATTCATGCCCTTAGCGCCACATGAAGTGCGCCCTTAACCATTGTATTCATACAGCAGGGGTGCCATTTTCTGTAAGGACCAGTAATACTAACCTTCCATGGTACTTAGCTTCATGTCATCCTTGGTTTATCCCCTTCATTCCTACAGCTTTCATTTGTTCGATCTTCTATACTATTGCATCAATCAATCTATAACAGACATGATAAAATCATCTCAATTATCTGTCCCATCTTAAATAGGTTTCACTTTCAACTTTCTAGAAAAGCAAATTATTTAAGTGGTCCACTCACATATCCATCTCGGTTCTCTCAAAGCTGCCACATTCATTTCTTCATCGCCCAACATTCTACCACATGACATTGTCAACTAAGCTAGTAGGGATTTTTAATTGCATAAGAAACACGTTGCAATTCTCCAATGAACCATCTTAACTTAATCATGTGAGTAACATCTTCCTCACTCTATCAATTCCCTGTAAGATAAAACCTAAGGTGCCAAGGGTGATTAATTTATGGAGCTTACCTTGATACTCTTACTTTTCCTTGCATTACTAGTATTAGATAGCATAATTTCATTTTACTTCTGATTAGCCTCCAATGCCTAGGTTTCCTCCAAAACTACAGCTTCTAGTTAACCTCAGAACAATTAATTGATAAACACATCAATAAAAAAGTTGGCATCTACTCTCTTGAGGTGAATGGGAAGAAACAAACTCTAGAGATGGACAACTAAGCACACAATATCCCCCCCTCCTCCCCTTTCACATCAATTACTAAAAACACAACAAAAAAGGCTACTCTATATTTCCCATGGATTTTTACATTTACGAAAGAATATTTATCAAAATGGTTCCTAGCGCACATCATCCAAGGCTCAAGTCCTACTATGACAAAAAGTCCAAACAATGTGAACTATAACCCATAACCACCATTTCTACAAGTGATCTAACTTCTTATAACTTTTAAGGAAGGAAAAAAGAGTGTGACAAAATCTATAATGCTATTGAAAGGGCAGTGTATGTGTTAGATTGCAAAATGATAGAAGAGAATATCAATCAAATGCTAATTCTGCTCCTCTACTTTTGCCATATGCTCTATTAACACTTCCTCCCGCTCCCAATCTCTTGTGGTCTGTGTGTGCCTGTGTGTTTCTTTTGATTTTGTTTTGAGTGCATGATAAAAACATATACAGCAAACTCACATTCTCACAACTACTCAAAGAAGTCCTGGACCCGGATCACATTATTGAAAGACACTAGCAGAGTGCCTTCTCAAAAAAAAAAAAAAAAAAAAAAGAGGATAACAATCCATTAATCAAATCTTTCTTCTACATAAAGAAGATGGACTGTAGAAAAAATAGATCATCGTTGTCCAGGAACTATGTTCACTGATGCTGACATACATGTACCCGAATGAGGAAAATAGTAAAAATTATAGGGCTCAAGCAATCCAGCAACATATGGGTACATATAGACACAAACAATACTAGAATACCATGAACAATACCCAAAATCAGCATTCTCAAAATAAAAAAAAATTAAAAACCTAAGGAAAATAAACCTGTATGTTTCTCACCATAAACCTAAATATGGATACTATACTGGATAAGTCATTTTACCAAATATGTACCAACCACTCTACCCACAGTGAATGTAAAAATATTAAGAGTGAAAACTAGCAAGTAGCATCAAAAGTTGGATGGATCCACTCTGTGAAATATCCATTCACCTCAGTTGCAGAATCAAATTGTAGAAGTACAGGGATTGGTGAACCAAGAGTTAGAGTTATAACCCCTGCTCTTTCACGAGCTTTATGATCCAACACCTCCAACTTGAAAATAAGGGTTTCAAACCTACAAGAACAAATATATCTACATGATTACAATACAAGAAGAGGAAGAAAGTTGTCTTGAATCAACAATGTAATGAATTGAATAAATTATTTAAGACTTAAAAATTTTGTTGTTTAAGAAATAAAATTTTGGCACATATGTGCATCTAGAAATCTCAGTTTAGACTCAATATTTCATGATATTCAATGGTAACCCAGCAATTTCCACTTAATTCTAGTCAGCAAATAAGACTAGACCGAAAAATGTGATATTAACAACAGTCTTGAGAGAGAAAAAAAAAAAAAAAAAAACTAACTCCTCCCTTTCTAAGGCATTATTTTTTGCTTGAAATATAAATACACATATAAGACCAGGTGGAGCAATATTGATATATTAATTACCGTTCAGGCGAAAGATTCTTCCTTTCACTGTTGAACTCATGAAGCCAATCCTCATCCTCATTGTCTAGATCATACTCAACAAACTCTCCAATCTCCGCTCGAGCTGCAAACAATTCAATAGAGTTAAGAATTTCATATTAACAGAGACATGAATAAAAGATTGTTTTGCAATTCACAGACCTCCCCTCGCACGAAGATAGGATGTGGGTTGACTGAAAGTACGTGCATAGTCTCTTTCATAAGTATCAACAACAACAAACTGGGGGGTAGGTATTTCAGGAGCTAGTTTCTTGCTAGGGATATGGTGGTGCACCTTTTAAAAAAAAAGAAAAAAGAAAAAAGAAAAAAGAAATGAAATTTTCACAGGTATCCTCATTGAGAAGCATATCAGTATGTTTATGTAAATGTTAAACAGCTAGTGATTTGGAAAGCAAATTCCAAGCATTATTGAAGAAAATTACCTCATTATCAACTTCAACCGCAGCAATGCGGAGGAGCTGAGAGTTGCGAGTAGAAGTGGGAGTATCATCTTCTTCAAAATCCTTCACAGACTTAACAATTGGAAGCTTCTTATGAATATCTAATGGCCGAGGCCTGAATGACAGCCTACTCATTATCTTTTCTTATACATATGTCTCTCAAGCACAGTCATCTCCAATACCAGTCTATAATTAGAAAAGAAAAATCACAAAAAATCATACAAAACAATGTTCATGGTCATAATATGAACATGCAATGACTATATTGTAGCTCAAACGAATGCAACTGAACACGAATGAGGTAAAAGCTCTTACTAATTTGTATAGAGAAGTAGATGAAATCTTGTTTCCTTAGTCAATCGTGTTTAGGGTTCAATAGAATTCTCTGCTCTTTTTCACTTTTTTTTGTTGTCTCTGGCTATAGTTTCGCGATTTCTTTCTTCTTCTCGACTGTGTTTGTGTGTGTTAGGGTTTGTGAGAGCGATAACAGATCTCGCATAGGGAGGATCTGTGTGCGTGAGAGAAGAGATAGCAGAGAGTTACGCTGATGAGAGGGAGATGTTTGGGTTCGAAATCGTAGTAGTTGGGCTCGTCCGACAATATGTTATTGGGCCGGATCTGTTCAGACCCACTGCAGCAAAATGAAGCCCTCCTAAGGACTTTTGTAACCCACATATTGAATGATCACGATAAAAACCCATAATCCTATTTTCTTTTTTCATCTCCCTCCGCCGACGCCCCTTCTCCTTCAAACCGCCGAACGGTCATTCAGTCTTCTGCTGCAGAATCTGTAAATTCATTGAAATCCACACAGACACCAGTACCAACTGTAATAGCAAAAGTCGAAGGTAAATGATCCAAGAAATATTGGTTTTGATTAAATTTTGTAATTAATGTTGAAAATTTTCGGGAATTGATTGCGAAATGGGCAGGAAAGAGACAGAGGAGAAAGATGAATAAGAAAGAGATACTAAAACTAGCAAAAGGGTTCAGGGGAAGAGCAAAGAACTGTATACGGATAGCAAGAGAACGAGTAGAGAAGGCTTTGCAGTATTCATATAGAGACCGTCGCAACAAGAAGCGAGACATGCGGTCCCTCTGGATTCAACGCATCAATGCCGGAACCCGCCAGCACGGCGTAAGTTAATATATTGAACTTGATTAAAGTTAATATGTTTTATTGCAACCAATTGAAATTCTATGACCATAAATTGATTTAGTGATAATTTTAGTGAACATGGGTCAAATTTAGCTGTTGTTTTCACTTAATTATGTGGAAAAGTTGCTATAATTATTCTTATATAGATTGCTTGAGCTTGCTTCTGAGGTTTTAATTGAGCTTAGAACCTGTGTCAATTGTCAAAGTGGTTAGAGTTGAGTGAGCACAAGGGAATTAATGGCCCACTTTATAGTTAACCTGATTAGTTTAAAGTGAACTTAGCATCCGGGGCCTATTATTGTTGTCCTTGATTCAGGGACGATTGATCAAGAAATGATGTAACACTTGGAGAAATGTTCTGTAGAGATTTTGATTTCCATGGAATGTTGTAGTCTGCTTGCAGATTATCTAGTTACTTGTTGATTCTATTACTTGCCAATTTCTACGGAGCAAATTGATAGTACCTTTCTTTCTGCAAATTATGTATGACAATCATTTTTGTGCTCCCCTGGGAGTTACAAATTTAGTATACTTGACAGGAGGGTTTTCTATTTGGTGGGCTTGTGATGGGGTGGGTGGGTGAAGGAGTGGGAGACTTTGATGCCTGTTCTTTTTGAATACCCAACTTATGCTAGATTTCATAAATTAATAGGAAAGTTTTGGTGAATGTGAGAAAAATCTTTTGATATTTCTACTTCCCCTCATTTCTTCTCATCTTTAGTGAAACAAACAGTGAAAACTGAAGTTTTTATCTGTGAACTGAAGTGCAGCACCTAGCTACCTTGTGAATGTCTTCTCATTTTTATTTGAGTAGCTCATTGTTCTATGCATAAAAAATGCATCTTTGTTTTTTTTTTTTTTTTTTTGGTTGGAAGAAGAATTCTTGTGAATTTTCATTGTACTTAACTATTTTAGCTTTATTATATTTAAGGTAGAATTTTTGTGCGCGAGGGAAAAATATTTTGAGATAGAAATATCTGAAACAAATAGTGAAAGTCAGGAGTTCCTAGTGAGAATTGAAAATGCATCTGCCTTATCTGAGTAACCTAGGGGATGTCTTTCTTTCTTTATGTTTGGAATGTTCAGAAGAATGGGTAAGAATAGATTGACGAATGCATAAACCTGAGGATTTAAATATATTTATGAGTGGGTACTGACATTTGGTTTTCCATTGGCCTATTGTACTTCTTTTTCATCAGGTTAACTATGGCAACTTCATGCATGGTCTGATGAAGGAGAACATTCAGCTGAACAGGAAAGTTTTGTCAGAGATATCTATGCACGAACCATATAGTTTCAAGGCTCTGGTAGACATATCTCGAAATGCCTTCCCTGGAAATAAAAATGTGGTGCTTCCTACCAGGAAGGTGGAAAACATTTCAATTAATGTATAACTGGTTATTTTGATACTCGAAAATCTGCAACATAACGAGAGAGCTCCAAGATCTAATTTCATTGAAAAACGAGATATAGCCATCGGAAAATTTTTGTTGCTTGTCCCTTCATTGCCAATCTGGTCTTTTCTGAAACAAAAATATTAAAATGGTTGGCTTTATGTTTTAATAATTAGCTACTCTTTTTGTTTCTCTTTTTATTTCACTTAAAAGTTGTTTGTATTATGCAACCACTTTGTAGTGTGTCTGTTCTATGTTTATGAATCGTCTGCAAGACAAAATTTTTCAACCTTTTCACTCTCACCACTTTTCATTTGGGTGGTTATGTTTTGTATGTTGACTGGATTTGGAAATGTCTCTTTTTTTCTTCCTCAAGATGTATAAATACATGTCTAGAAATAGAAAAGGGATGCGTGCACATTTTAAACCATGACAATTTAAAAAAGCAACGCATCTTTATATTTAAACATGAAGATTTACACATATTATACTACCAATTTAAACATGAAGATTTAGTTTTTTTTTTTTTTTTTTTTTTTCCATTGTTAGGATTAAAAGTATCTACAATGGTGCTTTTTATTTAAAGAGCATATTTGCTCAATGAGAGCGTCATAATCAATAGGCAAAATAAATTTTATTTAAATTTAATAAACTTTTTATATTGTGCTTTTTATTTTACTTTAATCTCATAAGCATTAGTTATTTTATTTTTTAATTTTTTCTTTTTTAATTTTATTCAATAGAAAAAAAGTACTAAAATTATATATATGATAAAATATATGGAAATTTATTTTGCATTAATTAAGTTAAATATAGGGTGATATTTTGGTTCTTTTATTATCTTACAATTAATTTTTAGGGAAATTTTTAAAAATAACCAAAAAAAGGCAAAAAAAAATCATTTTCACCGTGCTCATTAAAAAATTTCAAAAATACCGTCTAAACTTCAAAAAATAACATTTTTGCTAGGTTATATGTTTGACATATTTTTTGAATTTGTTCACCAAAAAAAAAACTCTCAAAAAATGATAAAAAAATAAAAATATATTAATTTATATTACATTAATGTATAGCAACAATTTTATATACAAATTGTAAATTTATAAAAAATAAAAAAAATATAATAATAGTAAATGGTATACGTAGACCAAAAATTGAAAAATTTGGTATACATTAAGTATATGTTTAGTATCTGCAATTATTTTAATACATACACATTGCAAATTTGAAAAATTAAAAAAATTAACTAACAATAAATGGTATACATATACCAAGTATACATATAGCGAATTTTAATATAATTTAAGTATACATTTGGTATCTGCAACTATTTTATATATATACAAATTGCAAATTTGAAAAAAGTAAAAAAGATAAACTAATAGTAAATAATATATGTATACCAAATTTTGATATTACTTTAATATATACATATTGCAAATTTAAAGAATTAAAACGATAAACTAATAGTAAATGGTATATGTATACCAAAATTTGGCATACATTAAGTATCTACAACTACTTTAATGTATACCCCACAATTGTAATTTAATAATTTGCACTTAAATATAAAGTATCTCCAATAGTAATTTATACTTCAATTTTTTAATTTGAATAATATATACTTTTATTAAATTCAAATTTCATTAATAAATTTTATTAATATAATTTTATAAATGAATTGTTTGAAATTACTTGATAAGATGAATGAGATAAATATGATACTAAATATAAAAATTAATTATCACTTAACATAAATAATAATGAAAATGTTACGTTAGGTACATTACGTTACGTATATGTTTGATACATTTTGATTAATTGATGTCATTTAAAAAATGTTATATGTTAGGTATATTATGGGCATTTTCAAGTATATGTTAGGTGTATGAATGATATATTTTAGGTATATGTATATTTGGAAATTCTAATTTATGTGTTGATTTAGTCAATATTTATATATAATAATACTCATTATTATCAGAAAATAAAAAAATATTATTATAATAATTATCTTATTATTTTGTGAAATTATTAAAATTTTGTACAATTAAAATAGAATATAATAAATAGTAGCAGCAATGTCAAACAAAATATAATATACATTAAGTATATTTTTAGTATATGTAACTATTTCAATAAATATAGATTTATTTTTCCTTGTTAATAATAATAATAATAATAATATAGATAAATCTAAGAAAAGCTAGAGAAATAATGGTGACTATTGGATGTGATTAAAAAAATAAAAAAAAGCTAATTAACAGCAAATTGTGGAGGAAAACATACACTTGAGAATATATTGAAAATATGCCTCTAGTTCTAATCTTTTATTTTTGGCAACAAATTTAGAGGAATAGGCAGTTTTCTTTGATTTATATTGGTAAATACCATGTAACCTATTATTATTAGCTTTGATAGCCTCTAACAGATAAGGAGCATATAAATGAAAACAAAAAGAAACAGGAATGTATAAAAGAAATATGAAGATGATATAAATGTATAAAAAATACAATGCCCATAAAGATGATATTTTTGGCAAAAAAACAGTGTATGATATAATTTTCTCTAATTTTTAAATAAATAAAAGCCCGATCCTGCTAGCCACTGGGCAATATGATAACCGAGCTTTAATGTTCCATTGGACCTCCTCTGAACAAACAGAGTAGTAATCATAATCAAACCCAATCATCTACTTCAACTGAATGTTCACCGCTCAATCTCTAAAATTAAAAATGTTTATATCTTCACTGACAGATCTACAAATCAATTGCTAGCAAATCTGTTTTTAGCAAAGAAAATTTAAGAATTTGATAAATGTAATTTTGTAAAACAATGAATATCTGATACACCTTATTAAAGTCAAGAAAAAACTGTGCAAAATAGAAAATTAATAAACTTCACAATCCATTTACCTCTCAAATGAGCATGCCAAGTGATAAATTATCATGTCAGTGAGGTTGATCGCGATAATTAGCATGTTAATTATAGTGTACACTTTATAATTTAAGTAATTAATTATTATATTTAATTTACAATATATATTTCATGATTCAAGTAGCTAATCACTGTACGGTACGACCTTTAGGATATTTTTCAAGCAAAGGCTCAAATTTGTGGACAAATAAAATTAGAAATTCAAACTTCGTTGAGCCCATCATCATCAAAAGTCTCTCTCTCTTTCTGGCTGAACTCGAAAAACAGAGTAATAATGAAGAAGCATCTGCTCACATTCCTGTTCACTGTTTGTCTCTTAACTTCGTCTTTCCACGCTTTCCAATCCGATGAGCTTCTTGTAGACGACGAAGAGTTCGGTCTCGAGGGATCGTCCCCGCAACAACGTTCATCTGATTCCGCACATACCAGATCATCCCCAACTCCAACTACCACTACTCGACGAAAGTTTTCCGATCCGGATTCGGATTCTAAGATCCAATTCACTCTTGAACACGCCTTTGGTGATTCTGAATTTGTTCCTGCTGGTACCTTCTCTGCTCGACTCAAAAGTTGGAGTCATGGCGGCCAGGTATTGTTTTTGTCATTTTAGCTCAATTTGGTCCTTTTTGGTGATATTGATTATGTGATTTACTTGTAGCAGACGCTCACAAAGCTGCGGTTTTCAAGAGAGGCGTTTACACAAGTGGAGAAAGAGAAATTTAAGGTAAATTTCCTCAATATCTGATTCTGTTTCTTGTTTTGTTACTCTGCAAGCTATTTTTCAATGGCTTGAAAAAAAAAATGTTGGAATTTTTGTAGAAATTGCTTCTTGGCGATGAATTCTATAAGATAAGATTGCCATCTAATGTTTTGAGTCCTCCTGGAAGGGATTTTATTGTTTCATCAGTGAAAGCAGTAAGTTTCCTGCCACCCAAATTATTGCGTCTTAAAAAGATTTATCTTTTCTGTCTGATTTTACAATTTCAAACTAATAAAGCAAAGGAATTTTTGTATGTGTATGTTTTGCCAAATTTATACTCTTAATCCGCAAGTTAATGCGTCCTCTTTGTTTATTATTCTTATTGATTTGAATTCCAATTGTATAGAATAGTGATCATCCTTTTCTTCCGTTGCAGAGATGTCTTCCAAGGGGGGGATTGGATGAGCATTTTGTGATACACATGGTAATTTCAATTCTGTTGATCAGTGGATTCTTGCTTCTTATTTATGTTGTTCAGTCTTTCTCTCTGTTTATGATTTGTAGTGTGTTGCC
The DNA here is from genome assembly GCA_947687605.1 of Reutealis trisperma. Lineage (NCBI taxonomy): Eukaryota > Viridiplantae > Streptophyta > Magnoliopsida > Malpighiales > Euphorbiaceae > Reutealis > Reutealis trisperma. The sequence goes on along the minus strand of CANTUT010000016.1, from coordinate 554,181 downwards.
CGTGACCTTATAGGGTTATTCTTAGCTTCTGTCTCCTCTTTGGTTTTTAATTGTTCATGTGGCCAAACGCTGTTGGAAATTGAATCCTCTTTGGAAAATAATTGTGGTCAAGTTAACCTAGGCAACAGGAAAATGTTAAGAGTTAGTGATCACATTGGCGGAAGGAAACTATCCTGCTAAACAGCAGTCACCCTTTTTTAGCTTCATTATTTTTTTTAGTTTTTTATTTATTTATTTAGTCATTTTAAGGGAACAAGAGGAGGGTGGTTGAACAGCAATGCTGCCTTTTAAAATAATCTCTTCTTAATATGCAATGCGGTTTAGATTTTCTTATATGCATAACTTGGATATCTTAGGGTGCTTGTTTGACATATACCCCTAGTTCTCATTTTTGCTACTGGCCATGGCTGCAAATGTCAGAATGGATTATTACGGTACACGTGCATCCATCAACTTTTATGATTCATATCGAAAGACCATGGCTACAAATGCCATAGTGGATAAGTACTGTTATCAAGCACATTAGTAATTTTGTTGATTTCATATGAAAAACCATGGCTGGAAGTGCCAGGGTGGATTATCAGAATATGTATTTGTACCTTTGTACTTTGATTATTCATGTTGAAAGTCATTTTATTACAGAGAGATGTGCATTTTGGGTTTTTTGATTTGTGTAAGGCTAGACATATTTTAGTACTTTATCTTTTGAGGGGTGAAGAAAGAAAAGGCAAGTGAATTGAGTTTAAATGTCAGATGTGTTATTCACTCTGGTTATTCTAATGTTTCCCTTTTCCCATTCTTGGGTGCATTATGTATTTAATTGCTATATCAAAGTCATGATTGCATAATATGTCTGTATCTAACATTTCTGAAGTGGCAGATTACTCAAGGTAACTAATTTCTTATGTTATGCTTTAGAGAAAGAACAGGACCTTTCATGTAGTGTACAAGGAAGAGAAAAACAAAAAGAGATGGATAGATAGATAGATAAGTAGTTATATTTGCAGATATAGATTGAGCTAAACGGTGCGCTCCATGGAGACATTTGTAGGTGTAATATACATTGGCTGACTCGGGCTTTTTGAATCTAGAGGGGGAGTTTGGTGACATTTATTCTTCTACAAATTCCTGATTGAAATGCTTGCTTCCACTGTCATGTAGTGTTTACCCCTTTGGTTTTTTATTGCCTGTTTTCAACTGAAACAGCAGTGTTAGCACTTGATTTATAAGCTACCTTCATATCACAGTCTACTTGCTTTATCAGAAGTCATCGCATCCTAATTTATTTTAATTTTGCAGGAAGGTGTTAATATCTTGGCTGTAAACTATGGTGCCCCTGGGGCATGCCCCTACCCTCGCCAAATGAAACTTGTAAGCTGGGATTTTTCTTCCGTTTTGCTCTTGAACTTCTTTGACAAATCTAAGTATAAGAACTAGAGTGCTCAGATGTTCTGAATACTTTTCAAATTTGATGATTAAGAGAAGTTATTAATATATATTGAGAACTAGAAGTGCAAAGTAATTGCACTAGGATTTTTCGTTCCTCTCTCATTTTTTTATCATAAGGATAGGACTCAAATATATTATTATATAAGCTAACTCTCATCTGTACTTTTCCATCTCTTCTGTTTTAGCCTGCAAAGTGGTCATTCAACTCCCATACTGTTCTGAAGAACAGTGAGCAGGCACCAAGGTAAATTAATGTATTTCCATCATTCATCCTTCTCTTTCCATGACATGAGGCTGACTTTCTGACCTGCAGCTCTGTTCAAGTTGCAGATTGCTGCAGCCACACTGTTGATTTTCCAATGTATTTGACCTTTTTTTATAAACAAAAGAAAAGCACTTCAGCATTTTTTCATGAAAGGCTGCTCTTACAATGTGAACCTGTATCTTGTGTTTTCAAGTCCAAAGGTCGCTTGCTGCTCTTCAAGTATCTATCTTTTTCAAAAATAAATTGAAAGTGGTTTCTCTTAAAACTCAAAACATACAAACTTGGTTGCAAGCCCAAGACTTCTATCACTGCATGGAGCAGTGTATTTGTCTTTGTATTCTGTTTCAAAGAACATTTATGAGACATGCCTTAAAGCAGGTATGCTATTGGTGCTTCCAGTGTGATTCTTTGGAGAAAGAGTCCATGAAAACTTGTGGCTTACACCAGCGATTACTTCACATTTTCCACGCACAAATGCCTTTCATTGTGGTTTTTATAAAAATTGTTACTTGTATCTGCGACAGAATTTAAATCTGTGTACTACTGTTGGCAGAACTCCAATATTTACAGAAGAGCCCGTTGGAGAAAATGGAGAGGGTGAAGCTGTAAAACCACCAGAAAGGTCCTTCTGGGCTAAATATGTGAGTATTCACTTTTGTGTATTCACATGCTCTCTCTATCTCTCTCTCTCTCTCTCTCTCTATATATATATATATATATATATATAATTCTTACCAAATTCCAGAATGAAGAAATCTAAATTACCTTTGGATGTATTTAATTTTATTTGTTTCAGTGGATGTACTTGATTCCTCTTGGACTCATAGTGATGAATGCCATAACCCAAGCAATGAATCTGCCTGAGGAACAAGTCACTGGCCAGGCAGGTGCCCAGGCAGCGGCAGCAGTCCAGCGAGGGCCAAGTTCTGCTGTGAGAAGAAGATGAGTTTATTGCCGAGTGTGTCACCTCTACAAACCCAAGACAATCGGAATATGGATTTACTTGTGCTCAATTATTCGTAGCAATTGGGCTGCAACAGTCTTGTAATTTATCTAATAATTGATTGATATTTCTGTGGGGACAGATTCTAATATCAGAGCATTGAAAGGTATAACTTTGGACGTGAGAAACTCTGGTAATTCTTGACTGGCACCCTCATCAAATTTTGTGGTTAATTGTATTATTATTGGGAAATTGGACCAGTTATCAATTGGTAGGTATAATTATCAAGTTTCATTTGATTTATGCCTCATTATTATTTTGAAAACCCTCATATTTGGATTGCTATTTTGATAGAACTGGGATTTACAATAAACTCTTTTGTTGGAAGGCATTTAAGAGCAAATCAAGTTTATATTTTGGTAGCAGAATCTCTTTCCTACCAAGAACCTCATCTACATTACTAATGTGGAGTATCAGAATTAATTCCATTATGGACAGAAGAGTATACTCTTCCTCTCCTATCTATTCATTAAATAACACAAAAATATTTCTCCTGTTCCTCATCATGTCAAACTTTCAAATTTTCGAACATGATTATATAAAAATTCTCTTTAAATCCCACTCCCTCCCTTAAGTTCATCGAAAAAGGAGTTCCTAATAATAAAATTTAGATGCTCGAAGAGAATATAAAGGACAAGTGTGTTCACATTATGAATTCTTGTTTCCCATTCATAAATATGAGAAAACTATGAATAATATCAAAATCAAAACTAGAAGCTTTCATGGAAATTAGTTCCTCCTCTCTACAATTGAAATCACTCCAGCATTTAGTTCCCTGCATACCTCCAAAACTTGATCTTTGGAGTAGACTGAATAGTAAACACTATACAGTACGTGTATGATACATGTGAACTAAAGAAAATTCAATCCATAAAAAGTTGATGCATAGAAGAGAGCATATATTATTGCTTTAATTAATTTCTTCTTGCACAGTTACAGCTGAAAATGGTACAAGAATCAAGACAACTATTCCAAGGTATTTGTGGTTGATTTCGAATTCCGGCGAAGAAGAAAGACGAAAACCATTCACAGCTCATCCTGAACAGAAAAATAAGGAAAAAAAAAAAAGCAGATATTTAGTTAAATTGGTACTTAGTAGAAATTCACAAAATACAAGATTATATGTTCCATGTGTACACCTACAATTTGAGTTTCAATATATAAGCAGTGTAACATTCTCAAATGTCTATTCTACGTGGACAATAATCATTCTAGCAGTTGCATAGAGTATCAATTGTGAAATGATCCATCTAAGGGAGAAGGTGTGAAGAAAATAAAAAAGGAAAAATTTTCCCCTTGACGAATCTTTCTGTGACAAGTTCAGAAGTGTTTAGCAATAGAAGTGAACATCCATGCACTATACAATTAGCTCTTGGTAGATATAGGAAAAGGTAAAGTTTTGAATCTTACATGATAATCATCCAAGTAATCACGCTGCAAAACGAGACACTCGAATCAGAATTTGCTGTATGTATGAATAAAACTAGACATGGCAGTACATGATACACGAAACATTGCAGAAAAATACTGAACAAGCCATTAAATTTTTTAACTAATGCAAAGATGCTCCAGCAATCCCTCACAGGTAATGAGAAGGAATAAAGGACAAGTCAGCTCTTTGAGACTCTCATGACAAAGGTAATCATGAAAATAAGAAGAATAAGATTTAGGCATGAGGTACAAACCCTTCTGTATTTATCTCTGTATCTATCACGGTAGCGTCGATCATGTCCTCTTTCTCTTCTCCTCCTTTCACCTTCCTCTCTAGCTCTTTGAGCTTCCTGTATGCAAGAATTCAAAGTACTTAGAAATCATTGAAGAAATCAAATAGCCCACAAGGGACGCAACAGACAACATAAAAACAAAATTGTCCAGAAAATAACCTCTTCCTCTCTAGCTTTTCTTATTTTTTCTGCTTCCTCAAATGCTTCCTTTTCTATCTGAAATCCCAAAGATAAATCTAAAATTAATATGGCAAAACACTTCATAAAAATTAACTAAAATATGACATAATGAAGCTAGCATCCACCACCATCAGAAAGCAGGACACACCTCTCTATTGGCAAAAACTTCCTGAATCACTTCTTTTGCATATTCTGGATCATCACATATCAAAACGTTGTCAAAGACTGACCCAGCCTTCACCTGCATGCCAACGCATAATAAAACAATACTCATATTAGAAATAAAATCACTGATTGAAACATAAAGATCAGGGAATGTCCAAATAAACATTGATAATTACTACCTGCCAAACTTCAATTCCCACATATTTTATCGGCTTAAGCACATAAAGATCCGGGTCATCTTCAAACTCTGGAAAATTGTGAGGAAAGATGAAAAGAAAAGGGGGTTAGCCCTTTATTGCAAAATTTCACAGCAGAAGTTTTAATTAAAACAGATGTATGCAAGAATACCTGGATTATCAATATAAGGAATCTTCCATTTCCCCTTGTAGTTAGGGTTCTTGATTCTCTGTCAAAATCAGAAAAGCTAAACCAGTGAAAAACTGCAATAAAGAAAAAAAGGTTTAAGCTTTAATTAATACCATACCTTGGGCCTCCATGGTCCTTTATATGCTGGATTAGGTATCTTTGGTGGTCTCCATATGCCATTCACTTCTTCATCCCAATCATCAGGCTAATCCAGGGAAAGGGTATTAGCTTTTCATATTATTTTGTTTCCCATAATCATCCAAGCCCCACCCTTAAAAAAATAAATAAATAAACAGTACCCCAAGCCAAACCAGCCTTTAAGTAAATCAACTGACCTCTTTAGCACTTGGGTCAAGAATTTCTTTTGGAATTTTATCATATCCCTGCGATGTCAAACAAAAATAAGCATACTTTATGCACTAAAATTACACAATGTAGACAATGAGTAGGAAGGATATACAAGGTTTAGTACCTCAGGTTTCACAGCATTAGGATCATCAATATATTCCCTGTCATCCCAGTCTGCAGGCTGTGAAAAGTAGAAACAAAAATGTTAAAGGGCAAGCCATAAAACCTGCTGAGCCAAGGTGGTTAAGGACAACCAACAAATTATCAGATTCTGGTCATTTGAAAGTGTAAAGCCAGAGGGAGATTTTAAAAACTTAAAATGAAACCTTTTTTGCCTTGACGTCTCTAATTTTTCGTGGAGGAAGAATATCCCAGTCTGTATACATGCTTCCAGAGTCCCTTTCCCGGCCATCAATCAGGATGCTATAACTTGCATCAGGCCTTAGAATAAATGTGTAGAAATGAGTCAACTTGTCTGTTTCACATTCCAAATCCTTCTTGATTGGATAATTTTGGCCCTGGTATGAGAGTATGACATGCAGCTTCTTTGTTTGTGTGCCACATAAATCTGGTCCAAACATTAAACTGCAGAAAAGAAATTTGGTATCAACACAAAGGCAATGCTAGTAAACTATAGGCAAGAAGGAAAATAAAAAATGGAATATGAGTGCTTTAGCAGTGGTTTGTCCCAAAGAAAGAACTGCTGTCTGCAGAGGACGATAGAGGTTAAAAATTGATACGATGATCTTTTCAGAAACATAAGCTAAAATATATTCAATTAGAAGAAAAACAATAAATATATGGAGAAGTAAAATGTGTCATTCAGATACACCATAGCCTTATGTGCATATTTTGAAGGAACTAATCTCAAGTCCCATTTTGTAAGAATCAAGGGTCTATTGATAGTTATTTAAAATGATAGAGTATTTAGATTTGAAATCATGTTGATTTTTCACTTGAAACACAAGTCCAAATATTTTGCCATTTCAAATGACTATATATTCAAAATTCAAAATTTAAATGGACCATAAAAATATTGTGATTTAATTATGTAAAGTTTCATGGAAACCTATAGTTAGTGAGCAGTAATTGGACAAGGCCTAGGTTTTGAAGCATTCAGTAAGTTGATTCTAAGGTACTCATAAATAAGATAAATTTGATTGGTTTCCACTTGTTGGCAACAGGATTAACAAACAGATGCTTGGTTACTCAGAAGAAAATCTATAGTAGCAAGGATCTGAAATTACCTACCTTATCATTTATGTTATTAAACAAGAACTTTGCCCTATTTACTAGAACCAATGAGGTCATGTAACCTTCATGAGACCTAAGGTGGCAAGTGGCAAGTCTATATGGCTGTAAGTGGTCCCTGTATCTACCTCTGATCATATAACAAAACAAAGCTCAATCACTCTCTACAGTGGCTGAGGAAGGCTGATTTGAGTTGAGTATTTTTATTTCTTAGGGAATATTAAAAAGGATAAATGATGCCTATTGCCTCAGATTCTGTTTGTTAAGGAAGTCCAAAGGTTTGTAATATGTACAAGTTTTGCAGATTTAACAGTTTCAAATGCCTATCTGATTACCAGTTTGCCATAATGCAATCCAAGAAAAAGAATACCTGAAACAAAGGAGGGGAGAGTGGGGGATCCTGTACAAAATGTACCCCTCCAATACAAATATTGGCACAAAAAAAAAAAAAAAAAAAAAAAAAGATAGAGAGAGAGAGAGAGAGAGAGGTGCAGATAACATGAAATGTGTTATGGTATAAAAGTGAAACCTGTATGGAGTGTCTCCACCGAATTTCTTTTGATTCACAAACCCAGAGAGAAGCTTGATGTAACCACCACCACATTCAATATCCTGCTCAAACCTCAGAGAATATTGGAGGACCAATGTTCTATTCTTGTTGTTGAACTCTGGGATCTTTGCAGATATTGCAAAATGTTTGGCATCACCTGTTGTCTGGATACCTACAAAATATCCAAATAGAGGGTTAAATAACCTTCTGGTTGCAACTCATTGGAGTCACTCCTACAGTTAATGTAGTGGTTAACAGTTGAGCAATATTTTGGTTTGGAAAATTAAAGAATAAGAATTCAATGTAGCAACAAAGTGAACATCAAAATGCACAAAATAAAAAAGATTCAATGAGAGAAGTGCACTATTGGTTCTGTCAACTTCCTATTTTAATTATAGTCGCCATAAAACCAACATAAAAGAGTGTAAAAGAAAGTTTTGATCCATCTACATTTAACTATTTGAGTGACATATTGGTATCTATTATAAGTACTAAAGCAGAGGATAATATACATTTAAGCAAGAAACTAATTATTGTGAAATAGTTTCACTAACTGCCAAGTTGCTCTCATATTTAAGCAAATGCTAAAATGCTTGAAGAATAAACTAGCCACAAAAATTCGAGGAAAAAACACTGCTGAAATACCACCAAAATGAGTTAATTTGGTTGCCCCATAAGGATAATGGGGACAAATCTCAGGAAAGATCCAGGTTAAGCATAGGTTGCGTTTCCTGTTCAATATTTTCCCTTCTCAGCTAAAGCCATTGGCATTACTTTCCATGGTACCGTACAAAAACAGGTATTTGCAGTTTGTCAATCTATTCATAATTTCATACAAAATACAATTAAAATAACATCTTTATTCTGGAATCTAATCAAGAAATTGAAAGAGTATACCTTTGTCATCTGGATCTCCAGACCACTTTCCAGGTGTGTGTTTGAACGTGCCAGCCTTGCCTTCACTTCTCTTCCAGTCTGATCTAACCCAACGGCTCTGCCACCCATCTTTTTCCACCAAGAAAACAAAAATTATCAGAAAATGCAGTTGACTTTCAACCAAAAATGGTCCCTAGAATAGAAAAGGCGAAGCTTATTGCCTTTCAAAGCGAGCAATTACAAGATTGACGCTAAGTCAAGCTTTTCATATAACAGAAGTGCAAGCAGACATGATTTTAGTTATGTTAGTGGTTTAATGTCACTATGAAGCATGAACAAAGAAATTAACTTGGGAGGCCATAATCTCAAAATTTTCATTTCCTCACCTCTCTCTCTCTCTCTCTCAAGTTCTCGGAAAGCTAACAAATTGATCATCAAAATGTCAACCCAATAGTTTTCAGCCAAATTATTACTTGCATCATCTGTACAGCCAAAAGGGTATTACAAAATTGAATTTCCATCTCAAATTCTTACCCTTTTTTACTTTCTAGCATTTTCTCACCAACCAAACAGAGCATGGGGCCCAAAAAAAAAATTTAACTGCTGTCCAAGAGTTAGTTAACGAAGCATAAGCTTTTCAGTTGATGACATGGCAACAACACAACGTAGTAAATAACAAAAACAAGCGAAATAGAGTTCAAGATTTATCTTTTCTTAGGTTCCTAACCACAGATGACATTTCAAGAAACATCAAAAGCACTGAACCAAAACAAGAAAGGGATCAAAAAAAAAAAAAACAGTTTACCTTCAAATCTCTCCTCAAAAATGATCTCAGCAACTGAACATTGAAGAAAATGACTCAAAAATAACAAAAACTTAAGCGTAATAAGAAGCTTAATTATAGAAAGCTCAGCCATTTTGAGGAAAATGGCAGTGATCTAGTTGGCTGAGAGGAGCTAAGGCACTAACTAGTTATAGGAATCTTTATTTTTAATTGACCTGGGTTTATTGTTAAATTACAATTTGTGCCATCACCATTGCCATTATTTGTTTCTTTGACCATAGACCAGTGAGTTGCCGTTTCAATGGGGGGATGGTAGTGCTGGTCTAGTGCTAAGTGGGAATTTATGTGGGTCGGGATTGGCTTTACCTGGATGTGATTTGGAAAGTTTTGCTTCTTTCTTTAATTTTTCCACCTATAAAAATTAGAGTTGATTTTGTTGATTAATTATGTTTATGGGGCCACTTTTTTTTTTTTTTTTTTTTTTTTTTAACATCAATGAAGAGAAATTGATTTTTAATATATTATTTATGAAAATATGTACTTAATGTTAGGCTAGGCTGTATTTTAGTATGTTTTATATCAATAAATATTAACTCAATATTACGTATATTATATTTAGCACTATAAAAATTATTAACTCAAATTATATTTGAAAACTTTAATTAAATAAATAGTACATACACAAAAAAAAAAAAAAAAATGTGTGAAATAGATTAGTAAGGAAATATGATGAGGAATCTGCCTCAATTGTTTTGTCTCCTCCCTTGTTACTCGTTTACTCTCCTCAAATTTCCATGCACCTTTTATCATATTTGCAGAATTTTCCAATGAAAATTCATGTAATCAAAGCACGTTTCCAAGAAGCTACAAGTCTGTTTTCTTTTCTTTTCCTTTTAAATATAAATAAATGATAAAGACCGACCAACCCTTATTCCGGGCAATAAATAAGCACTGTTTGTAATTCTTTTAAAAAAGCAAGGGCAGTTCTGAAAGGGGAAATAAGTATAATTTATTTTTGTTCTCTGTTCAGTTGACTCTCATTTAAGATTTAACATGGAAATCTTCCAAGTCGTCTTCCAAGTCTTCAAGTCTCTGTCTCTTCGAGTATGAATACATATGAGGACAGAAATGATGTATCAATGGCCAAATTGGCCAATCAGAAACTGTTGGGACCCATCAATTAGCCAATCAAAATAATATGAGGTGTACCAGCAAATTAAAAGTTTTGCTCTAATTAATAATAAAAAATTGGGCAAATAAAAAATTAATAATGAAAAGAAAATAAACAAAATATACCGTGCCGGCTATTCATATTTGATAAGGATTGTGAAACTAGCTGTCAACTCTATTGAATTTTCTTCTTAAAAGATATTCCACAAATTAAGTAATTTTCTTTTATAGATATACAATGCAATTTTTACCGAATTGAGAAGGCCTAAAACATCTACCAATCTCACCTGTAAACTTTCCATGCCACAAGGATTGGAAAGAATCAAACAAGGTTCAAAAATACAAAAACAAAGGCCTAACCATGAAGCAAGGAGTTATCGTGTGTCATGGTTACATTAACCCTACGATCAAAAGAAATATATTGCGCATTTTCAGGCCAATCAAAATTCTGCCGGGAAATGACCTACGAAAATTTTATTGAAATTAAACTTTATATAGGCAATGAACGAGTTCAACCAGTAGTTTGCTCATTGGACCATTACAATTTCCTCCAACTGGAAGTGTAACAGCTCAGTCTACAAATACCAAGAACAATCCTCTTCAAACAGAATTCAGGAATGGATAAACCCAAGACATCCATACCATTTTGTTCAAAAGAAAATTAGGGACCAAAAAGATTCGAGAATTTTACTGATGTTGCTAATTCCTCACATAAAATAACACTAAAAGCTTTGCAGTGTTCCCTATTTCGCCTGAGGGTGTGAAGCTATAAAGTTGACAGCGAGATCGATGGAATTGATCTTGTCTGCTTCATTATCTGGAATCTCAAACCCAAATTCTTCTTCAAGAGCCATCACAACCTCCACAGTGTCCAAACTATCCAACCCAAGATCATTCTGGAAATGGGCATTTGGTGTGACCTGAAAAGGAGAAAACCAGATCAACCAGGATCATATTTGCAGATAAATGTTATCTGTAGGATAACCATCTAATCAGCATGGCTTTTTTGGCTGATACAACTAAAAGCTAGTCTGAAATAAAAAAATCACATAGAGATTCCTTCAAAAGGAATGCAAGGAAAGAACTGAAACAGTAAAAGAGCAGAAAAAGTTGGCACACATCACATGCTGGATTCAAATTTGGACACATTAATGAATTATATTACTTCCTTTTGGAAAGGGAAGGAACATTTGAATTGTGAATGGATATCCATTCCACTGAAGCCCTAATCAATCAAAGTCCTAAATCACCAATCATTAAACACTCTATGATAGCAATGATGGTGACAAATATACAGTTCAATCTAAATCTCAGTTAGGAGACATTGTGGTGTAAAATAGCTTCAACTATAGGTAATCATAATTCTAAATGACCATTGCGATTTTGAACAAGTTTTTCTAAATGTTGGATGGGTTTGTGTGTGCTCAGAAAGAAGCACAAGGGGAGGTTAGTATTTCTTCTCTTATTATTTTTCTTCTAAATATTTACTTAATAAAATACTAATTAAAGATTTCATCACCAGGAAAAACAGCTATTACACCAATATCCAGCATGAACCAAATTTCTCTTCCGAGTGCAAAAACTCACACATTCTCAATCTGGAGATGCTCATAAATCAACTCTAGCCAACATCAATTGTTTTCTTAATCAACTTAATATAACATATGGATTATGATATGATATAAGAAACATTTACTGACAACATAAATATGTGATCAAAAGATATGGAGCAGTTCAGTTGTGCTTCACAAAATCAACCCATTGTCTAACATTACCATCATCATCAGTATGTTAATGGTTTTTCTATGAATTTTTTGATGATTCAAATTCTTAAGAAATTGAATATTATATACATGAAATGAATATTTCAACGCCTTCAGATACAACTACGATCAAGATAATACATGAATAAGTGAAAAGATCTTGAAACTTCAACTTTATCTTCCATTATGCCAAGCCATATAGATTCGGCAATATAAAATTTATTCCAGTAACGTAGAATAATGGTGCGAGCACAGTCAAAAGCTTACAACATCTACAATATTGTAAGCACAAAATTTCTCTAGCATGATCCTCTTGATGTGAGATATTCCATTAATAATGTTAGCCAATAATTTAATCAGGACCACCAAGCTTCCTTTGAGATAAAAGACTAACAGAACGAGTTGAATCATATATGCTTATGGCTGAAAACAAGAAGAGACCTTAGTCCAATAACAAACAAGATCGAGATTAATCAAAGAATAACTACTTCCACTACCATTAAATATTAATTATAAACCATGCCTTTAAATTCCAATTAATGAATGCCATGTTTTTGACATTAGAACAAGAGCTAACATCTTATATTCCTAAATAATCTCACTATCTCCAGCCATTGGCTCATTGACCTTCATTTGCCTATAACCAACCACACTCAAACATCAATCAAATGGCCAAACAAGTGTAAAACATTTAAAAAAAAATCACAGAAAACAAAAGGTTATCCCTATTTATTGCTTGTTTATTCCTAAAAAATGCATCAATTTTCTAGCTATGTTCATTGTGATGTAATGATCATCCATTTCCACATCCTTATTTCAGCTTAACCAATTCACAAAGGTGGAAAATTAAACATAAACATTTATTACCATAAAGCATTAGGATATAATTTTTCTATTATTCCTACAAAACAATTTATGCACCGAGTAAAAAATGCTCTATAAATACTTCTCATTTTTCAATTTTTTCTCCGCCTGTAAGGTGACATAAGATCTTTTGGAACACTGAGGATAACCGGATAACAGATCCAAATCATGAAAATGGTTAGAGGCAATCAAGTATGAAAACTGGAAAATCAGAGTGAAATGATCCATGTACCCAATGTAACTAATTTGTTCCTAAGTTCTATAGATAATTTAATTTCCACCTCTGCAAGAAAAAGTCCCTCTGCACCTGCTTTTGATCTGCAGTTTCTTAGCAGGTTGCTATCCAGCGGAAAACAATATTAGGAGCAACACAGTGGCACAATATGAAAAAATAGTTCCTTGAAGCCAAAACTGACATGGCAGTAAGAATTCAGCTTCTAATCAGTATCACATGAGTTCCTGCTAACCCAAAACACTTATAAATACAACAATATGTAACTTAAGAGAGCCACAAGAAACAACATTTTCCAAACAAATGCTGACTTAACGAATCACAATGGCATGTTAATGAATCTATACAGAACATAGCAAAAAAATTTCCATCTCTGAATCCAATTCAATATTTCTAACCTTTGCAAAACAAAATCTTAGAATTTTTAGAGTTTGTATAATTTACAATATACTACAGTTGTCCTACAAATTATTGTGTAGCCCACTAGCAACCTGGCAATAAGCCATAAACTCCAAGCCCTCTAGCATCCTTACAGAAAGGAACTCAATCGATCAGCAAAACAGACAGAAGAGAAACATTGACAGACGTAAATAGAGAGCTAAAACAGTGACTTGGAAACACTCAAACAACAGAAGCACATCACCGCATCAGAAATACAAACAACAATTGATAATGAGAATATAAACGAACCAGCTAGGTAGCTACCATATATAAAATTCACAATCAAGACTTACGAGGAGTAAATACAGGCTAATAAACACAAGAACCTAAGTAATCCAAAAGTTGCCCTTTTTACCCATCCAAAAAGGAGTCATTCTGAAAAGCCATTTATTTCACAGAAAAATGAAAACTACCAATACCCATTTCACTTTGATATTTCAATGGTAAACAAATCAAATAACAAAATTTCCAAAACACACACTTACAATAGGCATAGCAAATTTTTCCCTGGAAAAAATCAATTAAAAAAAAATCCTTCTTATTCATTTTGTTTCAATCACTAAACAACGCACAATCCATCAAAATCCGCAGTCGTATAATTAAATCAGTGAAGAATAAGTATTAGTCTTTGAAATAAAAAGGAATTACCTTTGAAGGATCGACCTTCTGGAAGTTCTTGACGACACTGACGACACGATCTGTTACCTCAGATTTGTCGAGGAAGGAGCCCCTCACCTCCTCCGAGAGACGGCGCACTATCGTATTGAAGGAAAGCTCGAAGAGGCCAGTGATAGGTCTAGGGTTTTGAGGGACGGTCTGCACGTTCACTCTCAGGTACTTTAGCAAAGCACCTCTCGCCGCCATTTCAGTGCTTCGAGTCTGTGTGTGTTTATTGAGAGAATGAAGTTCTCGAGAGCTCTCGCAGCAAAGTTAAAAGAAATAGGACAAGCCAGGGATAAATATATCGGCCATTTTGAATACGATGTCGTTTTTAACAAACGCCAAGGTTTCTCAGTCCCGGATGATTATTGGGGAACTTACAAAATGACTCCTAAATTTTACTCTTCGCCGCATTTTAGTCCTTCACATTTTTTTTTTATATTCAAATTACAATTTCATATTTCCAGATTTTCCCTTCAAGGATTGGGCATCGCTTGGTATATATTCTATGCGAATAATTCATCCTTTATCCCAAGTCTATTGCTCAAATAGTGAATAAGAACCTTTTCTGATAATTTTTATGCAAAAGATCCGTGCATAGTGACAATTGCAGAGCATAATTTATTCTTGTTTATAATATCATTCAGAGAGAGTAAGTTCAGAAACTCATTTACATTTACTCGAGTTCCACAATGAAAGCATGAATACAATATTGAATATGAATACTTCATTTTCTGATTTTTCTCATTCCCAAGTCTTCCGTTAAAAATAGTGAAATGAGAACCTATTTCTCGTCTTTCCAATGAACAGGAGCAAATTGGCTCCCTTCACCATTGTTACAGTTTGCAAAGGTAAAGCATCCCAATTCGTCTAATTTACAGATAAAAAGAATAAGCAAAATCTCTCTCTCAAAGCATTGTATAGACAAATGAGCCAATAGATTCAGTCTAGGTAAAAAAGAGTAACAATTTTCCGGAGGTTTTTAGCTTCTTGACAAGTTTCCATAAGCAACTTGCTATCATGGAAGGCAAAGCAAATGACTTGTTGTACATGTGAAATGATGTCCATATTACACAGCCTGCAATTTCATCACAAGAAACCATCAGGAAGATTCATGATGATAAAACTACGTAAAAGATTTGATAAAGAACTTCGTTGAAACTAAAGCAGCATAACTTCCCACCAATGCAAAAGCCAAAAGTAAGGTTTTGATGGAATCGTTAGATGTTAAGCAGGACATCAAGCTCATTCATACAGTATCGACCAACAAATCTATGAATAAGTGAAGTAACTTCAATAAAGGAACAATTGCCACTATTTTCACCAAAGAACTCTAGACTCCAATCTCAAGCCATGAAGTCATGAATCCCGATGCCATTTTTCCTTTTCACTCTCAGGGGGTTTATAATAGATCATAGTCTAGTATACGTGAAAAAAGATGAAGGTAAGGGCCAAGGGGAATGCTTTCTCTCAGTCAAATGGCTATTTTTTCAAATAATATAGAAACTCTAAACGTGCAAAGGAACATCTTCAATTGTTCAATACTTCACAGGAAACTTCAGCATTTTACTACTCTATAATCATTTTGCCTCCGACAAACTTATCACATATTCCTTATTTTGAGAGGTTTGCTAGCAGATAGAAATTTAAGAGAAAAAAATAGGTCCCACAAAACTTGAGACAGATTAATTGCTCAGTTTCAAGTTATTTACAGACTAGAAGAGTAACATGTTAGCACAAACCTGCTGGCTTCAATAAGTGGTAGATGATCATTGTGAGGCTTCTCTATCACATTCTGCACCTGCAAACCCAAAATAGCAGCTAATTAATGTAAAACCATAAGTTGTTTTCAGAGCTGGATATTTTTTATTTTCTACAGCTGAATTTGGACTTTTCTTGTTACGTTGCCAGTCAATACTCAAGCTAATGGTATCATTTTTCCTTCAACAAATAATGCTCCATTCAGTTCCTAGAACATGATTCAAATATATGCACAATAAAATATGAAACTTATTCATAGTCCCAATTACAAAATCAAAATTTACATGTTTGAAGCATCCATCAAAAACCCTTCAGCCGCTACCAACCCCTTGTGATTCTATAATCTCCTCAACAGAAAACAATGCTTGAAAAAGTAACAAATCAAACATCAAACAAGATGTCTACTAGAGTTTCTCACAATGTAAGCTTGTGTTGTAGTTCACGAGAAATTAGGGGTTGCAATGCCCATGTGGAGAATAGAAATCTTTCTTTTGACTAGCCCTACCACCAGCACGGATTGGCTCCTTAAAAAAATTGTGACACTCACATAGATGATAGCAGGCCAATTAAGCAGGATTATGGGGTAGAGCAAATGTACAGGTTTGACTATACAATACTTCCTTTGTCATAAGCAGAAGTCACATTGAAAGAATTACATCAATACAAATAGAATGCCTCCAAAGGTGCAATAATCACAACAGGTAGACTGGTGGAGCATTACATGAATGAATGTCATAATTAAACTCTTACTTTGGCAAGTAATTCCTGGCTCTCAGGTGGTTGCTTTTGCAAACTTTGAGGCAAGATTACTGTAAGCAGCTCCGGTTTCTCTGCTCGTAAAGCACCTCTGATAACAGCTGCATTAGTCCCAGATGCACCTGATGTATAAATATGATTTTTCTGAAACCAAAATTTATGCAACAACTTCAGGAATACAAGAATTAAAAGAATCAAACATATTTACATGTAGAGGCTCAGCATCAAGTAAATAACAGGTGTATTCAACGAGCACCCATAGGCCACATATAAAACTAAAATAAGGTAACACATCTTACTGTTATAACCAATGCATAACTGAGAATCTCGATGAGTTCTTGATGCATGAATCCCATATTCCGTGTCCCAAAAAAGCCAATAGCTCTAGGTCCTTGTTGTTGAATGGCCAATAACTCCTGCAAAAAAGTATGTATGTATACAAGATTTAGTGTTGAAAACAGATTTCAAAGATCCTAAGCATTGACTAAATAAGAAGCAGAAGCAAGTTGGAAGTCGTTGAAGCTTGAAAATTGTGACTTTGTGATTAAAGCATCAGTAAAATGGCATAACTTGGAAGAAGATACTTATTTGAGATGACAGTTTAAAAAAAAAAAAAAAATGGCATGCATAGAAGAAAGTTGGCATCACGATTTTTCTGAACATTTCTATTAGAAAGAGGGGGATAAACTATCATCTACTATAAGCTGCAAGGATTAGATATTCTTTTTTTTTTTTTTTTTGCCAAGTTGCAAGGATTAGATATTCAAGGACCATATAACCATTCTAATGATAATATCATAAGCAATTCCCATGGATTATTGTGGTTAAAATTTTGTCCACAGCCAGACCAAAATATCAAAGCAGTGGAGTGATTGTATTGACATCTAAAAGAGTTGGATCAGATTGGATATTAACTTTTTATAATGAACCATTGAAAACAATTTCTCAACAGAAGAAAAAGTTTGCAATGGAAATTTTACACACCTGTAGATAGTCAACATCAGGAACAGGCTTATACTCTGACACCACAACTGTGCTTGATCCTTCCACAATAGATTGAGCTTGGGTTGGAATTTGGGTGCCAGTATCTTCATCAGGACTAAACATTGACACCATATTCTCCTCTTCAGGTTTCCAACAATCCATGTCCTGATATCCTCTCGTATGTCCACAAAGCCACTATTGCCAGTAAATAAAAACAGAGGACCTGGTAGTAAATCATTAGTGAAAACCAACTGAACACAAGAAGTGGTGATCAGACAATCTCAAGCACGTATGAGCTTTAAGCCACATTCTCAGTAGTCTTAATATCACTAATCTTTATTATTATTATTATTATTATTATTATTATTATTATTATTATTATTATTATTATTTAACAATCACACAGTTTACCATCTAGCTAGCTTATATAATGCTTGAGTCTGCTTGATCACCACTACTAGATAAGACGCAGAAAGATAAAACTTAGCAAAGTATTACATCACAGCAACTAGTATCAATAGATGAATAATGTGAAAATTTGAAAGTGTTAATAAATACAGGAAATTCTAAGGTGTGAAAGATGAGGGATTATTAAGACGCATATTTTGACAGAAATAAATATGTCTATATGATTAACAGAAGATAGTAATCAATTTAGTAAGGAAAGAACTTTCAAAACATAATTTTTTTCCTGGATAAATTCATATCACATGACCCACAGAACATGGTTGAAATTATTAAAATCTGGAAAGGCAATAGAAATGGAATGTCAGCATAATAAGCTTAAAGCATAGCCTAAATCTCTTCTCACCATATAAATCACTAATTTTCACATGCCCACTGCCCCAAGAAGTATCATATGAACAGGGTATGGGAAGTGTTTGATATTCCAAAATGGCTTTCTTGCCATTTTTAATTGAAGAAGGGAACACTGGATTTGATGACCTTAAAAGAGAACCAAATTTTGAAGCAAGTAAAGTAAACTTCCTCCTGTGATCATTCTATTTATAGACTCACATACACATTATATGCTTGAATCCATTTCAAAATTTGGGACAAGAAGCAATTAATCCCCAACTGAGATGATAACATTAATTTCTTTACAGCTACTCTCAAGCAGAAGAAAAACAGAACTAAATCAAGGAATCCTCATGACCTAGTTTTTCTTCTTTTTAATTTAAGAATCCCCCTCTTCTACTTTAAACATTTAATTATACACATATATAAATATATATATATACATATATATATATATATCACACACACACACACACACACACATATATATATATATGTGTGTGTGTGTGTGTGTGTGTGCGCGTGCGTATACACACACACACACACATAGATATACATATATATGTGTACATATGTATGTATGTGTGTATGTGTGTGCGTGTGTGTACAGCCATCTGCAAATAGGCAAAACACTTTTCACACCAACCTATTAAGCAAATACCATCCTCAAATGTCAACCAAATCAGGGAATTCAACATTTGATTATTAGATATTGAAATCTGAGAGAAGGCATGTACTGTTTGGTGGAAATCCTACCTAAATATGTATTATTAATCTTCCAATTGCATTTAAAGAACAGGCAGCTACACAAACATCATGTTAAATACTGTAATTTTATTTTTATCAGAGAATTGATATATGATGCTTTAGCAAGCTAAAGTTCCTTGGCTATAGCATAATAATTAACACCCATTTTGTGCCTTTTTTTTAAACATACCTTTACTGGCTATTTCCTGTAAAATTAAATAGAAAGCTAAAAGCTTTTCCCTTTGTGCACAAACATATTTTGACGCACAAAAAATAGAATCATGGAAACAGATCCGCGAGATAAATTTAGAGAAGAACAATTAACCATTACAACAACATCAAAGGAGATAAAGACAAAAATGAACTGAAAGTCTGTACTTTCAAAATGACTCAGAATCCAATATTTTGAACAAATTATTTGAAAGAGGGCATTCTCACAGCCATTACAATTAGAGACAAGCTTAAGGATTGTAAATATCAATTTTGTTTATTTATATGAAACATAAACATGTCTGAATACTGTACTATAACACAAAATTAAGAACACTGTATCACAAAACAAATTAAGAGCAGGACCCCATAATAGACCTTATATCTTAATATGCATAAGATCTCAAAACTTTTAAACAACCAGCATGGTCTTAAAAATCGCGCGGGTAAACACATACAAACAAGAATCATTTCATAAAATAAATCTTGAGATAGATAGCAACATAAACAAGACCAGCCTCTATTTTGAACCAAATATTCATAAATTCAGCAGTGTCATTGTGGATGCAAAGAAATACTATCAAATCCAATTCAAAGCTAAAACTCAACACAATTTTGCATCTAAAACAACTAGTCAACAAAAACCCAGCATTCAAAACTCCATTACATAACAAAACAAGGCTAACAGGGAGAGAGGTCATTTGCAGAGAAAGGGAGATACCGTCAATTTGGAAAGAGGTTGGCTCTTCCTTCTGGGAGGACATGTACGGTTGAGAATAGGGTTTCCTGTTTTAAGAGATTTGGAGGGAAAATCTAAAGGAGAAGAAGTAAAAAGAGAGGTAGTAGATGCAGTGGTTAACAAGAGCCTCATGGTAGCTAAGGCTGTGCACATCTCTCACAATTTTCCTCTTTTACCCAATGTGCACAAAGCTGAATTTCTTTCTAGGCAAAGCTTTTTTCTTTTCCAAACACTCCTTTTTCCCTAGAAAATATAGAGAGAAGGTAGAGAAAAAGAGATACGGAGGAAATAGATAATTGTTTATCAGAATATATATATGAAAGATAGATATTAGAGATTGAGCAGAATTTTAGAAAAAAAGGGTTCTTTTCTAATCCTTTTGGCCCTTTCCATTCAATTTTTTTTTCTAACATTTTTTTTATTCCTATTTATTAACTTTTGACTTTTTTTAGAATCTAAGGCCTTGTGACTTGTTACTAGGTTAGACCGAAATGGAGCCTTCGTGGCAGCCTGTTAATTTAGTTAAATAAATAAATAAATTTAACAATAAATAGTTGTAAGAGTGATCAAAATCAAATAGAAATTGCTAACCAAGATTGAAATAAGATGAATAAAATTAAAATTAAAATTATTTTTCAGCTATAGTTTTAATTTGTAATTGAAATTATAAGGAGGTTGATTTTAGTCTTAGTTTCCATCAAAAAGGCCATTTCAAATTGAAATTGACTATTTGATTAAATAAATCATACAATTGTATTTTAATAAATTAATATAAAAATTAAGTGTAAGTTTTTTTTTGATATACAATTATATTTTAATAAATTTTATTATTTATTAAGATTTTATTTTAAATTATTTCATTATGGTATATTAATTTTTTAATCAAAATTAATGTAATAAAATAATTAATTTAAAATTAATTTTAAACTATAATAAATAAATCGGAATTAAATCTAAAATTAGTCTGTTCTAAATCAAAAAGAAACCTTAAAAATCATTTGTGGTTTCGATTAAATGGTTGTTTTTTTTTTTTTTTTTAATTTTGAATTCAATTCTAATCTTAAGTTTAACCTACATGGGATACTATTGATGGATCTATTTTATATAATAAAATTTATTTCTTTTATATAATGATTATAAATATTTTTTCTTACAAAATCCTATAAATCAAAGTATTATAAATTACAATACAAAATAACATCTTTTTATAATATCTCTTACGCAATCCACTTTCCTATGTAAATTTGCTATTGAAAATTATTGAATATTGAAAAATGAACATTTTATAATGTAAGAGATGAGAAATATATATATATATATATATATAGTTTGCTAATATTTACGAATGGACATTCTAAAAAGAAATGAATTTAAAAAAAAAAACTCAAAATATGAAAACACTTATAGGGGCATGCAAAACCGAATCATAATTGAAAAATTGAACCAAATTGATCGGTTCAGTTCAGTTTTTATTTTAAAAAATCGAATTAAATTTATGTTTGGTTTGGTTATAACAAAAAAAAATCGGTTATAACCAAACTAACCAAAGTTTTTTAATATATATATAATTAGTTTAAATGCTCTATTATAATTATTATAGAAAATTGAGTTTTTCTTGAAAAATAAATTAATATTAATTATTTTTTAGACTTAGGGAAATAAATAGACTTAAATACTTTATTATAATCACTATTAGAAATTGAGATTTTTTTGAATAAAATGAAATAGTATTAATTATTTTTCACTTGTATTTTTTTTTTTTACTTATTATCATTATCATAGGAATTGATTTTTTTTGAATAAAATGAATTAATATTAATTATTTTTATTTTTATTGTAAGAATATATATATATATATATATATATATATATATATATATATATATATATATATATATATATATATATATATATATATATTCATTTTATTATAGAAAAGTTCAATTTCCTATAATAATAATAATAAAACATTTAAGTCTATTTATTTTCAATATATATATATATATATATATATATATATATATATATATATATATATATATATATATATATATATATATATATATATATATATATATATATATATATATATATATATATATATATAAATGAATAGATTTAAATGCTTTACTATTATTATTATAGGAAATTGAGCTTTTTGAATAAAATAATTTAGTATTAATTATTTTTCATTTGTATTTTTATGATTCATTATTATTATCATTGGAAATTGATTTTTTTTTAAATAAAATAAATTAATATTAATTTTTTTTGTCTTATATATATATATATATATATATATATATATATATATAAATTATTTCATTATCATATTTATGAAAAAAAAAAAACCCAAACAAAAGCTGAACAATCAAAACCGACAAACCGAATCGAACCGAACTCGATTCGGTTCGGTTTTCACTAAGAATTCGATTTAGTTATGTTTGAGAAAAAACTAATTTCGGTTATTTGATTATTTTGGTTTGGTTTAGTTTTGAACTGAACCGACCATTTGCACAGCTCTAAACACTCATGCCTTTTTATTATATCTAATAAAAGAATATATTCACTTGGATTATTCAAATTTTATTAGGAATAACTCATTTTCCATAAACTTTAGACAATTTTCGGTTGGTAAGATCTATTTATTTATTTTTTATACGTATTTTCTTACAAAATATGTTCAAGCTAATGAATACTAGTTCAAGTTAATATTCCATAAATCAACAAGTCAAAAAGGAAATTGTTAATTGTAAAATAATATATATAGATTATTCTGTCCAAACAATGTCTTAGTCAAAAATTGGCTACGAGACAATGGAAGTTAAAAAAAAAAAAGAAAAATAGAAAAAGAGATGTGCTTTTGCAAAATGCAAGGATGATATCATTGTTAATTTGTTATCTTTTCTTTGTCCTTTTTTTATTTTTTTATTTGTCATTATGGGGGTGGGACGAAAATGTTATATAATGTCTTCAACATTGTGTTTGGTCGAAATGAAAAGAGAAGATATAGAATAATAATAGATATAGAGAGAGGGAACTGCACTTTTAATTTAATGATGTTAATGAGTTTTAATTGGATCCAATCATAATGTAAAAAAGGGGAATATAACTACCAAATTTAGCACCACAAATTATTATATAAAAATAGAAAATTTTGCTTGTGTATTTATTTTAAATTCTCTTATTATTCAATGAGTGAAATCATTGAAAATAAAACAAGAAGGAAAAAAAAAACTATTAAGATGATCCTATAAATTCTATCATCTATTATTTTATTTAAAATAAATGTTAAAATTATGATTTTCATATTCAACTTGATTTTTATTTACACGTTGAAGATGAACTAAAGTTAAATCGAAATTTTAAATAATATCATATATTTATTATTTATATATTCATATACATAAATAACATACATTATATATTTTAAATGAAAATTATATTTAATTGAATATTTACATATTGTTACTATGTGTTTGCTCATTGTTAATATGCAGGGATAACACACATTACATATTTAATGTTACAATCAACTACATACTTATTACGTACTATAAAAGTTCGTTACGAAGAAAATTAGTTTATATGTGGTATGACCAGTCTATGGACTAATTATTAATTGAACCGGTCAGGCTAGGTTGAATTTAACAACATAAATTAAAATCCTTTCAACCTAACATTGATAAATGAATGTGATTATATATATATATATATATATATATATATATATATATATTGAGAAGCTTAAGAAATCTAAGATTAGAAGATGAAAATGGTTTTTTTTTCTTCTTTAACTTTATTTTTGAATCTAGGGAAAGGTCGACATAATATTTTTCTTATTTAATCCTAATAATTCCATAAATTGAGTTTATTATTATACAACCAAAAAAAAAAAAATTTATAGTTGGGCCTTCATTTCATAACTAGGTCTAGCCTCAAGCATCTATTGTCTAGCCCAATCTTGTTCAATTTAAAGGCTACTGATTTCGTGAGGGGTAAAAAGGAAAAATAGCAAAAATTGCGGCGCTGACACGGCACAAAGACGAATATAGAGTGAAACAAACCGCATAAGATCCTCGCTCTAAGAAGCACTACAAACACAAGCAGAGGCCAATTTACCTGTAGTTTAACGATAACTGAACTAAAAGCGTGAGCACCGATGCTGCCTCTGCTCTTCATTGCCTTCTCTCTGATTCTTCTTATTGCTTTATCCTTCAAGTTCTTCACTTCCGATGGTACTTCTTCAAACCCTATATTCACTTTTTTGAATTAGCTTTCATATTGGAAATTACTAGCTCTTGTATTGTATTTTTATTTTGGTTAATTTTTGTGCAATTTAAGGTGACTTCACATTGATATCTAAGAGGCATGTAAAGCGGGAAGAAATTGAGGATAAGGTTATTTCCTTTTTCATTTTATTTTGAATTCATTTCCTTTGTTTTTCAAATATTTTGATTTTTCAAAAATTTATTTTAGGTTGTTTGGATTACTGGAGCCAGCCGTGGAATAGGTACTAATTTCTTACTTTTTTGGTATTAATTTTATTTTGTTGATTTGCAATTAATTTAACAAATATCAAATTCTGAGTTAACTCTTTTTGAATTAATGAAAAATGATATTATTGTAGTTGGAATTGTAATTTTGCCTGCTTAAAAATTTTATTGATATTCACTGTGGGGCCTTACAGACTGACTCGGAATCTTGCTGTTGTTGTTGCTGGACTGGCAGCTGATTAGATTCTGCTTCTCCATTATTGTTAAAGCAAAGCCAAATATTGTCTTGCTAATGGAGGAAGGGATTTATTTTGCCTATTAACTTAGGCATTACTCTTTTTATTTTCTTGTTGGTAAATTCAGATCAGTCCAAATAAAAAATTGCTGGATGAAATTTATTTCACTAGTCATGGATGATTTTATTATCATCTAATTCAGTAGACCTTAAACATTGCAAACATTGCACGATGATGTATGTTGTTTTGTGTCTTTATTTTTGGAAAATAAAATTGTGGGTATATTTAGAATATTTGATCCCAACTATGTTTTTGGGGCTCACTGGTCACTTTTCTATATGTTCTTATTTCCATTTTTACCCTTTGAAATTGATGGTGGATTTCAGGTGAGATTCTTGCTAAACAATTGGCAAGTTTAGGTGCCAAGCTTATTCTTTCTGCACGGAATGAAGCTGAATTGGAGCGAGTTAAGAAGCAACTTACAGGTTTATCCATTCATCTGAAATTGCATGAAGCCTTTCATTCCTCGTTGTTTCTTTCTTGACATGTAGTTGTCACACCCACAGGCAAACACGCACCAGATGAAGTGCAGATTTTACCTTTGGATTTGGCATCTGGTGAAGATTCTCTTAGAGAGGCAGTGGAAAAGGCAGAGTCCTTTTTCTCTGGAGCTGGTGTTGATTACATGATTCATAATGCAGCCTATGAGCGCCCTGTAAGTGGTTATTTGTAATATGGGTAACATGCATATGATACCTTTGGATCCTTGGAAATGTTATTTGTGGGTGTGTGACAAAACCAATATTGTGAGGTCTTGAACCAACTTAAAACAATCCAAAACGATTGTGTGTGTTTTTGGTGGGGAAGGGTGAATCACACAGTTATAGAATAGATGAGAGCAGAGGACACTGCTACTGTAGATAAAGTAAATATCTATTTGAAAGGGATGGTTGTCTGTTATAGGGAATGAATTTTTGATGAACCTTCTCTCTTTGGCCTATTATTGCCAAGAATGAAATACAGTTGTATCATGGATTGCATAAGTCGCACCTTTTCATTTTTGTTCTTGTGTTAAGACATGGAGATCTTTGGTCACTTGCATTGGCTATCAAGTTGAAGTTCTCCATGTTGCAAAGGGAATCTCAGGGTTTTTTTTTTTTTTTTTGAAAAACATGAATTACCAATTTACCATTGAATGGAATGTGTGATTGTAACCCAACATGCTATTATTAATTAATGTTGAAATGCATTAGCTGCCAAGTTATGGAGTGTCACTTTGGCAAGCTAGAATTTCATATATTGATTGTGAGGTTGAATAGATTTGCTAAACCTTTAAATATATCATCATTGTTCTCATGCAATGCCATGTCCATAGCTTGACATGAAAGATCAAATATTTTTCCAAAAGCAAATGACAACACAAGGTGCTACATGCTCAATTGGCTATAAATTGAATATTCATAAGTTACCACACTACAACACCATTATTGATGCTGTGTCTTTGATGCATAAATGTGATAACTTGTCTGATATTCTTATATGTGATTTGAATTTTGAGCAGATAATAACTTTCTACTGACACCTGTTTTCTTTTGGGCAGAAATCAACAGCTCTGGATGTAACTGAAGAAAGTCTTAAGGTACCGTATGAATGAAATTCTTAGGCATCTGATGGTTAGATCTAGTGCATTACTAAATAATACTTTTACCACTAGTAAGTCAGCTACTGCCTGCGTAAGTCACAAGTTAAGTCTGGTTAACAGAATATATTTATAAAAGGATTATCAGCATACTACTTGGAACTATTTCTTCTGATCTTCCCTTGTAGGACTACTAATGGTGTTATTGTTCATGAAACAGGCTACATTCAACATTAATGTTCTAGGGACACTGTCTCTTACACGGCTATTGGCACCTTTCATGCTGAAGCGAGGGAGGGGCCATTTTGTTGTGGTATGTGGGGATCAACAATAACTATCTTTGCTAGTGTCTGTTTCGAGTATGCATCAAAATTTGTGGTGCAGTTGGACATGTAAACTATGGAACCTCATTGTTGGACCTTGAGATATATTTATCATGTGGATAATCCTTTCCTTTAAAAGTTTAAGCAGATTGTTACACGGTCTATTGTTATGTCACTATTATTTTTAGACATGCGATATCAGTCATTCGTTGTGGGCAGATGAGCAGTGCTGCAGGCAAGGTACCTACTCCAGGACAGGCTGTATACTCTGCTTCTAAATTTGCGCTAAATGGGTATTTTCAATCCTTGCGGTCTGAGGTATATACATAACTTCTATCTGGAGCATATAGGATGAAGGGTTATTGTCTTTTTCTTGCTTTGTATCAAGTCTTACAACTTAAATATGACCATTTGGCCCTAGCTTACGGTGATTGGGGGTTTGGCTAAAGATCCTTGATAATTTGAGTTAAAGACGTACCAATAAGCATGACAAAGATTGAATTTCCGCTATCTATTTCATCACCTAGATAATTTTTTTTTAATTTTTTTATGTTTATTCATATGCATTTCTTGAAAGAACTAGCCACTGTTAATTGATAGTTTCTCAATCTCCCTTAGACCATTAAAATAATTAACGTTTAATTGATCAAGGCTTACTTTCTTATGCTTTTCTTTATGAATAATGCATTCTCTGATGATGTTTATGTAGCATCGATAGGTTAGAGCACTGTTAGTCATTTAGCTTTTATCATTTAATGATATATCATCAATGATGTAGACGTCCTTTGTACAATAGTCAGTACTCAAGAAAACCATTTGAGAATGTAGCCATCATGAGTTGCTAATCCTTTCTTCCAGACCACAAATGAAATGAAAATAAATTAATAAATGGACTACCCTGCATGATTGACTGTGTTGCAGGCCAGTTGTGTTCGTATTAATTGTTGCTTGGTCATGTTATTTAGTATTGGCAAATACATAGTTAATATTTTAAGCATGAAGAAATACTTAAGAACACGTCCCATGATAAATTGCTACAATTTTGTTCTGTATGTTACAGTCATTTTAATCTTGTGTTTTTGCAGCTCTGGCAAAAAGGGATTAAGGTGACAATTGTTTGTCCTGGGCCAATAAAAACATCAAATGGGTACGCAACCTCAGCAAAGGGTTCTGAGGTGAGCCTCTTACTTTGTTTGTATAATAACATGCCCTCACTTGGACAAACCAAATTTTTTTATGGTAGCAACTAGCAAGCATTGCTCAATTTTAATTTAACTGAATGCTATCATGTTGACAGAAGCATGTGTCATCAGAAAGGTGTGCAGAGCTGACAATTATTGCTGCAACCCATAGTCTAAAGGAAGTTTGGATATCACACCAGGTATCTGCTTTCATATTGAATTTCTGTTGCTATATTCTTTTGAATTTTATTTTAATTTAATTCAAGTCCCTTCCATCATGCTGAAGGTTATGATCATTAAGCATGGTGTGTTATGTTAACCTTGGTCACAAATTCTTAATTAAATGTATTTCCTTCCAACCCAAAGTGTTTCTTCTTTGTTTTGTAAGAAATGCTGCAAACTCTTATTCTTTATAATTTTTCATCTATAGCATATTCTAGTTATGCACAAATCTTAATATTTTGATCTTTCTTTCAGCCCGTGCTAGCTGTTATGTATGTAGTACAATACATGCCAACCATTGGCTACTGGCTCATGGACAAGGTATCTTCTAACCAGAAATAATAGAACATTTTGTACATGTTTGTGGTTATTTTGGGCCAATTTTCAACTGCAGCATCTTATATTGATCCACTTTTGCACTATTAACTGCTGCCTATTTTCAGTTATTTTCATATATTATGAGCTCTAATTGAATAGAATTCATGATTGACTTAGATTGGGGGAAAACGAGTCGAAGTGGCTGCACAGAAAGGCAACACATACTCATGGAACTTATTATTTGGAAAGAAGAAGGCAACCTGAATTTCTTCTCGGTAGAAGTTTTGTTCATCCAGTAGTTGTTTCTACAACGCAAGCCTTTATACTTTCCAATCACAGAAGTTCTTAACATGACTGAATAATTCACATCCTTAATTGTCAGGATATCGAAAATGTTATCATCATGTGTCACGACACACAATTGTTTCTTCTGCTTTGGTCTTTCCTTAGATGTATCCATTAATGTAGATTATAAAGAAGGCACTTTATCTAGCTTTTTTTTTTTTTAACTCTGAATAAGCAATGTGTTTCCACAGGGAATTTGTAAGTGGTTATTTTTATTTATTTGAATGGAAGTGAAGGTTGAAAAAGTGAAAATTATTTTGTTTCTATTTATTTGAATGGGAAGGAAAATGAAAGGAATAATAAAAATGAGGAAAATTTTGTTATAGGTTGATAAGATTACACTTGTATTATTTATATATATTTTTTAAAATAAATCTTTATAAGAATATTTAGATAGTTGAATTTCAGTGAGGGGACTAAAGATTTAGGGATTTGAATTAAGACATCTTTTGGGATATGAATACTATAATAAAATCTCTCCTGCAAATTAATACCATGAAACAGAAAAGGCGAGTGTTATTATTAATTTATTATGTCCTTACAAATACAATTCAATTTGTAGTTTGTGTATGCAAGATAGGTTGGCAAGGCAAGTCTGTTCAGCCCATTGAACTTGCTTGCAGGAGAGGTTGTATATGCCCCCATGTTATAGAACAAAATCAAATCATTCAATTGCAGTTCTGGCAATTTACACTCGCTTGCTACAGTGTCTAATGAATCGCAAGTCGGTCCGAATATAGTGGAAGTTATTAGACCTGAACCATCTGATTCATTTTTCTTAAGTACCAATGCTTTAAACATCATAGAAGAATGATCATAAGCTGCAAGATTAAATGACCCGTAAATGCCATCATCAATCCAATACTGAATTTGGTCACCTCTCACTCGTTTCCCAATCACATTTGTTACCATTGTGAATGCAGTTTCTGCAAAGAATCTTCCTGGCTCTGCAATCACTTTGAGCTGCCGTGTTTCATTTGGGAAAAATTCTTCAATTGAATCGTTTACAGTTTTAGCAATCTCGTCAAATAATGGATTGGCCTTAAATCCACCACCAATGTTAAGAATTTGCATTGAAGGCATTTTGAGCTGAGCAGCTGCATCAAATGCCAATCTTGCTGCGGCAATTGCGCTGCGATATACTTGTGCCTCTGATGCTTTGGAACCCACATGGAATGAGATTCCAAGCACTTTTAAACCAACCTCATGTGCATGTTGCAGCAATGGCAACACCTCGTCTGACGAGGCACCGAATTTGTTACCGAATGAACGCCAGGACGTATTGTCGTTTGGTACTTTAACTCGAAGCAACAATCCACATTTTGGATGCCAGTTTTTGATCTTATCAATTTCTTGTTCGGAATCAAAAGTCGTGAGATTTACTCCAACCCTGGCTGCATATTTGATATGGGATATACATTTACATGGATTGGCATAAACAATTCTGTCAGGACTAATTCCAAGGCCAAGAATTGTCTCAATTTCAGCTTGACTTGCACAATCAAAATTTGCCCCAAGTGTTGCAAGTGCTATAAGTAAAGCAGGCTCATAATTGCATTTAACAGCATAAAACGGATTCACATTGGCTAAGGATTGATTCCATTTCTCCATGAGTCGAACGACAACCCCTAGATCAAGAACATAAAAAGGTTCAGTCTCTTCTTGATTTTCAGAAATAGAACTTATAAGACTATTCATGGCATATTTTTCAACTTTAAATACTTCTTGGCCTTTCACTCTACTAGCCTCTGATATGACTTTGAGGCTGCTGCAGCTGAGACCACTAGCATTAGACATATTGAAAGCCATGGAGAAAGGAAGGGAAGAATGCTATGGAGACCTCTAAATCATACTCATATTTATAGAGCAGCAAAAGTGTTGCTAATCAAATCCAATTTGATTGGTATTCTCACCCATCATTATAGCGGGAAGTCTTAAGAATTTAGTAAGAATCATGAAAAGAGAAAGGTTAATTATTTTTGCGTATACGTTGTTTTAAACGCCCAGGATATTTAGGATATAATTGCTCTGAATGTTAAAGTACGTGGCCTAAATTGAAGCAAATTCAAAAAGTATGATAGAATTGAAAATTCAAACGAAATTAAGGACAGATGAGATAATTTGGCTTAAAATGAATAAAAAAACTAGTGTAATTTTTTAAACTTAATCCCTTCATAACCCATCTTCTTTATGTTGGGAGGCTATTTTGTAGCCAAGAGACGAATCATGCTTATCATGTGTGTTGGAAATATTGGAAATGGGAAAACTCCACAATGGCTAAAACTAACTAAAATGGTCTTTGTGCAAGTGAAACCCACAATTAAGCTCCAAGTCCAATGATGCTACTGCCCAATGAGGCAAGCTCAATACTCTCATGGTTGAAGCCCAAGCATAAAAAAAAAAAGCCTAAGCTAAAGAAAATATGATGTTAGAGTCTATCAGTGTCCAAATTAAAGTTGACCGCACATCAAGGCTAACATTTTGATGGACCATGGACCAAAATTGAAAAAGAAAGGCTACAGTTGAAGGTGAGTGGACTACAAAGCTGAAAAGAGAGCTAAGTCTGATCCAACTAATATGAGTCAAATGACACGCTATTTTAGTGCAAGTGAAGCTCATAACCAAGCTTCAAGTGCAATGATGCTCTCCCACAGATGAAGCCCAAGCATATAAAGAACCCATGATCCAGGAAAAATAACAAGATGTTTTTGCATTTTTTCTTTTTTCAACTAATTAAGTGAATATATTAGTTCATAATTAGATTCTCTGTGGATATTTACCATATTAAAAAAATCAATGAACTTCATTAATTGAATTTTCTAATTGATCCTTGGCACATTGTTTTACATGCTTGTTTGGTACACCCTGCAATCAGAATTGAAGTAGACTACAACTCCAAAATAATAGACATTTATTTTCAAGTCATTTTTTAAATAATTAAATAGAAGTTATTGATTAGATTAATAATTATACTTAAAAATATAAATTATATTAGTAAAAATTGGAGTCATTTTCAAACGTAAAAAAAATAGAACAAACTTCAGATTATTTATGAAAAAGAAATAATGGAATTTAGAGTATACTAAACATAGAAAAACAGAAGAGAGATATATAGAGATCAACAATCCATTATCCCCGGCTTCAATTTGGACTTGAATATGCAAGATAGGTAGGCATGGCAAATCTGATAAACCCATTGAACTTGCTAGCAGGAGAAGTTGTGTAAGCACCCATATTATAGAACACAATCAAATCATCAACTTCCAATTCTGGCAACTGGCAATCATTCACAACAATATCTAAAGGATCACAAGTTGGTCCAAAAACAGTTGATAAACAAGTAACTGGATCTTCACCATTTTCATTGCCCAGCAATGCCTTAAACATCATAGAAGAACGGTCATAAACTGCAACATTAAATGACCCGTGATTCCCATCATCAATCCAGTACTGAATTTTTTCGCTTCTCACTCGTTTCCCAATCACATTAGTAACCAAAATGAATGCAGTTTCTACAAAGAATCTCCCTGGCTCTGCAATCACTTTGAGCTGCTCTGTTTCATTTGGGAAAAACTCTTCAATTGAATCATTTATAGTTTTAGCAATCTCATCAAATAATGGGTTTGCCTTAAATCCACCACCAATGTTAATAATATGCATGGGAGGCATTTTCAGCTGACAAGCTGCACCAAAAGCAAATCTTGCTGCAGAAATTGCCCGGCGATATACTTGTGATTCTGTTGCTTTAGAACCCACACGGAATGAAATTCCAACCACTTTTAATCCACCTTGATCTGCATATTCAAGAAGTGGGATCACTTCTTCAGGAGAAGCACCAAATTTTTCACCAGAAGAACGCCAGGATGTATTGCCGTTTGGTACTTTAATTCGAAGTAGTAGTTCAGATTTTGGATGGAATTTTCTGATTTTATCAATTTCTTGTTTGGAATCAAAAGTTGTGAGATTTACTCCAACATTGGCTGCATATTTAATATGAGATATACACTTACATGGATTGGCATAAACAATTCTTTCAGGACTAATTCCAAGACAAGAATTGTTTCAATTTCAGCCTGACTTCCACAATCAAAATTTGCCCCAAGTGTTGCAAGTGCTATAAGCAAAGCAGGCTCGTAATTGCACTTCACAGCATAAAATGGCTTTACAATAGGTAAAGATTGATTCCATTTCTCCATGAGATTGACAACAACTCCTAAATCAAGAACATAAAAAGGCTGAGCCTCTTCTTGATTTTCAGAAATGGACTTTATAAGACTATTGAGAGCATATTTTTCAACTTTAGCCACTTCTTGGCCTGATTTCACGCTGCTTGCCTCTGATATGACTTTGAGAACATTGGGATTAAGTTTAACTGGATTGAATGCCATGAATTATGGAAGATTAATTGTGAGGTAATTAATGATTAAGAGTAGTTAATTTTCTTGAAGAAAACTTGGTATAATGGAACTAAAAATCATATCCATATATATACACTGAAGCAGCTACATTGATGATTCTTTGACATTGAAATGAGACATTATACCAGGTTATCTAGTTGGCATTAATTAATTCTTGATATCTTATGTATTACCCAACAAATCTTGAAAGATTAGCAAGCATGTTTTGCCTTGTCCTTACCCAGTCTCAAACTCTAGGTATAATAAGAATGTTGGAGTGTCAAAGTATGTCTTGCTTAATTGTTGAACCAATATTTTAATTATATTTTTGCTTGTGAATGTAATGTAAAGTTTAAAAAAATATTTTACAAACATGATAAATCTAAGCATATCTTTTATCTTCCTTTCATAAGTATTTATATCAGTACGTTTAGCTAAGGTTAATGTGATGTGATAGGCACACTCGCTTTCATCTTGTACTAATAATTGTTAATGTAATAAATCTAAGCATATCTTTTATCTTCCTTTCATATGTATTTATATCAGTACGTTTACCTAATGTTAATGCGATGTGATAGGCACACTCGCTTTCATCTTGTATTAATAATTGTTGATGTAATTAAGATTTTTTTTCTTTTAATTTTCTATTTTTATATTACTATGTTATTCTACCCTAGTTTAAAATATATAATTTCTGATCTCACTTGCCAGTAGCTTAAAGCGATCAATTTAATATATACTAGCCTTTGCATACTATTTTAATTTCTGCCTTGCATAAATGAAGATAATTTACTTGGTTTTTACACAAGCAAAACAATACAATATGGGCATACAGTAGACAAAAGCAATAGATCCGTCAATTAGTGCCACTTGCAGACATTGTCATACTATATTTATACTTGAGGTATGCTTTGATGAAGGATTCTAATTCACCATCCATCACAGAAGTAATATCTGATGTCTCAAATCCTGTCCGTACGTCTTTGACAAGTTTGTAAGGATGGAATACGTAGTTTCTTATCTGTTGGCCCCACTGAGCTTTCACTGCATCCCCCCTTATTTGCTTGATTTCGGATGCTCTTTGCTCCTCAGCTATAACCAATAGCTTTGCTTTTAACCGGCTAAGTGCCTTGATCTTGTTTGCCAGTTGGGATCTCTCTTCTGCATTGTAGGAAACAAAAATGTCACCAAACTTGGTAAAAAAAAATAATGCCTGATGAAAAACTTAGACAAATTTCAGATAATAGATAAGAAGGCCTGCTACCAGTAAGAATTACAAATGGAAGCCGAAACCTTGAAAAAAAAAAAAAAAAAAAACTGTTAACTTTGAAATGCAGGACAGCATGTTGGCGTTGGCCACTGCCATTAGTCTCTACTGCCCCTGGCAAGGGACACATTATTAAGTTGCCAGCAGATGTACACCACTTGGCTGAATAAAAATGTGTGCATAATTAAAGCTTCAAAAGTTTTGGTAGTCAACTGTTTTCACCATTGTCCTTCAAGATTGAAACTTCTCAAAAGATTTCATATAATGAAGAATTAACGGAGTAAATGATACCTGTGCAGCGAACAGTGACACCAGTGGAAATGTGAGTAATCCTGACAGCAGTTTCAACCTTATTTACATTCTGACCTCCTTTCCCACCTGCCCTTGAAAAACTGATTTCCAGATCCTCCTCGGGTAGTTCAACATCCATAGACTCTTCAGGAAGCAGTGGCATGACTTCAACACCAGAAAAGCTCGTCTGTGCATATAACTGAATGTTAGAATATACAGGTGAACCTTTTCTCCTTGAAGTGTGAGGGGTGAATCGGAGGCAAACCTTTTTTAGTAATATACCCTTTTTTATTTCTAAAGTTCTTTTCATCAGTATTAAATATACAAAATGATCCTATTTCATATTCATCATCCTCTAGAAGAAGGAAAAACTAACTGGAAGATCATGCAATTGAGTACCTGACGAAGACCTTTAGCGTTGAAAGGAGACTGCCGTACAATTCTATGCGTTCCTTTCTCCCCAGACAGATACCCATAAGCATAACGGCCTTCAACTTCAATTGTAGCTGACTTAATTCCAGCTTCCTCTCCTGGGGATTTTTCAACCACCCTTGTCTTGTATCGCTGTTTCTCTCCCCATCTCACGTACATCCTGAGAAGCATGTCAGCCCAGTCCTGCACTGGATATGATGAAAGATTTTGACAAAGGAAAAGGGGCAAAAGAAACTTTGCAATTCACCATTAACTAGAAAATGAAAGAGCAATCTGATTTATTGCTAACTTTTTTTTATTTTCTTTGGCCAACCTTCACCCAATGACTGTAATGTAGCAAATAGCTAAGCAAAGTAATAGGCATAATAAAAAGAACTACTCGGTGTAATAATTTTCTTTTAAAGATTATAAGAAAAACCATAAGTCAGATCGAAAACAATCTCAATCTTACCTCAAACACATAACATACTATACAGGCAGTGCAAAGAAAGAGAACTCAAATCATTTTCAGGGAAATTATTTTTGTTGTAGAAAGAAGGGAGTATACTATCAGCACCATGCGATATCACATCTGATTGCCCAATTAATAATTTAGTTTTACTAATTTGCAAAGTCTCGGTTTCAAAATAAGGCAACCAGGTCAGCGTTAGTTTTCCACTTTTCTGACCCACTTGACCTTATGGCTAACATGTGCTAAAAGTGAAATTCCATATGCTATGACATAAGCAATTTTACTTAAATAAACAATGTTCTTTGAATTCCTTCACTGGTAACCTCCAAAGTCATTAAATTGAATATACATTGAACATTCCTGAACAAGAATAAGTCTCTGTCATCAATAATCATAAAATTAGCATGTCAAATTACAGGGAAGGGCACAGTCCTAGTTCATTTTGATTGCCAGGAATTTCATGAAGTGGTTTCAAATCACTGCAGTTGCATAGTGATAAATACTAAATTTTACCTATGCTAATCCACCTTTAACTAATCAACATTTCCAACTGAAGTGAGATAAAGCACATGTTTAACCATTGTCCTGTGCATGCATTAACTAGTTACCTGTGCATCAGTGCCTCCAGCACCAGCTGTGATAGATATAACAGCACCTTCTTTATCATAGGGGCCTGAAAGAAGTTGAGACAACTCAAATCGATCCAGTGATTTGTTTAATTCTTTAACTATATTGGTGGCCTCTTCAAGAAGTCCAGAATCTATGGAGTCCATTTCTTCTGTTAGCTTAACTATAGTTTCTGCATCTTCAACCTGCGTCCAGTGCATAATATCTAACAGACCATATCCATTAAGACATAATATACATACATATATATATATATATATATATATATATATATATATATATATATATATATATATATATATATTTATATATAGATTTTTAATATCATAACACAGCAGATGCTTAAAATCCAGATAAACCAAAAAGAACATAGTTGTGCAGAACCTCATACTCTATGACATCCTCAGAGGAAACAGCTGTGCAGATGGTAGTCAATTCCCTCATTAGTTGGAGAGAAAAAGTAGTAAGCATCTTGGGCACATTTTAGTATATGCAATTACTTTATTTAAATACCTAGCATTCACTTTTTTAGCAATTATCAATAATTTGTATCCTTAATACAACACTAGATAATCCTTCTTTTGAATAAACTAGCAAAATTGTGCTTCCACCATTATCACACAATTAAAAGTCAAATGACTTCTACGCAATATAACTTCCATGAACAATACTCTCCGGAGTATTCAAATTCATAGAAATGAAAAAATAAAAATGCTGCCAAGTTGGCATTGAGCTGCTCAGGTAAAATAAATACTTCAAGGAGTATTAAAAGAAAAATCTTAGCATCATGCTTCAAGCAATCTCTCAATATGATGATGAAGAAAATCCATACCTTGGTTTTGAACTCAGTCAGCAGCTTTATCTGATCTTTGACATCTGTAAGAGCCAAAAGGGTTTCTTGAGCTCTAGCACGGTTATCCCAGAAGGAGCTATCGGCTGCTTTTGCTTCTAAATCTGCAAGTTCTTGTTCCAATAGCTGCATACCAGCAGAGGCTCTAATCTCTTCAACACGCTCTGAGGCAGCTTCTACATCCCTCCTCAAGCTATAGAAATCTGCCAGCAATACCAAATTACCAATTTTTGTAGAAAATTATTTAATTGCACAGTTAACAAGTTTCTTTGTAAAACAGTCTCTTGGTATGCCGGGGTAGATGATAAAATGGCATCAGCCAGTGTCAGGTGTGTGTAAGATAAAAGCCTCTCCCTCTCCTAATATCCCTTTGTTCTAGATAGTCATAACAACAATAGCTAATAATCCCAAGATGAAAATCATCCAAACTTCAAGAAAGGCAACAACAGACAAATCAAATTGAAAGCTATAAGAAATAGTAGTGTGTACAAGACCCAAAAATGGTCAGACAAATCTCTATATTGGCTTGATAAGATTTTATTTGAGATCAACATGGCTTCTTTAAGCATCATAGTTGCTAAGAAGACCTTGGAAAATTTTGACATTTCAACTATTCATCTACATAAACATCAGTGAGTATCAAAACAGAAGATTATCCTGACACCAATTAATAAGTAAACTGTACTTCTTCACACTAAATTAATGATTTTGAATGTACAACACTTTTGGGTCGCATAATTTCTTCCCACTTTGTGCTTCACTATAGCAATCGTATCCTCTACTTATTAATGACATTTAACAACAGAAACTCCATATGAGAATTTATGAACCTATAATCATAGTGTATATAGTATTGAACTTTCAATTGCCATGTAAATTTTTCACCTTGCATACAAAGCATTCGAAAACCTCATTTTCACTTAATGAATGTTCCACCATCAAATCATTTGGAAGAAAATTACAAATTCGAAAACTATGACCACAAAATGACTATGTGTTAGCTTACAACAACAATCCAATATGTATTGCCGTGTGTCTCATCACAAATTCAGTAAATTATAATTGAAGAAGTTAAAAAGAAAATATGAACAAAATATTAACAAGGATGAAGTTGTGTGTTAACTTTAATGCCCAAGTTGCAGTATTATCATATTGGAAAAAGATGAACAAATTCAAGATAAATATTAACCCATTTAGATCTTATTTTTAAGAAACTGTAACTAATAAAAAGTATACAGTATACTCAATAAACATATGGGTTTCATTCCATGTGAGACTGGTAACAAGCAATTCAAGAAAAGAATTAATTTTATTTCATTACAGTGCAGATTTTTTTTAAAATTATTTTCCCTTCTGCCTTCAAAAAAAGGCCCAACTCCATACTCACTCTTAAGATAAAATGAGCTAGCCTGAACGGCCAGGAATTACCTTGCATTGCCCATTCCTTTTGGTCCGTTTGTGCCCCCACATTCAGCTGGCCCTCTGGTGCCGCACATATAACTGCGTAAGATCGAAAATATTATGCCAAGAAATGAATAAAGTAAGTTTGAATACAAGAACTCAAGTCAATAAAAATAAGATGATAGCTTCCAAAATCGCAGAGTCGCTGAGAGAGAACAAATAGACTGTTACTCAACTATGAATAATAAATTTTCTGCATTTTCTCAACAACGGAAAAGAAGGTTGATATATTGGGTAGAATTGGTACTAAACATGAAAATTATTCAACAATTTGAGTAATTAAAAAACAAAAAAAAAAGAGAGAGAGAGAGAAACCCATCACTGTTTAGCATAGAGACATACAGCGCAGAAATGTTTTGCTTCTCCCCTCTCTCACTCTCTCACACGCAGACAACGAGCACAGTCATGGTATTGGAGCAAATTCCAATAAAATTCAACGCGTAATACGTAATAGATACACTCACATACAAAAATTTATAGAGAAACCAAGCTCATGAATCTGGTATGAAATTCACGTACCAGAAGAAGGTAATCGACAGGAAGTAGAGAAAAGTGAAGAGAATGCGAGTATGGCGGAGTTCGGAGGTGAAAGAAAGGACTTTTGTGGCGGCAAAAATGATGGTCTAGAGAAATGCAATAGCCTAGGGGAAGATAATACAGTAATTGAGTTGAAGAAAGGGCGCACGAGGCCCTCCATGGCTCTACGGTACTTCGCTTCCTGTACTCCTTTGCAGCGTCAAATTCACAGGATGAACGGATAAAAGAGCTACCAGAGACTTTTTTTTTTTTTTATGTAATTCAGAAGAAGAAAGAAAATAATAGATCATGGATGAACAATTAATTAATTTATTATTATAAACTCCTAAATTTTACTCCATATGTATATATACATACTCGTTGCATTTTGAAAATAAGACACAGAGTTTTTGTTTATTGATTCTAAATTTTTTTGAAAAGCGTTTTTAAAACTATAAAATTTGAGGCATTGATTATATTCGGAGAATGTCTTATCAAATTCGGAATTAAGTTTAAAGATATCATACTATTTTGTTTATACTTTTTTTTTGGGAGAAAAAAAAAAAAAGGGACGGATGCAACATCAGGGTTTTCCCAATAGATCACCCATTTTAGTATCATATTCGCTCAAACACATTATGCAATAATTAAGTGTCACATTATTTTCCTCTTTCACTACCATT
Source organism: Reutealis trisperma (assembly GCA_947687605.1). Classification (NCBI taxonomy): domain Eukaryota; kingdom Viridiplantae; phylum Streptophyta; class Magnoliopsida; order Malpighiales; family Euphorbiaceae; genus Reutealis; species Reutealis trisperma. The sequence continues at coordinate 514,360 of CANTUT010000016.1, read as the reverse complement.
CAATGAAAATCCATATTTAAATTGAAAAAAAAAATGTAGCACTAACAATGCTTCCAATAACTATAGTTTAGCCACTACATTTTAAGGGAAAGAAACCAAGAAAAGAATAAAAGATCAAGTGCAACAAAGTTTTAATGGATTGATATTTACCTTCATAACAGCTGAAGGTATAAAATTCCAAGTCATTTTACATTTTAATGGGGAAATAAGGGGGGAAAAAAATTCTATTCTAACAGCTGATTTAGGAGAATTCTACCATACTGACCCCCTAAACCTAATGTAATGGTCACCGTGGTAGATGTTATCCAGTCCTACAACCTTGGCTTGGTCTTACTGCTAGACCAAAGCCTCATTTGCATTATGGTAGAATTCTCCCTCTTACAACCGACCTTTTAATTGTGCAAAAGACTTACACTGATCTTGATGTGCTGGCACCACAAATCATTTCCTTCAAGGCCCTCAACACCTCTTTGGAAGCTACTTTTTTAGCTGTTTTCTTATCAGCGGCTGCAGATGTATGTTCAAATGTTATACCTTTAGCTTTAACCTGTACAGTGACCGAAGACACATCGTTGCTCCGGGAAACAATGGATTTTGCCTTTTCAAAATGTTGTGTTTGACATAATTCATTGAGCTCTCTCACAGGATGAAACCTGATTGTCTCTGGAGTAACCAAAGGCTCCAAAAGTGGCCTTATGCTCTCAAAGACCACCTTTTTGTTGTATTCAGAATCTACATAAATAGCCCCTGCCAGAGATTCCATCACATCTCCAAGCACCTGCAGAAAAAGGGATAATGCCAAGGGATGTTTGAAATAAGACTGAACGCGGAATCAAAATTTTGACAAACTTCTCATTAACTGTTTCTAATTTTCTGAAAAGTTAAAAGCAATGCCTCTGAGTTCTGGTATCCATGGCCGTAAAAAGCAACCTCAACCCCACCACAAAATGACAAAAAAGAAAATGAAGAAATGAATTTTGAATAAAATGATCGAATCCAACTCATTCAGTGAAACTAACAGAAACAAGTGTCCGAGATGGTAAGACAAAAGCTCAGTAAGAAATAAAATCAATCATACTGATGAGTAAAAAACCCTTAACTTGAGCATGCATAAAACACTGTCAGAAACACAGAGTATAGCACAATAGCAAGAAAAGGTAGCACAATAGCAAGAAAAGGTAGCTAAGCAACTTTCAACAATCATCATTACTTCATTAGTGCAGTAATGCTTTACCTTGGGGAAAGATATCTCAGATTCCCATCCAAAAGTTGGTGCAGAAGAAGAATTATCAAAATTAGTAACTGTGGAGAAAATATCCCTCTGAAGTCTTTGTGAGGCATGGAGGATATGTTTATGTAGTCCTTTCCTAATGGAAGATTGCGCATAGCACTCATTGTTCACTGAAGCAGATCTCATGTCAGTTAACAGTCCGGGCAACATTCCAGGATACTTCTCGTACAAATGTATTGTGATAAGATAGTCTAACACCGAATCTCCAAGAAATTCCAGCCGCTAGTTCACCATTAAACACATTGTAGTTCAAGTCTAGATCAATGATATGTAGAACTTACAAAAACATCTACAGAAATTAAAGCAATCGATGGGAAGAGAAATTGCCTCCAACAGCATTACATTTATGCAATATCGTTGACTCAACTCAATATATCGACTCAACTCAACTAACAATTAATAAAAAACCAGAATGGATTTGCAATACAGAAGAGAAAAATAAATAAATGAGTGCTATAGGCAATATAAATAACATAAATATAATTACAATTAAAACTACCTGATAGCATCTTGGAATCTCAGGAACCATGTAAGAACCATGAGTCAATGCTTCCACTAACAAAGAAGGGTCCCTAAACGAGTAATTCAATAAGGACTCCAAATAACAGACATCCACAAGCTTCTCTGGTTTCAATTGAAATTGCCGTTCATATGGTGTATTGATAAAATCTACCTTAATACCAATCCAATTCAGAAATAACAAGCCTGCTATTTCACCACCTGTGCTAAGATAAGCACCAATCAATGCCTCAACAACATCGGCAACAACCTTTTCTTTTATCTTTCTTCTTCCTGTTATATATATTGTTCTTGAATTAGAGAGAAACTCCTCGTGTAATGAGTAACTTCCCGAATTATAACCAGGAATCATCCAATTTCTAGGATCAAAAGATTCATTGCGGATAAATCCCTGCAATTGGAGAAGGAAAAGCAATGCAGAACTTTGGCTTACTATTGCAACATAATGACAGATTGAAAATGCATAAAGTTATTGCCATCAACGGTTGAAGTTTGATGATCGTAAAGACACCATATGCACAACTGAGCAGCTCATAACAATTTAGCATGTTGTAATGCACGTTCAATTCAGTGAAACTCTCTTTTCTTACTGCTTCAAATTTTGATTTGTTAGTAATATAAAACTTAACCATTTTAGGGAAATTTGTATCAAATCAGTTGACCATCAAAGTTTCCCCAAACAGTCTTCAATTTAACACACGGCTTACTAAAATTGTAGCAAAAGACCAATCACAAAAACCAATATTTAGCCCAAAAATGAAAAAAGAGAAAACAAATGGAAAAAAAAAACACTAGAAAAGTAGCCTAAGAAGAAGAAGAAAAATAAAAAAACACACTCTAACCCATGAAATTGATTAAAGTTACTCACATATTACTCCATCTGGTAAAAATGAAAAAAAAAAAAAAAAAAAAAACAGCAATAATGCAAAGTCTGCTTCCTCCTTGCAGCTATTTTGAAAGGAGAAATTAAAATACCAATGATAAACATAATTTCAAATACAGGAATCATGAGAATAGCATTACATCCAGAAGGATAGGAACATAAAAATCATTTAGTGAATCTTTAATAGAAAGGATTACCGGAAGTTTGCGGCCACATCCTAGTTTGCAAAGTGTGGCATTACTAATTAGCTTCTCCTTCTTTATACTAAGAAGGCCCTCGTGATGATTTTGGTAAGTTTTAAATAACTGTTGGCTAACTGCATATTTAAGAAAAGAATCTCCAAGTGTCTCTAGTGATTCCAAATGAAATCCCTCTTGGCACTTCTTTGTGGTGATTGCTTCCAAAACCTACCATATACAATTGGATTAGCACAAGTCCAACAATTTTTTCAAAAAATACTTGCAATACAAATAGAGCAAGAATTCAACTATGTGGCTAGTATGTACTTGGTCGCAACTACATAAGATTATACTCAAATCAACTAAGCCATAATCCCAAACTAGTTGGGGTCAGCATAACTATACAAGATTATATTCCACAGAAATCACACTTAGAGAACTTCAACTATAAGTGTCCATTATCTTGATTTCTAAAATTCATTGACAAGAGGCATACAAGTAACCATTTGCTAAATTACTAGCAGATGTTAATCATAGAATGGCGATAAGAATTAGAGGCAGATTTTCCGTCCCTAACCTTGTGCAGCCAAATCAAGATCCCACAACTTATTGCAACATCTAGCACATACTATGGAACATTGATTCAAGTTTCGGAGGTTATGTCCACCCATTAGCCTAGTATGTATATAAATCTGATGATACCCTACAATGATGCATCTACAAATATAGTCTATAACAAATATAGTCTATAAAGTCCCAACTGTCAATTTACCATATAATCTATAGGGTATAAGATGCATTACATAGTCAAGTAAATGATATTTTGAATTTTAGAAAATAAGTAAATGATATTTGAAGCTTTAGAAAAAATATTACTCAAAGGTACCACAAAATTTATGACACAGTTTTCCACTTGAGAAATATAATGCTTAATGATACTTATCAACATATTTAGGTTCCCATATTTATAGTCAGCATAAAAGAGGCCTTTGTATCATACAATTGTAAAAATCACTCCAGCTGACTTTTAAAAACACTGATGGAATTGCGCAGATATTTTTCTCAACTGGACTCCATAAAAGTAGATAAATAATTGGGTGATGCCAATTTTTAGTCCTTGTGTTGTCTCATATATGAAGATATTTAAGAACTAGTCATCAAGTATTCCACGAAGTAACCTACCATCCCTGTGTGTTATGAATATAATATGGGAAAAATATCAAGCATTCATTAAATACAAATATATTAAGTAATTAATATAGAAATGGATTCCCCAACTTAATAAACTAGCTTTTAAGGTTAGTTCTCTCAAATCTATATTAAAAAACTTAACATGGTATCATAGCCTAATTATAATTCGGATTGGGCTTTCAATTTCTCTTTTAATTTCCAGTGTATTCCAGGTTTCATTTGATTTCAATTCATGCCCATTGATAGGTTTCTTTCAATTTTCTTGATTCGTGGTGGATTTCTTTCAATTCTTAATCCTTGGAGGGTTTCATTCAATTGTCCTTCACCCGGTGATGGGCTTTCAAATTTGTTTCTTCGCTCATGTTGGCTTTCAATTGTATTAACTCAATCCATATCATAAATTTGCAAGTGTCAATCGGACTTAATAAAAAATTACCTTCACATAGTTGCCACATGAGGGGGCTGTTAAGAATACAATATGGGAAAAATGTCTCACATTGATTAAATACAAATATATTAAGTGATTAATATAGAAATAGACTCCTCAACTTAACAAACTAGCTTTTAAGGTTAATTCTTCCAATTTATATTAAAAAACTTAACACTGTGAATTACAATGTACAAGCAAATAATAAAATGTGAACACCTAAGAAATGATTAATAAGAATTTAACCACCAAAATGCTATTTTTACAAAAACTATTGAAATTATACTTATGCTGACTGGCTAAAATATTATTATATCAAAACCAAAGCTATACAGCATATTGGTAAATGAAATTTATTTAAGAAAAAAAAATAATCAATAAATTAAGGAACATAATTTTTGGTAAAAAAATGCATTTCAAATATTGTAATGTGAAATATAGCATAACAATGAAATTATCAGTGTCATTGTCATTGCGCACCTCATTTCAAAAATAAATATATGTAGGCACAAGCATAGCACAAAGTGAATTGGCAATGAAAAGACATACTAAGTTTAAAGGTTAACTAGAATTAGGAGAAACGGAATGCATACCTTTATGGTTGGAATAACAACTTTTTGCATGCAATTTTCCAAATGCATCTTCTTCAAGTTAATTGCAATAAGCAAAGACTCGAGCCTATGCATTATTGATGGAATAAATGTAAACGAATAAAAAGTACTAATAGATATAGGTGCCATAACGATGCAACAGAGCTCAGGGGGCAACTCAACATATGCATTCGATGATTCTGCAACAACAGAAAACATAAAAATTAATAAATGCATTACAAATACTGTCAATGACAAATAGAACTTGAGCTAAAATTGCTTTAATGACAAATAGAACTTGGGTTAAAAATGCTTTAGGGCAAGGAGGACTTGAAATGAAGGAAATTAATTTTAGTTTTCAGGTTAAATTACTTCAATGACTTGCTGAGGTTTTGACATGCAAATTACTTGATTAATTAATATTCTTTAATGCAAATGAAAATTTCTTTGATTGTGAAATTGAAATACCAATAAAGAAGGGTGTTATCTCATACACTCTCTAATATACAGTTTACTACTGTTTTATTCTCAAGTATCACAATACTCAACTCGACCAATACACAAGCCCATTTGATACTTCGCTTCTCACATTAATACATAATTGGTTACTAAATCTAGGTCTCTTCACTGACACTATGTTCAGAGGCAACAAACAAACTGAATTGAGAATATAAAACCAGTAAATATATTATATACAAATTTAAACAATATGATTAAGAAAATAAGACCTTTCCCTTTCTGTCGTCTGCATCTATGAAGGTAATTTTGCATTGGAAAAAGATGTCGCCCTCGAAGAAGAAATTCCCGATCAAAACACAAGTTGATGCCATGCCTGTAATTTTGTGTTAAACTGGGTTGCTAAAAAATATCATATATAATACTATAACAAAAACCTAGAAATGACAAGAAAAAGGTTGATAGTAAATAAATAGTACATACTGATCTTTATAGTACTCCTTATAACTCTTACAGACTCCATTCCTTAAATTCAAAAGTGAGTGTCCATTCAAATCATTGAACATGCCTTCAATGCAATAGACCTTATCATTATGTGGAGTGTAGACTAAAGAATTCAGAACCATGCATTTGCATACCGGACCATTTTTGGTCTGCACCAAACAGCCATTATCATTCCAGGTACAGTCCACCACGTGATCCCCCAAAACATCTTTATAGCAGAACAGTACTGACGTGACAGAATACCAATCAATGGATGGTTTCTGACATGAGCCCATGGATGGAAGCAGGAAATAATCAATCTCAGGATCATTCCTTAGCTTCAATCCATTTAAAATCTCTTCCAATTTATTTACACTATGATCCATAAGGACTTTGAAAAGAGTGATTAAAAACTTCCTACATAGAAGGACCTGGTAACATAAAACCAAAAAAGAAAAAAAAAATAAGAATACAGAAAAAATGACTTATTTAATTTACAATTATATCCCTGACCAAGAAGAAGAAATGTAGTAGCATACCCTTTCTGGAGTAAGATTAACCAGCCCAATATACTTCAATTTGACCGTCAATAATCCCATATCAACTTCCAAGTCAAAATCAAAACTTAAGATATCTGAGTCCAGCTTGTTCCTCATGACAAGCACAATATTATGAACAGAAATGTCATAATCAAAATTCTGATTCAATTCAATCAAGTAGCAATAGTATTGTGTTTCTGGCTCCTCTGAACCTTCACTCACAAGCTCAGGTGGGAAGTACATAGGCTGTTCATCATCATAGGGTACATTGCCTGTGCATTTAACAATCATAAAAAGATCCCATATAACACATTTATGACAGCAATCAATTGAAAGAGAACTAAAGGAATAAAAACTTCTTTAAAACAACATGAATATTTTGAAATTGTAAAAGATAAAGAACAATAAATGCAATGCTAAATATAACAAAACAATTACCAGCATCTTGAGAAATAGCCTCTTCTACAACAATATCAGGAATCAGATTATCAGTTAAAGCGCCAATCTCATGAAGTCGCTTGCATGCTTCAAGGCATGCTTTCTGCTTTAAAGTCTTAATATTTCCTTGTACTTGAATAGGTTTTACAGGGCAGTTCTTTGGAAGAAGCAAGGTGCATGTCCCCATCTCCTTGTCTATAAGACACCTGGGAGCAGGCTTAAAATATCTAAGGAAAACATACAAACATGAATTTATATGAGAAAGAGAAAGAATCCAGTATTATCATAAATGAAGAATATAGCAGCTTTAAGAACAAAGAGCACTAATGACTAACCCGTCAGAAGGGAGACGTGAGCAATAGAAGTATATCAAACTAATGCTAGAAGTAAGAGTCACGATCGAATTAGTGCTTTCAACACAATAGAAATCCTCATCATACAATTCACTCCTAAGAGGTGAACAAGGAACAGTAGCATGTTTTATGGCCTCTTTTCTCATTATTTCTCCACTAGCAAGATAGTTCTCTAGTCGAGAACATGTAGTAAGATCGCCACTGTAAATTATTCAAAAAAGATGAAAGGGATTAGATATAGGTTACAACATAAATTTTATGAGATTCAAATTAAAGGGAAGTTACCATTTGAGACGAATAAAATTTCAATATTACCTCTTCACCATTAACAAGTAGTCTGAATTCTGCATCCTCGCACGACCTCGAGACTGTATGAAACTGCTAACTGTAGCTGAAGGATCAAATCTAACTACCAAATTGCAACTCCGTACATCTAAACCTTCCTCAAGAATTGATGTTGCAATGATTATATTCACCTAGAAGTATGCCATTTCACATTCCAGCACAGATAATTTCCTCAATTATATCCTCCAAGACAAAAAGACTTAGTGAACAAAAGCATTATTGTGGATTCAGAATGGAATATTACAAACCTCTCCTTTGCAAAATTTTTCCACAATTTCATTTTGTGTTTTCCGTGTCTGATTTTGCAACCCTGAGTTATTTCCTGCTATATGTTCAGTCTTCCAGCCATTATATCTGGGAAGCAACTCACTTAGAAGAGATTGAAGGACAATTGCTGCAATTACTCTTTCCACAAATACTATACATCTGATATCCTTTAAATCTCTGTTTTTAAATACACACCAATAATCCATCAACATGCAAGGATTTATAATTGTTAGATGAACAAAAACCTCCAAGTCAGAATTTTGATTATTCATAGCATTTTGGACCATAGTGGCAAATATTTGAAATAAACAATAGAAATATAAAATGTTCACTGCCTGTACAACAGGTCAAGATCTGATAAGCATATAATTCAAAAGATAGTAATCACATGAATGAGAACTAAATTCACATTTGTTATTGGTGATACACAAAATAAAGATGGCACTCTTATAATATGGCTGATTTTTAAGGTGGAAAACTCACTGAAAAAGTCAACATAGGTGTTGCCAAAGATTTTAACTTCTCCATGTAATTTACTGAATTAAAATGAATTTATCCTAGGATGAATTTACCAAAGCATATAAATTTGAGAAAAAGCTTTAAACACCATTACCCTAATTCTTCAATAAATTCAAGAGCTGGATAACAGTAAAAAATGGATCTATAAAATCAGATAATCCAACAGCGTGCATCCCAACTTAACACAATAAATTATAGAATATATTACACATCTTATTTTTCTATACCATTCACTTCAAGTTTTCCATTTCTTTTTCATCTTTACATCATTTAACTGACTAAAATAATAGAAGTATATTCAACTTGAACTAACAATATGTAAACCTAGCTTCATAGTATTTAATTGAAATTCAGATGTCCAAAATATTTGTTACATTTATAATAGACTTCAAAGAACTGATATCGAAAAACTTTCTCAATCTTCCAATATATATGCGCAAGAGAGAGAGAGAGAAAAAAAACATTAAATATATTTGATAAAGGTAAATTAATGTGCATATACATCAACCTGTATTCAAGAAGTGAATCGATAAGGCAAAAAATTTTAGTGGTCAAAAGCCCTGCTTCTATATCAGCTTTAGCATTACCACCAATGGACCACTCTCGACCCAGATGCTCAATGGCTAAGGAACCAAAAAACCAAAAAGAATGTAAGAAAACAATCAACAATTTCAGTCTCCAATAGTAACCTTGCCAAGTCAGAGAAGAAATACCAGTTCTAATGCAACAATCAAATGTTTGTGAAGCAACGAAACTGAACTCTCTAACAATATTCTCACCACAGATGTCCAATTTACCCAACGAAAGAAAGTTACTTTCACGGCATGATAAGATCTGTGCAGCCTGTTAGAGAAAAAATACAATAAATTATGTCATTTATCTCAATACCATTGCAGTGCCGGTGATGAGTAAACAATACCTTAAAAGCCAACCAAACACCAAGGTCATCCAAACAATACATCAAAGCAGAATGCGCTTTTGATATTTTCTTGCTTGTAGATTCCACAGCAGAATCAATGAGATCTGAATGCTTCAAGCGGCATTCATACTGAAAAGTAATACAACTATTGTCAACACCCACAATGAAGCTACCGATCTGCTCAATTTAATATTTCATAACATGTAAATAAAAAAAATTAACATACCTTTGCCTTCAACATATTCAGATTTTCGGCCAGTCTCGCATATATAGCATATGGAATGTCCTTGTGCTTGTAAAATTTAAATTTTGGAGTTGAGATTGGTATAAACTCTGCAAGCACAGATTCACTTGCACACGTATACACCTTCAATATAAAAACACATTAAGGCCCAGATTATGTAATGATCAACCAAAATAAAAAAAAAAATTATAAAATAAAAATCTACCTATGTACCATGGTATCATATTGAACATAATGATCAATACATATATAATTTTGGCTGTGCCTATATGTATAATATGTTTATCTAATATTTCACATTGGAAATTGGGCAGAAGGAAATTGGCTATTAGTAAGTCCCTGTGTTCATAAAGTACCCCTAAACAGATCCAAACTGAAAGCAAGTAATCCAGGTTTTTTACTTCTGCTTGACAATGAAAGAGACTTCAAAAACTTTCAGACGCTAGCTGCTGATTTGAGGCTCTTAGTTTACCAAAATAAATTAAAGATAACAAAATAGAAAACACATGCAGTGGAAGACCTATTCTATTTGACATTTTCTATCTAGAGAAAACAACCCATTGTCTCTGATTATAAATATCACTAAAATATTTTCCTACTCTGTTTGACGTCTCACTTAAGGAAAATGAGATAGAATCATAGAAATATGAAAAAGGGGCAAATGTGTACACAAAGTTAGCAAGAAGAGGAAACTATCACATACATAGAAAATATTATTGATGACAAATCTATTAGCACAACTGCACAAGCCCACATATAAAGCAAAAGCCCAAAGAAATCAATGTAGTATTAATGTAACACAAATATATTAGCGGGGAAAAAGATCTAACTAGAGAGAGACCCAAACCTTTGAACACATTATATTCTCCAACTCATGAATATTTTTCCAGTAGTCCAGTTCTGAGTTTGCACCTGGATGAAGAAGCAACAAATATTACGAAACTTGAAATACATTGATAAGTGGCATAATATGAAGCAGCACTACATAATAAAATATATACAAAGCATACCCTTTGACTTTATCGGAGAAGCTGTCATGCCAAATAACCTAGGAAGATCACAAATTTGTGTTCCAGATCTTATCTGGCTATGATAGAACTCCTGAAAATGTAGTCAAATAAATCAAATACATCAGGATATTAATTTTGTGCACAAGCAACTAGGATGAACTGGCAATTTAAGTCAACTCAACTCAACTTAGCCTTAATCTCAAAATTAATTAGGGTTGGCTATATAGGGATTCTTCGACATTTTTAAGTTGTCATCATTGAAGTGGCAATATGAGAAGGAAAAAATTAATGTTCAGCTGCACAATTATTCAAATTCAACATCAACAGCAGTGACAACTTAAAAATGGTTCAAAGGTCTGCTTTGTTAACAGCAAAATGTAATATGAACCTCATAGATAACATGATGTCATTTGGAAGATTTCTATTTTTTGTTTTTTTTCTTATGAAAACCTTGCTGACATCATGGCACCAAACAACAGTTCTATATGCAGATTTAGTTTTTCTCCTAAATCTATTTACTCTAAGCTAAAAATTGATTTTGATGTTGCATATAAGAGACTGGGAAAGATAAAATATTTGGATCCTTGCATCAACCAATACAGCTGCACAATCATAACAAATATCAATTTCTCATTTCTTTTTTCTCCATCTTCTTTGCAGCCTTTTGGTAAGTTGTAGAAAAAATCATATGAAAAAAAAAAAAAATTTGCAGTACTTGGTTCATTAATGCACACCAAATTCTCAACCATGTCGAATCATTTTTAATGTTAAAAATCAAAAAGAGACAGAGGGAAGCAGTTTCCCAATGAGATAGAGAGGATGACTATGAATTGGGCTGTATTCAGAGCATGCTGAATGGATCAATGCTCATTATGTTATAAAATATTATGCCATTACAAATCTAACCAAACTGCACATATGCAGGTTGTTGTTTCTCAGTTGGATAATCAACAGACTTCTTGAATATCAAATGCTCATAAGATGTGCACAGCAAGCAAACAGCAACACCTGAGATATGCACAACAACAAGATTGATCATCTGCTTCCACAAGCTTTCTTAACTTGGGTAACAAAAGCCATTCAACAAGTGCTTCAGCAGATTCCTATTAAACAAGTTCTTTGGTAGATTCCTATTAGAACTAAACAAGCACAAGAACCATTCAAAAAATTTATAGGAGAATAGTTGAGCTCAAATCTCCAATGGACTAGATAAGATCTTAAGAATGATACAGAACCTCTTCCTAGAAAATCAGTGGAATAAACATGAATAATCACAATAAATTTCAGATAACAACAAGGAAAATCATTATGATCGAGCACAAATCAAAAAGTATAAAAAGAGGGGATAGAGAGAACACTTACTGTCAAAATAGAGGCATATGCATGTTTACCCCTTGCGTGATGGCATTCATCAAATATCAAAACCTTTATCAAGTCTAGCTTGAAAAGGCTATGCCTTAAGCCATTAAGCAAAATTTGAGGTGTCATCACAAGCACCTGAAAATGTATTAACCAAAGGTTATCACTCGAATATACAGCTCAATGGCAACATTGCAACATTACAAATTGGACTTGGAAACAAGCAAGCATGAAAAACTTACCCAAGTAAAAATGGATATTATCTAATACATGGATACAAAAGAATAAAGTAAAAATCAATTTAATTTATGTCAACAACCATCACAAGATTTCTTGAAGTAGAGGTTGAACTAGATATCATAAAGCAGGACTAGAACTCCAAATAAATTTCAAATAATATTGAAGTGGACAGAATCAATGAAGCACCTTTTGAAATCAGATACACGCATAGCTCCCAAGTTAAATGGTTCATATAAATCTAGAATACCTTACCTCATATGTTTCTATTTCTTGCTTCCAAGTAGCAGCATTCCAGAAGTCAACTTGCATTTCTCCCCAGTACTTACCCACCTTCAAGTCGGTGAGCGTTGCCACAGCTGCAGCTTGCTGGTAATTATGAATAACATAAGATAAAAATTGAATAAACTGAAAATTAATTTCTTTTTTAATTTTAGCTTCAGTATTCATACCTAGCTACCCCAACTCGGTATATATATTTTTGTCCAGGAAACATGGTTCAGATTTTAAATTTTTACTTCCATACTAAGATGATAAGTTCCCTATAACTTAACCTTGAGTTACCAAAATTACATTACAGAGTGTAAAGTACTAGCATATTTCAGAATGCCACAAATTTCAATAAATTGTTGAAAAAAAATTCTTTTTTCAAAATCAACTCCAGCACCAATATCTAAGATTTCCAGAACCTCATATTAGATCGATAAAAATTTTATAGAACTCAGAAAAAAAAAATCACCTTCAACGACTGACCTACCGATCTCATCCTCGAACATTCATTCCAGGGCTATAAATTTGAATGGCATAGACATTAAATCATTACAAAGCTCATCCTCAAACACCTAAATCTAACAGTTTGAAATCCCGTTGTACTGTTGAGTATATGTGATAAAAGAGACTAATCAGGCGTGAAATTTGGCATACTTGTTTGACCAGTACAACTTGGGGAACCAAGAAGACAGCAAAGAAAGGTGAAGGCTTGCGCAGAAGATATGCAAAAGAACGCAGAAGCATAATGGCAACCAAAGTCTTGCCAGAACCAGTCTCCAAGAACACTATTGTGTTCTCCTTTATTGCCTTCTCAAGTGCCTCCAGTTGATAACTGTAAAAAAAACACCGCCATCCAACACATATAACAAGGCAAAACAATCTATAGTATCTCCATCTAAAAGAAAGAAAAGATATCGAATGAAGAACAATCTAATGACCACTAAAAGTAGGAAACCAGTGAGAGGAAAAAAAAAAATTCTTTGGCAACTTCTCAGTAACCAAACAAACAGTAGAAAATAAAGAAAAATAATACCTTCTAGCAAATGGGACAGAATCAGCAGAAAGTTGTTGGGTTGTATCTATATCCATGTCATCAGGTCCCATGGCCATGGCAACTGAAATAATCAATCAGCTTCACATTAATTAAAACTCAAACAATCAACAGACAAATGTAAAAGACAACCCACTTCACACTCTCACTCCCTCTATATCTCTCTCCAAAAAAAATAATAATAATAAATAACAACATAATCAAACTAAAAATTCAAATTGAACATCGACAAACGCGATAAACAATTGAATAACAAAAGCGCACCAAGAAATTGAAGAACTTTGATGAACAGAGAGCTTCAAATTCAAAAACCAAAGCAAAATTGCAGGGAGCAATGAAGCAACAATGTCCTTGTTGGTCTATGTTTATATATATATATAAATATATAGAGGGAGAAAGAGAGAGAGAGATGATCAAAGGAATTAACTTTTCATATTTGAATCTAAACAAAACAGTGAAAAAGTAAGAGCGGCATTAAGCTTAGCAAGGAAGGAGCTTACAATGGAGTGTGTGCGTATCTGTCTACATAAAGGGCAAAGCCTTCAGTGAATTATACAAAACTGAACAGAAAGCGACAAACAGAAACATGCCTCTCTCTCTCTACGTGCAAAATATAATTTAAATTTTTATATTTCACAGTCGAATCATTAGACGCTCGCCTTCGGTAGGAAGTTGGATATTTAAATTTTCATTAATTAATTATTAGAAAATAATATATAAAAAGACAAATTATTAAGTAATATATTATAAATATAATGAAAAAAAAAGAATAATTTATCTACATATTTCATTAAATAGTAATATACTCTTTATATAGAATACAGAATAAAAAAAAAATTTAATAAAAAAAATGCATTAAAAAAAATATAATCAATACTTATTTGAAAATTATGAAAATTAGAGTATTCATATATATGAAAAAATGTCAATCAACTCCTATAATATCTCATAACATAATAATAATTATTAGTATTAAAATTTTTTTAAGATGTAAATAGTCAAAAAATATATGTTAAAGAGTGCTAATCTTGTTCGATTAAAATTAATTAATTAATACGTATTTTTAATTTACATTGTAAAGTAAGATTGATTATGATTAAATTTATTCATGGATTCAGCTGTAAAATTGTGTTATGTGGCCTGGACGGAAAATATGTCTAATTATGATTAATATAATAATGATTAGAATTTAATTAATAAATAAAATATATTTATATTTAATAAAATTGAAATACCTTGAATTTTTAATTATTTTTTAAAAATCTTATTTTATACAGAATGATAATATTTTTTTTATTTTATTTATGTAATTAAGTAAATATTATAAGTTATATTTTATTAAAATATATATTTTATCATTTTTCTTATTAAAGTAAGAACTTGAGTTATATTTTACTAAATTATAAATATTCATATTATTTGAATATGTATTGTGGATGGTAATATTATTTAAGTATTATATATGTATATGATTATGAAAATGTTAATGTGAGTTTTTGGAGAAATTGTATTTTTGAGTATCAATAAAGGTATTAATTAATATTATAAGTTTAATTATAATATCTTTTTAGGAAGTTTGGATTTTCATTATAATTACTATTATTATGAATAAATTGTACTAATTGATTATTGCTATTATTATTATTATTATTATCATTAGAATTGTTATTAATATTATTACTATTACTATTAGTATTATTATTATTATTATTATTATTATTATTATCATTTTTATTATTATGATTATTGTTGGTATTATTATTATTATTATTATTATTATTATTATTATTATTATTATTATTATTATTATTATTATTGTTATTAATATTATTATTATTATTATTATTAGTATATATATATAAGAAGGATTGCAGGCTGCCTGCAGGGAGAGGCAGCCAAGGGGGAGAGAGAGAGAGAGAGAGAGGAAGAGGGAACTGTCTGCCGTCGGACCGCCGTCGGGTCACCGGAAGACGACATGCCCCGGACAGGGAGGTTCCTAAGGTGCCGATTAAGCCGTCCACCGAAAATCGCCGCCATGAGCCTTCTCCAGCCGCCGCATGCGCCGCCGCAACGTCCGCCGGTAGAAACTTTGGAGCTAAATTCCGGCCAGTTCCGACGTCCGTTCAAGGTGATTTTGGTACCACCGGACTCCTCTTTCTCTAAGCTTTAATTTGGTATATAAATTACTAATTTTGGATGATTTTGATTTTGACCGAACTCCGGTGATCGACCGGACTGCTGACGCAGGTTCCGACGAACCAGAAGAAACAAATTGTATTTTCGGATTCTACGTGTTGAGACGAGTCCGTTGGTAGTGAGTTTGTGACGATTGATTAACGTTCATATTTTTCGGTGAGCATTGTTTATCGTAATTCGTGACCAAAGTTTATTCTAGTTAAGTGAGTCGTTCTTATTCTAATCATATCATTTGTTATTCAGAGTCAATGTATCTGACTTCTGTCGTCAAGGTCGCCCTTCCGAGAGATGCCAGTTGGAAGCGTCGTCAGTTAGATGAGTAATACTCACTAATGTATTATCCTGTTTTCATTTCATATGCATTGCTGTGTATATATATATGTATATTATGCACTACTACTGCATATATAAGCATGTAACATTTGACTATGAATGATGAATTGATATTCTGTATTTTGTGCCATACTATGGTTGTGGTTGATGGATGGAGGTCGGGAGGATACAATACCACCTAGGATTATAGATTTGTTATGGTTATTATTTGGATTATGATGAGATTCAGAAGATGAGCTATGACTGATGGATGCCGGCCGGGCTGCTCATCGCCAGGGCTGCTGTCAGTCGGGTCAAGGCTGTGTGGTACATACCAGTGACGGCCGGGCCCCTTGGATATAAGAGACAGATTATTGGACTCAGAGAGCCAGAGTAGGGGGATCGGCTCCCCATATTGAGTATTGAGTATCAGTGTGGTACTGTGGACCATATCCCATCCTTGCTTGATTGGATGATTTGTCTGTTTTTGTGGCATAGTGCATAACATGTGCATTAGAAATCTATATGTAAGATATCAGTTTAATATATTAGCTGGTATCATTCACTGAGTCGAACGCTCATTCATGTTCATCTTGTTGCTTTCAGGTTAGGGAATGAGCCGGTGAAGGGATTGTAATTGAGTAGACTGCCAATTTTCCTTCGGCAGTGATTTGTATTAGTGGGATATTAAGAATACCTGTAATAGATGTACATTTGTAATTGCAATTCTAGAACTCCGCAATGTTACACTTTGTATTTGTGCTTTGTGTATTATTTCAATTATGTATTTTGTTTAAAGAGCTGTAATCATTGAGTTAAGCAGAACCTTTCCGTAATTTATTATTTTCTGGAATATATGAAATAAATGATGTTGGGCCAATTTGATAATTGTGTTCTATTGTGATTCTTTTGGTTCTGCTTACTTTATTTGGACCCATAGCCCTTTTCAGTTGGGCTTTTCAGTTGTGCGTTTTGGGCTTTTTATCTTTTGGTTTGGGTCAGGCTTACTACGAGCACTCGTAGCCACGTGCATTTCCCGTGTCCTAGTGCTGGTTACGTGCCCTCGGGTTCGAGGCGTGACAAAGGTGGTATCAGAGCAGAGATCTTGTGACTTTTAATATATTCAGTATTGTGGGTCCTTGTTTTGGTAACATGCGGAGTATAGGATTCCTAATTGTCTTTTGAGTCTCTCTTGTTTCTAATTCAACGTTAACGTGGTGTATTGATGGGATTTTTGTTATTAATGAGCTTAATACTTATTTGTTAAGATTTAATACAATTGTTGATTATTAGTCAGGAAGTATAAAAGTTATGGACATGTAAGTGATATCTTTGTTTTTCTTGATTATTAGAGTATCAGGTCTGGAGATTTCTTTTGTTAGTATTCTGTTGTACGGGGAGTACTCTATTACCTAAAAGATAAGATAAGCTCTAGCTTGCCTCATTTCTGTTTATCCCGTGAAGTGATTTGATTATTTTCAGCCACATGTAATTGAACATTTGTCATTTTAGATAGGGTTAAGGGCTGTAGTTGTTTGACTGGTTTCATCAGTTGTATCCAGACAAGACTTTGTTATTAGCTAAACCAATTTTCGAGGAAAGTTACTGTAGTTTTGTCGGTAAGAAAGTTGAGTTCATTATTTATTGGAGACACAGGTGTTAGGCAACTCACCATCTAGTTCTAACTTTCTTCCTCAGTTGAAAATTTTCCCTTGACTTAATAGTTATTCCTTCTATTTATCATCTTAACTTTATGGCATCTTCTTCATCTTCCTCTTCCCCTAGACCTGATCCTTTTCTTTACCGAAGCCTTCCCTAAAAGATCCGAAGCAATATTTCTGAAAGAGCCCTTAAGAATTTGGCCTCTGAACAGATCTTTAAGTATCAAACATGCCTCATTCGAAAGTATGGCTCTCGGTTTGTGAAGGAACTAACTATCCACCCTGACTATCCTTTTCTTAGGCCATATGCTTTTATAGATATGACAGTGGATTCATTTTGGATATGGCCTAAAGAATTCCTTTGCTTTCTGTGGTATTTCCTTCATCTCTATCATATTGCTATAAAAATTCAGCCCTTCCATTTTCTGCAGTATATCCAGTGTTTGGATGGCAACAATGCAGCTAACCCGCATTTGGTTACCTTTCTGCATTGGTTTAACCCTTTGGACCAGTGGATGAGATTTCATATCACGAGCTTGGGTAAGTCTTTTTGGACAGATGGTCCTACTGTTCGAACTATGCTGGTTTTTCATCGTCCTTATACGGCTATAAGCGATCTTTCAAGCACTCGTCTGGTCGTGAATCCTCAAGTTCTTATCTATAAGTCATGTTACTTTTCATTCTATAAGGATGTCTTTGATTATTCCGATGAGATTACTGCCTTCCAGCACTTTATGTGCGAGAAAAACAATGCTCCTTTGCGTGAGATGTGGCCTCCTAGTGAACCTGATGCTCCATAGTGGGATTTTTCTCCTGAGTACTGTTGTGAGATTAATAATACTCTGGATGATTGGGATCGAAATTGTCTTAAGGAATTGTACCAGAGAGATGGCCCTCAGCCCATAGTGCCTAATGATGATAAGTTTGACCCCACTAATCGCATTTGGACTCACCTTATGGAGCCTTCTTCAAACTCTATTGAATTTGATGAGACCGCCTTCTTTAGCCAGTATGATGATGATGATGATGGTGATAATGTTATGAATTTGTCTCCCTCGCATGAGCCTATCAATAAGTGATAGGTTAAGGAATTTGTTGTGGAAGTTAATGTTGTGGTATGAGACCTGCTAGGTTGCAGGGTCTTGAATCTGTATAAGTATATTTTTCTTCTTTTCCTTATTGTGATAGAATAATTTTCTTTTTCTTCTTGGTGGTGATGTGTGGAAGCTTGTTGAGGCAGGTAACGAGACTAGAGACACTGCTTCAGTGGGGGTGTGTAACCCTAGGTGTTGTATCCCTTTTTCTGTATAAATTATGTTTAATATTGTATATAAAAATAATTAAGTTTGGGTGTATTTTACATAATTCTTAATGCCTGTGATGATTTAGGAGTTCATAGATTTAAGTGAAATTAATTTGTTGATCATAAGTATTGTGATATGGTTTTAGTTTAGAAATTAAGAAATGTAAGAAATTAAATTTAAGGATTATCGAGAACTTAATCCAAGAAAGGGTATAAAAAAAAAGATTTTTAAATGATTTGGAAACGGAATGCTTTAAATGGATTTAAAGATGGTGATTGATTTTAAAATATGATTTGTTAAAAATTTTAAATGATTTAGAAATGAAATATTTTAAATGAATTTAAAGAGGAAAATTGGTTTTAAAGTATGATTTTAACACCAGTTTTGAGAATTTATTATTTTAGAACTCTGTACTCATGTCCAGTGTGTTTGTCTGTCTACATCTGTTGAGTCAAGCATCATAAAGTTATTAGTCATTATTCATACATCATGTCCTTCATGGATCATTGCATTAAGATTGCATATTATGTAGCATCTCTGGACACAGTACTTTGAGTTCTAAAAAAAAAAAAAATGAAAATGTTTTAAAATACTACGAATGATTTTAAATAGTTTTGCAAATTTAAACAATTTTGAATATACCTGAAGTGGATTTAAGTTTTCGAAATGAGAAAATATTATGAGGTATTAGATTTTATGTTATGTTGGAGGCATGACTAAAGATTAAGTACTGATTTTATTAAGGAAAATAATTTTAATATGCCATAAGTAGAGTTATTATTTGAACATATGCATGAAGTATATATATTTAAGTTGAGATTAAAATGAGAAAGACATAAATCCTGCATGCAGATTTTATTGAATATCAGTAATAATGATGAATTTATTATTTTATGTGCATAAATGGAAGGATTAGTAAAATGAAAGATAATGAAATGTTGATGGAAATTTAGAAATAGAATGATATTTTAGGTTTAGTGTATAGGGTTGTGAAGCAATAGCTGTTTAAGCTATGATATTAAAGTATTTTGTGGAACGAAAGTAAGTCAGAAATAATTGTCAGCAGGTCAGATGTGTTTAGAGTTAACCAAATTTCTTGATGAATCTGTTAATGTAAGGGATGTTAGAACGAATGGTAGAATTATTGGTTTTATATATTAATTAGTACATATGCATATATGCTGATAAGTACCATTTTTTGCTATCATAGAGGGAGGAAACCCTTGACAAGGGTGATATATATTGAGGAAATTAGTTAAAGTAAGTAAGAGTAGAAAGCAAACTATTAAGTATTGATATGTTTTACTTGATGAAATGATTAAGAAAATTACTATCGGAATTACTGTCATGAATAATTAGACATGAGAATATTTATCAAGGTTATAAAAGATTAAGCAATAATTATGAGAGATTAAGTAATAGTCTGAAAATGAATTATGAAATATTAAGAGTGTTATTAACTTAGAGTTATCTGTTGGATTCTTATCGGGTTCATATAATAAGTCATAAATGGAAATTATAAGTTAGGCATTAATATTAGCTTTAATATTGATAAGGACTTAAAGATATGATATGTTTAAGATTATGATTGATCGAATGTGAAATTAAGAATTGTGTTAGTTTTAACTGTAATTAAACCAAGATATAGGAATAAATGATGATTAGATATTTGCTGTAAGGCTTAATAAATTTGATATTGTATTAGAAAGATTTTATTGGAGGTTTGGTTATATAATTTTGTGTTTTGTTGAAATTGATATGTTATGTTACCTTACCTATGGTTTAGAGTGTATCAGAGTGCGTAGTGGAGAAGTTTTATGGTAAAGTGTTGTGTTTGAAAATTCGCAGACGAATTTTCTTAAGGGGGGAAGAATTGAAATACCCTGAATTTTCAATTATTTTTCAAAAGTCCTATTTTGTACGGAATGATAATATTTTTTTTATTTTATTTATGTAATTAAGTAAATATTATAAGTTATATTTTATTAAAATGTATATTTTATCATTTTCCTTATTAAAGTAAGAACTGGAGTTATATTTTACTAAATTATAAATATTCATATTATTTGAATATGTATTATGGATGGTAATGTTATTTAAGTATTATATATGTATATGATTATGAAAATGTTAATGTGGATTTTTTGAGAAATTGTATTTTTGAGTATCAATAAAGGTATTAATTAATATTATAAGTTTAATTATAATATCTTTTTAGGAAGTTTAGATTTTCATTATAATTACTATTATTATGAATAAATTGTACTAATTGAATTATTGTTATTATTATTATTATTATTATTATTATTATTATTATTATTATTATTATCATTAGAATTGTTATTAATATTATTACTATTACTATTATTATTATTATTATTATTATTATTATTATTATTATTATTACTACTATCATTTTTATTATTATGATTATTGTTGGTATTATTATTATTATTATTATTATTATTATTATTATTGTTATTAATATTATTAATATTATTATTATTATTATTATTAATATTAGTATATATATATAAGAAGGATTGCAGGTTGCCTGCAGGGAGAGGCAGCTAAGGGGGAGAGAGAGAGAGAGAGAGAGAGAGAGAGGAAGAGGGAACTGTCTGTCGTCGGACCGCCGTCGGGTCATCGGAAGACAACACGCGCCGGACAGGGAGGTTCCTGAGGTGCCGATCAAGCTGTCCACCGAAAATCGCCGCCGTCAGCCTTCTCCAACCGCCGCAACGTCCACCGGCAGAAACTTTCAAGCTAAATTCCGGCCAGTTCCGACGTCCGTTCAAGGTGATTTTGGTACCACCGGACTCCTCTTTCTCTAAGTTTTAATTTGGTATATAAATTACTAATTTTGGATGATTTTGATTTTGACCGAACTCCGGTGATCGACTGGACTGCCGACACAGGTTCCGACGAACCAGAAGAAACAAATTGTATTTTCGGATTCTACGTGTTGAGACGAGTCCGTTGGTAGTGAGTTTGTGACGATTGGTTAACGTTCACGTTTTTCGATGAGAATTGTTTATCGTAATTCGTGACTAAAGTTTATTTTAGTTAAGTGAGTCGTTATTGTTCTAATCATATCGTTTGTTATTCAGAGTCAATGTATCTGACTTCTGTCGTCAAGGTCGCCCTTCCGAGGGATGCCAGTTGGAAGCGTCGTCAGTTAGGTGAGTGATACTCACTAATGTATTATCCTGTTTTCATTTCATATGCATTGCTATGTGTATATATATATATATTATGCACTACTACTGCATATATAAGCATGTAACATTTGACTGTGAATGATGAATTGATATTCTGTATTTTGTGCCATACTATGGTTGTGGTTGATGGATGGAGGTCGGGAGGATACAGTACCACCTAGGATTATGGATTTGTTATGGTTATGATTTGGATTATGATGAGATTCAGAAGATGAGCTATGACTGATGGATGTCGGCCGGGCCTGCTCATCGCCAAGGCTGCTGTCAGTCAGGTCAGAGCTGCGTGGTACAGACCAGTGACGGCCGGGCCCCTTGGATATAAGAGACAGATTATTGGACTCAGAGAGTCAGAGTAGGGGGATCGGCTCCCCATATTGAGTATTGAGTATCAGTGTGGTACTGTGGACCATACCCCATCCTTGCTTGATTGGATGATTTGTCTGTTTATGTGGCATAGTGCATAACATGTGCATTAGAAATCTATACGTAGGATACCAGTTTAATATATTAGCTGGTATCATTCACTGAGTCGAACGCTCATTCCTGTTCATCTTGTTGCTTTCAGGTCAGGGAATGAGCCGGTGAAGGGATTGTAATTGAGTAGACTGCCAATTTTCTTTCAGCAGTGATTTGTATTAGTGGGATATTAAGAATGCCTGTAATAGATATACATTTGTAATTGTAATTCTAGAACTCCGCAATGTTACACTTTGTATTTGTGCATTATTTCAATTATGTATTTTGTTTAAAGAGCTGTAATCCTTGGGTTAAGCAGAACCTTTCCGTAATTTATTATTTTATGGAATATATGAAATAAATGATGTTGGGCTAATTTAATAATTGTGTTCTATTGTGATTCTTTTGATTCTGCTTACCTTATTTGGGCCCATAGCCCTTTTCAGTTAGACTTTTCAGTTGTGTGTTTTGGGCTTTTTGTCTTGTGGTTTGGGTCAGGCTTACTACGGGCACTGGTAGCCACGTGCATTTTCCGTGTTCTAGTACCGGTCACGTGCCCTCGGGTCTGGGGCGTGACAAAAATTATGAATAATTTAATGATAATTTAACCATCAACTAAATCAACGTAGAGTCTCACAAAATATTTTGTCGGATCCATTTTTCAATCATAAATGAATTAATTATGCTTGATCCAATTTATAATGCATGACGGAAAATAAGTGTTACCAAGTTAATATTCTCATATTCTTTAAATAAATAAAAAATTAGAGGTATTGGATACGAATTTTTTAAATTATAAATAATTATCATTAATTTGATAAAAAAATTTTAAAAATAATATTATTTCTATTATATAATCTGCTATATTTTTATGAAGTGTTCTCATTTTTAATATCAAAAAAATTATATTTTCTGCCTTATTGATTGGTATTTGATTTTTAAGATTAAATTTTATTGAGTAATTAACTTGTTGTGTTAATTCATTATTTGTTGCTTTTAAAATTTTATTTTAAATTTTAAATGCACTATATAATTTATTTTTGATTAAATCAAGATAAGAAATTTGAAACGCGTCATGTGGAAAGTCGTTTGACTGTGTGCTCAGCACCGTAGCAACGACTTGGAATTTCGCACTTATTTCTTATGTCAGTTTCAGTGTAATTAATTGTGCACATCAACATAAAATGAATTTTACTTGGCAAAAAAAAGAAAAACATAAAATGAATTTTACAAAATTTTATACACAAAATAGATAGTATATTAGCCAGTTCGAAATAAATAAATTTTATAAAATTTATTTAAATTTCATTCTTTTAAAATATTAAAATATTTCATTTTAACTATACAAATTCAATTTTATAAATCAATTTTCAAATGATGATATTTTTAATTAATAAAATAATAGTAAGAACAAAAATATTTTTTTCTTAATCTTTTATACCTCTCGTTTCTATACGTTCTCTCTCTCTTCGTTCTCTTTCTCATTTACCTCTCTTTTTATTATACATTTTATCTCTACTCTCCCCCTCTTAACTTTTTTCTCTTTAATTTTTCAGTAAATTATTATTTGGTCCATAATATTTGTCCTAATTAATAAAATAATTTCTCAATTTTTAAAAACTAATAGGATTTACTTTAAAAAACTTTTATAAATTTTAATAAAGTTTCATTGTTTTCTAATACTTATTACTTGTAGCCTTTCAAAGAAAATAATCAAATTTGTAGCTTTTGATAGATTAATTAATACTATTTTTTTAATAGAATTTGTTTGAATTGAATTAAACAAAAATGAATTAATGGCTCGAGTCTGCATTTTTCGCCACAATATGTTTCCCATGTATCAATGCCACAAGAAAAATGGAATGATCATGATAAATTATGCTCGTACAATATTAATCTTTAAATATAAAATAAATGATTTAAATTATTTTTACACTATAATTACTAATTCTAAAATATTTTAATTTTTAAAAAAAATCTTAATCACTTATATTAATCCCTAATTCAATTAAAGTCTACAAACGGGTCTATCACAAATTATCGAGCCCTAAAATACTACTTGGTTAGATTATGATAATAGGAAGCAAACAACCATATTCATAAGAAGGATCATAATTAATAATGAATCTACAAGCTATCGGTTATAAAAAATTGAAAAAAGAATTACTAGATTGTATTGTTGTTCGCCTTTCTTTTTCTTTTTTCTTTCAATTGGTAACTCATGAAAAAAAAAAATCAAACGAAATCTTAAACTAAAAATAAAAGAGATTTATTTTTAGATATTTTATTTATACTACTACATAAAAAGTCAATTAAAATATATAAATATAAACTCTAATGACTTTTTAAATACTGATTTACTTTTATAAACTTTATAAAAATTGTAATTGAATACTCATGATTTTTATATACTTTTTAAAGTTTTTAAAAATTATTATTAGATATCTCTTGATTTTTATAGAATTTTAAAATGAATTATTGAATACTTATAAATTTTTAAATTTATCAAAATTTTTAATTATTCTGATCCAATAAAATCTCTTAAATAGTTAGTTGATTTTTATTTTCGTCAAACCTTTTAGTCATTTTATCTAGCATTCATATTTTTATTAAATTTGTATGAAATAATTAAAATACTATCATATTTATATTAAAAATAATGATTTTATTTTATTTTATTTTAATTACCGAAAATCTTAGATATTGGTGCTGAAGTTGATTTAAAAAAGAAAAATCAACAAATGATTTTAAAAACTTCAATTATTAAGGGTTCCATTCCAAATTAACTAATGGAGAATAGCTTGCAGCATGTGGTTTATGGACCCTACCTAGTTTTCCTTGGCATTAAGGAATGGAATTGGAGAATTGTACTAATTTTTCATTTCAAGTAATGGACTTTGTGGAATAAAATTAGGGTTGACACTTATTTGTCACTTGAATTAAAAGTAACCATTTTTCTGGAAAAAAAAAAAAAAAGAATTAAAAGTAACCATTTACCAAAAAGCATAAAAATACCTCTCCCTTTTTTTTTTTTTTTTTTTTTTTTTTTTTTTTTGCTTTTCATCTAAACTCTAAACTAAATGGATTAAAGATTTGGGATCTTCTAACTTTATTAATTACTATATTCCAACCTTACAATTTTGAAAAATTACACACACATATATATATATAATTGATGAGTAGCTTAATTAATTATTTCAATAAATTTTATTGTAGATTGAATAATATGGTATTAATTAATATATTTAATTATAAAATAACATGTGTATGTATTATTTTTAATTTTTTATCACATTATCAAATCTTAAATATTTATAATTTAGAATATTAAATTATAAATTAATAAACTAAAAGTTTAATAATTGACTTCTTACAAAATATACATGCACTACACTTATACTCATACACACACTCATGTGCAGAAAAAAAAAATATATCTAACAAATAACAATAGATTACTATATATATATATATATATATATATATCCTTTATTGCTATTTAAATTGTTTTATTATATAACATTTAAAGAATATGTCGGTGTTTCTATTTTATAATATATACATACATGTACACATATATGACGGTCAATAAATTAAATGCTTTTTTTTTAAATAGGCTAAAGATGAAAAAATTTAAATATGATTAGGCTCAACATAATTATAAAAAATGTTTAAATCTAAATAAGAAAAGGGAGAATAATCTATATATGGTCAATTACCTACCTATTATCATAGATATATATAATTAGTTGTAGTATTGTTGAACAAAATTATAAATGTAAAAAAAAATAAAAATAAATAAATTCATAGTGGAATTCAAATGCAAAGGTTTCTAATCAAGAAATCCATGTGGCCAAGCAAACTCTTTAGTCTCTACATATAATTATGGCTACAATTAGAAAGTAAAAACTTTAATATATTGTTAATGGTTATAATAATTCCAAATTAACTATGGAGAATAGCTTTGAGCATGTGGTTTATGGATACCTAGTTTTCCTTGGCATTAAGGAATGGAATTGGGGAGTTGTACTAATTGGACTTTGTGGAATAAAGTTAGGGTTGGCACTTTTTTATCACTTGAATTAAAAGTAATTTAGCCATTTGCAATAAGAATTATACCTCTATTTTTTTAAAAATCTAAACTCTAAACTAAATGGATAAAAGATTTTGGATCCTCTAACTATATGAATAACGATGATAATAATTTAATGCTATTGTTTATTTTTTTACTATAAAAACTAATTTTTTTTATTGAATGTACGATTGTATCTACATCATTAGTCACTAATATTTTAATTTTGCATAAATAATTATACATGCACTTATTTTTATGCAAAATATTATTATAATTTACAACTTTGGTTTAATGATATTGAAGTCTTTTTTTAGTGTTGAAAGATGTAATATTCGAGTTTCAGTCGGAGCTAAATTAAAACATATATATATTTTAATTTTTGTGAAACATAATTAAATTTTTTACAAAACTGACATTATGTATGTGAAATTCCTATTTCTCTATGCATGACAAAAATTACTATATCAATATAATTTACATAAAAAATATAAATCCTTTTTTTTTTTTTCATAAAATATAATTTTTTTAGCCAAATCATAAAATATAATTTTAATTTCGGCAAAACGGCAAAGTTAATATATGTGAATCTATATATTTAGAATGGATCTAAGAAGGAAAAGTGAATTAGGTGGGCTTCCAATTTATGTGAATCCTTATATTAGGAGAAATGGGCTATGGGGATTGGGAGATGACATTTGGCGAATTTGCTTTTTTCTATTTTTATTTAATCATTAGTTTCTAATTCTATTATTTTTTTCATTTCAAAATATTTATTATTTTAAATTTTTTATTCTAAAATATTTATTATTTTAACATATTAAAATATATTTATTATTTTTTTAACTTTATACTCCCTTTATTTTTTTACTAAATATTTACATTAATTATTTTTATTTCTCCACATCAAAATAAAAAAAAATATTTTAATATTTTATTTTAAAATTATAATAATTTAATAATTTTGTTAATTTATGTGCTAAAATTTTAAACTGTAGATATTTTAAAACGCAGTGGAGTAATTATTTTCTATCTATCCATTGAATTCTTTTTATTATATGTAGAATCCTTTTTCAACAAGATAGCTCATTTTTTCTTTTCCAAAAAAAGAAAAAAAATTTCCTAATCCTACCACAGTAAGGAAAATTTATTTTCGATTTCACCATTATATATACATATTCTTTCTCTTATTTTTAACTCCTTGTACAAATACAAGAAACTACGGCCGCAAGAAAAAGGAAATTATCGAGCACACTATGAATCAAAACGAGGCATCTTCTTGGTCGTCAAGAAAGGTAATTTTTAGAAAGAGAAAAAGAACCCTAAAGAAGAAGGCAGAAGAACTCTCTACATTGTGTGGAGTTCCAGTTTGTTTCCTCTGTTTTAATGCGGATGGGAAAGTTGATACATGGCCACAAGACAAGAGCAAAGTCGATGATATACTAATGGAATATATGCGTAAAAAAAACTTGAACTTACCAGGGTTTCTTGAAGCCACGAACAAGAATAAGATTCAAGATTTGGAAATCAAGAAAAAGAAGAAGAAGAAAGGTTTAAAGCAAGTGTTTGAAACTTGGGACTCGAGACTTGATTACTTACCTGAAGAGTCTTTACTGGATATTTTGAAATTGTTAGAGAGCAAAACAAAGACTGTAGATGAGAGGATGCAAGTGGAAAATATTTTAAATAAGAGAAAAGGAATTCAAATTCATGATGATTGGTTAAGCAAGTTGAGAATTGGTTTTCATGACCACGAATCAAATTCCAATACTTCTGATTCTGATACAGAGGAAATGGAAAGTAATAGTATTGGGAGTAGAAGCGGCCCCGATAATGTTATTGAAGCTGTACCATCTCCATGCAGCCGCTAGGGCAGCAACCATTAGGGTTTTTGTGACTTTAGATGATGAAGAGAACGATTAATCAATTAATTTTCTTGCCTTTCGAAACTATATTGTACTCAGTGTTTTTAGAGTTTAATTTGTTTGTAATAACTCAGCGAAATACTGTTTTGAACCATTAGTTATACATGCATGTTAGATATTATTAGCTAAATGCGAGTTTACTATATTCTAAGAAATTATGGTCTGACTAACCTAATTTTTTTTTTCTATCTACTAATCCATCTTATCATCTTAATAAACAAATTCGATGTAGCTAATTAGTTCATAATTTTTTTTATAAACCTTAATGATAATATATATTCACTCAATTTAGGTCCCCTTCTTGCATAAATTCTAATTCCTTAATGTTTGAATTTTGATATTCTTTTTAAATTTCGATATGACAAAAACCAAATTAACAAAATTAATAAAGGGTACAATGACCTATCAAAAATTCAAGGAAAGCATCTCAAGTCTCAACTTAAACTCAAAAAGAGTTGTAATATAAGAAGAGTCGGATCATATTACTTAGTAAAATCAGAAAAGTCTAGAACTGAGAAATGCCTAATGATCCGACTAGATAACTGGTGATCCGGATAAATTGATCTATATTTTTAGAGTAAATCGGGTTCTTAGAATTTTTTATGCCAATTAAAAGACATAAAATTACTCTCATGTGTTAGAAGTCTCTCCATAAGTAATATTTTTTCATTACTATATTCAGATAACGTTGATATTGATGCTTAATTGATTTTAAGATCATGACATTTAACCATATGATTTTTTTTTTTTAATTTATGTCATTGCTTAATTTTAATTATATGTATATTGTATTTATTTTTAATATATAAATAATAAATATATAATATTATTTAAAATTTTAATTTAATTTTGGTTAAACATCTGATATATATTTTTGCTTTCACCAGTTTAAAGGCATGATCTTTAAAAACCTTGACATTATTAGGAAATGGTTTGCTTGGGCCTCTCAACCCAAAAACTTGAATCCTTTTGAGTCAGGGAGCCCAGTGACCTAAGGCTAAACCCGTGAAAAAACCGAGGGGCATTTAGGGAAATATGAAGAGAAGAAATTAGGGTTTGGCACTTGTAATTTGCAACCCGTATATATAATCACTTGATGTGAAATAGAGAAGCCTCTGCTTCTCAGCTGCACAAAAGTGAGCTCCTCTTGACAAGAAAGAAAATGGTAACGTCTCTTAGATATCTCTGTTTAAATTTCACATTTGCTGTTTTATATGTTCTTCTTCTGTTTTGTTGGCAAGAAAGTTGATAAAGAAGGATCTTAAAAAGAAAATGTTGAATTATTGCCATTTTACTTTCGTACAAGTGTCTGTTTGCTTCCTCGCTGAGAAAACTTCTCAATCCTTATTGTTAGTTTTGTTTTATTAGATAGGTACTATAGAATTATTAATAGCAACTGGCAGTGGAAATCATAGTTGAAAATAAAGCTTTATTAACATTTCTGGAATTGGGAATTTTTTTAGAGGCATATAAAGTAGATTTGGAAACTTGACTTTATCGACTGGAAGCTGATAGCTTTACTTTCTTGTGTGTTGATAATGATTTGTAGAGCTCAATTTTTATAATGCTTTCTCAACGCTACCAGTTGATAGTGAAATCAATTTTATTGTAGCTTTAAGTTTAAACTCCCAACTCCGACAATGCTTTTTGGGAAGTTCTTTGATACAAACCAAGTTGGCTTTTTACATCAGTCATAGTATGATTTTAAAATGCTTGAACATATGCAAGATATAGTCCAAATACGCCTATATCAAATAAATCTGTTTGTCGACTGGCAGTTTCTGTTATAAAATTTGATATATGTGCTTTTTCCTGGAAGGACTTCTAATCGAATATTTGTAGCACCTAAATAATGTGTGCTCTCTAATAGCTTGTAGCTTTCCTTTGCTTTTGTGTCAACAGCCGAAGCAAATTCATGAAATTAAGGATTTCCTTCTTACAGCAAGAAGGAAGGATGCTCGTTCTGTCAAGATCAAGAGAAGCAAAGATGTGGTGAAGTTCAAGGTTCGCTGCTCCAAGTACCTTTACACACTTTGTGTGTTCGACTCCGAGAAAGCTGACAAGTTGAAACAATCTCTTCCCCCAGGTATGAACTCTATCTTCCTGCATCTGTGTTTTGGCGGTTCAATGGATATATAAATTATGTTTTGTGAGCATCGTGTCATTGTGTTATGATCTTGGTTGTTGAGCATATGTTTGATCCACCGGACAACTTGCTAGATTTGGTTATCTCCTGTGCCATTGTGTTATGATCTTGGTTGTTGAGCATATGTTTGATCCACATGAACAAGTTGCTAGATTTGGTTATCTCCTGTGCTCTAGATTGTTGGGTCTTGATAACTTTGCAATTCTTTTGCTTCTTCTCGATTTCTCCAATATCAATAAGAGTAAAAAAAAATGTAGTGAATGAGCGCATTATTGTGGATGTAGAATGGAACCCAATCTCCATTTTTCCACAATTTTCCGTGTCTGAGTTTGCAACCCTGATTTATTTCCTGCTATATATTTAGTCTTCCAGCCATTATATCTTGGAAGCAACTCACTCAAAAGAGAGATAATTGCTATATTGACTCTTTAGAAAAACTAAATCTTTAGTTTTTGTGGAAGAGTCATTGCAGCAATTATCCTTCAAGCTCTTATGAGTGAGTTGCTTCCAAGATATAATGGTGGGAAGACTAAATATATAGCAGGAAATAACTCAGGGTTGGAAAACTCAAACACGGAAAATACAAAATGAAATTGTTGAAGAATTTGCAAAAGGTAAGGTTTGTTATATTCCATTCTGCATCCACAATAATGCGTTCATTTGCTTTGCAATTATAACTACCAAACTAAGCACCCAAATTTTTATGTAAAAATGAAAATTTTATTTGTCGAGCATTATACAAAGTATTAACTACCAAACTAAGCACCAGAACTCTGGAAATGGCCCATTTTTATGGTCTCTGTAATTTGTTTTGCTTCATGTCTAATCATCTGCTTAATTTTTCCGTTTGTAGGTTTGAATGTGCAGGACCTGTGAAGAAGCAATCAGACTTGAGTTTTTGGCTTTACAAGAAGGGAAGGGATCAATCTGATATTTATGCCTGTGTTTTTGGGTTTTTGGTTTTCGGAGAAATGCTGTCTTAAATTTGTCAACCATTGATTTAGATATTATGATATTTTTATCAAAGCCTGCCTATTTAACTTTTTGGCATGTATTTGTACACTTGAGTTGTTGCTGAGTTTAGTATGAATCCGATAATATTTTCAGCTTGGGCCTTTGGTATTATGATCTGTTCTTTCGCATCAGAGTGTGATTGTACATCGGTTTTTCTGAATTATCCTTGTTATTATATATATATATATATATGGGGCATACCAACAGTCCGTGTTTTAGTATTTTCTTTGAATTCTGAGGAGCCTTTGATTCCTTAAAGGGATATGAACGATAGTTATATGAAGGTGCAATATTTTATGAGGGATTAGCGTGTTAACTGTTATTGCGGATTCAGGGTATTCAGATTTTCATGATTCCTCTGTTTTACGGTTTGATGTGGTCTTCGTTTTCCGTTGTATTTTTTAGTACCCAAATTGTGGTTATTACCAATTTACTTTCGAGCTATAAAAGAAAAAGGGGTAAATGCTCAATTTTCCTCTGAATTTTATCACTGTGTCCAATAAGGTCTAAAATGGCATTTTAGATCAATTTAGGCTGGATTTTTCATTTTTTTTTTTGTACAAATAGGCCAAATTTTGAGCGTGTCATACATGCATGTCAAAATAATAATATTAATTAAATAAAAAAGAAAGGCAGTTTAGAGCCTGCACGTGAAGAGAGAGAAAGAACGATAGAGACAGAGAGCAGCCTAGCTGGCGAGCTCGTGTCAAAACCACCAACACAATGGTGAGCTCATGTCAAAACCACCAACACAATGGAGTGTAAAATGGAAGTGAAATGGAAAAATTAAATTGAACTGATTGGTTTAATTTAGTTTGGTTCTTGAAAATCTTAATTCCTTTTGATTTAAAAATTTTAAAATTATAAATTTGATTGAATTTTGGATATTTGGTTTGATTTATATTTAAGTCGAGCAGACCATTTGCACTTAGAAATACCAGTGGTGACTGGTCGGCGGCAACGAACAGTGGTAAAAAGGACTAGCTTAAAATTGGTACTGTTTAAAACCTCATTAAGAAAGTTTTAATTTGAATTCATGTTAAATCTTAAAACCCACCAGCGAGTGAGATGGAAAAATGGACAGTTGAATGTTGTTTAATTTGGGAATTCTAATTATAAATTTGTTGTTTTCTTATTTTTGGTTTTGTTTTCCACTAAATATCATAACTTCTTTGCTACTGCTTTTTTGTTTACAAATCCAAAAAAAAGGAAAAAATTTTCAAAGCATGCTGTCCTCTACTATAAAGTTGATTGTTGATTCTGTTGTTCTAATCGTCAATAATCTTTTCATTTATCAAAATGAATGTACGATATGAGAATGTAATCATTGTTATATAAAAAATTTCCCAAGTTTTGGTCCACTCAAGAAATTGCAGGAGAAAAAATCTCTAAACATTGCTTTTTTTTTTTCCAAAAATAAATATATCTTAAGGATAATTGGTCAATCATAATTATACATGAACTATATATTTCCATAATAAGCTAGTAGCAGTTATAATGCAATTCTATTCTAGACATGAACACCAACTAATTCAAGCCTTCCAGAATGTAATTCCTCTTCTTCTTTTATATGTTAATTTTTCCTTTTTTCTTACAATATTCATATGTGAACCCTGAACTAAATCAGGGTGACCAAAGTCCAAGTCCTCAACTAATCAAACTATAGTGCTTGGAGAAGAGCAATCTCCGTACGTTCAAAACAAAGAAATATGATATCCTGCTTACTCAGCAAAAGAATTTTCAAAACCCCACCGCCCCTCATCAAAACGTGTTTAAATGCATCTTTGAATGCTTCAATTAAAATTGAACTATTCCAATCCTATGATTTGCGCCTGCGCCGTAGGGATACATTTCTAAATTCAAAGGATATCAACTACTATTATTATATATTATCATACAATTAATTAATAACATAATTAACAAGTTAATTACGACTTAGACATGTACAGTTAACTAAGCATAACACTAACATTTAGGTTGAAATTGTTTGATTCTAGGGGGCGGCAAATGGGTTAAGGTACTCACCAAATTAAAAAATAAAATATAGGCACATTGCCCTAATTTTTGGACATAGGGGCCACCACAATAAAATTAAAAGCCCATCTTTCAGTAGTCACGGGATAGAGAAGACTCATAATTTTTTTTTAAATTTTTTGGAAGACCAAGACTTGTGAATGGATGGTTTGGTTGATGAATTTACACTGCATCTCCACAATCAACATCTAAATAGCAAAGGCTAGTCTATTCGCAACTTTTATCTGTAATAATTTTTTTTTTAATGAATATAATTCACTACATCGTATTATGAGTTATATAATAATGATTTTTCATGTCAAATAATAATTATCTTAAAAAGTAAATATGATAATTAACTTAGTAAATCATAATATATTTTGTAACTAATGTGACGATATATGTATCATATCATCATCGATAATATGATGTAGTAAATTTAATTCACTTAAAAATTTCTCTTTAAAATAATGGATCATTCATTTACTAATTCATAAATTTAAAAAAAAATGATTTTAACTAAAATTAAAATTTAAAATTTTTTAATTTTGGAAACATCTTCAGGCTTCCAAAAATGAACCAATAGCTCATCGATACTAATTAGTAATTTTTTTTAAAGGATTACTAATTAGTAATTTAATCCTTCATTTATTGAAAAATTATAACAAAGACTGAAAATAAATTTTCTATAAATAAAGGAAATGGCAAATCAAATTGAAATAGTAGATGCAAAGTTAATTTCTGTAGGGAACGTGGAAAGTCAATTCCGTGACCTACTTGCAAGTAAGTTAATACGGAGCCATGGAGGAAACAATAATCCCAAATTCTTTAAAAGTTTAACCTTAATTATAGGATTGATATTGTAGTAAATCATTAAAATAGTGATTAAATATTTGTTTTATAATATATACTTAATATTTTTAAATTTGATGAATGATAAAGAAATAAGCATTGTTATATATATATATATATATATTTTACAAAATGACCTGCTCAATCATACACTGCTATATATGGTAAACTATAATTAGCCATTTTAATATTTATTTTGAAAAAACATGATCAATCCAAAGAGCCTAATTCAATTGGCAATATAGGCTAAGTTTGTAGAAAAATGTGAGAAGCTGAACTCAAGTTAATCCCACATTTATATAGCGGTGAGAATACTGAGCGATCTAAAAAAAACTTGAACATGAGAGGTGGTAATTTTCATAATCACAAGTTAATAACTATTATTATATAATTATTATACCATATTATACAATTAATCAAAATTGAATGGTCAAAATTGTTACTTTGAAATGTGCAAGTAATTAGAAAGTCCAAAGCTTAAGTCCAAATGAGGAAGGAGGACCTAAAATAAAGGTCCTCAATCAAGAAAAATCAGACTTAGGACGATGACATCACTCAAAATCATCAAAGACCAATCATATTATATTATATGCTTTTAGTTTTAAATTCTGTGTACCGACGCGTTATTATTGGATGGGCAATCTCACCATTATGTGTAT
The DNA here is from genome assembly GCA_947687605.1 of Reutealis trisperma. Lineage (NCBI taxonomy): Eukaryota > Viridiplantae > Streptophyta > Magnoliopsida > Malpighiales > Euphorbiaceae > Reutealis > Reutealis trisperma. The sequence continues at coordinate 478,959 of CANTUT010000016.1, read as the reverse complement.
ATATAGATCATAAGGCCATACTGGCAGCCATGCAATTGAATTACAAAAATCTTATTATACGACATAATATATCATATAGTATACTATATACATTTATATATCTTTGTGCTATTAATTATTGTCTTTTGTAATTAATTATGGCTACCTGGAAATATGATTTGTTTCTTAGTTTCAGAGGTGAAGATACTCGAAAAAACTTTACTAGCCATCTCTATGCAGGTTTATGTCGAAAAGGAATTATTACCTTTAAAGATGACCAAGAACTGGAGAGAGGGAAAACTATTTCTCAAGAACTTATTAAAGCAATTAAAGATTCAAGAATTGCCATTATTGTTCTTTCAAGAAACTATGCTTTTTCAAGTTGGTGTTTGGATGAGCTTGCAGAGATTTTTGAAAACATGAAAACTAATGGGCAACTGGTTATGCCTGTTTTTTATGATGTTAATCCGTCTGAAGTGCGAAAACAGACTGGAGCTTTTGGAAAAGCTTTTGCTGAACATGAAAAACGGTTCAACAGTAACATTCAGAAGGTGCAACGATGGAGAGTTGCAGTCACAGAATTGGCCAATCTTTCTGGTTGGGATTTACAAGACAGGTACTTAACTTTCTTAATTTCTTATTGCTTTCTTTCTTTTTCTCTATTGGGTTTAATTTGCGCTCGACAAAGTTGTCAATGTTAATTGCTGCTTTGGGTTGATGAGCAATTCGTGAGCATGCTCCACTTCTTATATGTTCTACCATTTCTCTGTTAGAACTTTAGATGTCTGATATGGCATTGCTCGACTTCAGAATAGATTCAAGTTCAAGTTCGTTTTCCAGTATTAGAAAATGAAAAAAGGACATAATTTATAGTTTATACACTCATCTGAAAGAGTAATTTCATGCATTATTGCATTAGAGTTTTAGGATGGATTAGTTTTCTCATTGATATATAACTTCTTCAACAATCTTGCTGATATGCTAAACAAATTATCTATATGAAAAATAAGCACAATATTCAAGCTATATTTTATTGCAAATTGTCAAAAGTTTATTTTTTCATTTATACATTTAAAAGGTGGTAATGGAATACAAAATTTGAATCATATTTAACTTTTTTAAATGTCATTGAAATAGTAGTTCAATAATCGAGTAGAAAATTAAGAGTTTGAATCCTGATAATTTCTAATGTACGAAAAAAATATTTAACCTTCTAAACTATAAGAGATACGCAAACAATTGACTACAATGAAATTTTCTATTTTGCTGGAAAGGATATTAAACACCAACTATATAATTTTTTTATGGATTTATTGCCAAACAAATGCACAACTACAGAATTACTCTTACCCACAGTTACCATTATTTTCCATTACTTTTTCCTTGTTTTTGGACATAATATACCTTCTTTCACGCACTTTCAATAATTGATAAAGGTATGTGATAATTATTGTATGTGTAGGACCAGGATTACCTAAGCCACATGATGTTATAACCACTTGCAAGTTGCAAACACTTGTTTCTATCCTTATCTTAAAGGACCTATGCACTATATATAAAAGTGTTGAAGACTTGAACAAATGAACATATATATGTAAATTCCTAACGTTTTTCAATTATCAATTATATATTTGCTTGAATATTTTCTTCATTGGCGGCACCACTACTGCCAACCAAACTTGAACAAATGAATTAAGGTTTTCTTCATTGGTTTGCATTTTGTTTTTTTTTTTTTCCTTCTTCCCACCTTTGCTAGTCTAGATAGTTAGTTACAATAGATGTATGAGAAATTAGAGAGGTGAGAAATTAGAGAGGTGAGGTCAGCTTTGATTCCATTAAAATGGAAAAAGAAAACACTGACAAGACGAGAAAAAGAATACAAAATAAGAGCACTACAGGCACTAATAATTAAGGAAGGTTCATAAAAAGAATTGAATAGGAAGAAAAAAAAGGTAATAATTTTACTAATAATGTTTCATTATTGTCTTAATTGCGATTATAACCTAATTCCTAATAAAATTAAATTATGAGTTGTATTTTATTTTAAAGAAAATTCTCACCTACATTAAGGGTATAGATTTATCCTATACGCTAAATCAATAAGCAGTTATATATTTTAACTGACATGACTCATTTATTTTTTTTTATCGATAAAAAATTTTCTTTAAATTAATATTAAGTGGACAAAGAGATTTATGAAAAAAGATATATTCTTATTATACAAGTCATTTAAGTTCTTAAGTAAAATAATATGACTTTAAAAGTATATATTTTTTTTAATATTATTTGATTTGGAGGAAAAATCTTTAAATATAATGTAGAGAAAGATACAATGAACTCTAATTTGAAAAATTTTAAGTTCAAAGAGGCTTGATTTTTTTAAACCTACTTGATGAATTTTTTAATCTTATTTGATTAATATAAGTGATGTGTTGTAGATTTTCAACTTTAAATATATGATAAATATTATTTAAAATGAACTAAACTATATTAGTTTGAGTTGCATGGCCCCTGTTGATGACTCCATTGGGAGACTTTTGTTTTCTTTTGTTTTGTTTTTAATTGCAAATTGCATTACAAGGTCTCCCACTAGCATAACTTTAATAATAATAATGATAATAATAATAATATTGTCATTATTATCTAAGATGATGGTAAAAATTATGACTACTGGAAGAGATTAAAAAATAATAATAATAATAATAATGATTGCTCAGAAAAGTAAATTGTTATAACTGCAGTGAAACTTAAGATAATTAATATTTTGATTTCTACTATTTTAAAATTAGTATTTTTATTAATTTCAATAAAAAAAATTAAATTATAAGAAATTAAAATATTTTATAATATAAAAATTGAAATATTATTTTAAGACTTAAAAAATGAAGGTGTTATACAAATCAAAATGTTAAAAAAAATTATAATGTTATAAATTAAGATTAAAGTGTTGATTATTGATAAATTTTAAAAATTAAAAATATTAATTTTAAAATAATAAAAATTAAATTATTAATTATATCAAATTTCACGGTGATTAAAGTAATAATTTACCATTTACCTTTTCTTCTACCCCTCTGTTCTTTGCTGACAAAGACAGAGAATTTACAAAACAGAGCCAATTGGCCAACCACCGCGAGCATTATTCCGATGGTCGCCTGCGAAGTTACAGTGAAACGACACGGCAGCTCTGCTGATTCTCCACGAAATTTAAACCATAAATTAACCTATAAAAAATGGAAACCTTAACCGATCAATCAAACCAATAGGAAAGATAAGAATAGATTAGCTCCAATATCTCAACTTTTTGCAAACGTTGAGTTCTAATCATATGGCTGTTGATCCGAGTCCCAAATGTAAGGTTAGTACCGGTGGTATTGGTTTATTGTTTTTGCCATTGCTGAACTTTATAATTAGCTGGTTTTATTTTTATTTTTATTTTATATATATGGTTTTTGCCATTGTTGAGCTTCATAATTAACCAGAGCTTTGAGCTTTTAGATAATTGGTTTATCATAACAAAAGAGATGAATATTTATTAGGAATTGCTGGAGTAAGTTGAAAGATCGAAGGTTCATTTTGTTTCAAAACTTAATAGTATTTTCAGGCCCAGCTGCTGTTTTTTTTAATTTGTTAATTATTAGTCTAAATCATAATAGGACAGATCTTAATCTCATTTTTACCCAATTGAACGTTTTGATGTCAAGATTAAGTCTTTAGTTTGAATTTTCTGAAGTGAGCAAATATATGCTCATTCTTTTTTGGGATTATTTTTCTTAGTTCTTCAATTAGCATATTTCAGAGGGATGGCGATAAAATAAAATTAAAAGGGAAATTTGAGGTATATGCTGGTCTTGCTACTTGACGCTAAATGCCACAGGTTGGGTTGCTAGTCAGTAGTAGTACCTGTAGCTTTCACATTCCAAAGTCTATACGCTTAAAAACATAATTTGAGCACATAATTACATAAACCTTTTATTGTCATATTGTTATTTGTCTCATCATTATTATCAGGCCTGTTTTGTTTTGTGACCAGACCAGTAATAATTGTTCTGCAGGCATGAGTCAGAGCTTATTGAAGAAATTGTTAAGGAGGTACTAGGAAAATTGAGAAAGTTGAGTTCAGCATCAAGTGCGATGAAGAATTTTGTTGGAATGCATTCACGTCTAGTGGAAATGAGTATGTATTTAGACATGGGGCAATTGAATGATGTTCACTTTTTAGGAATTTGGGGGATGGGTGGCATAGGAAAGACAACAATTGCCAGAGCTGTCTATGAGGAATTGTCTTCTCAATTTGAAGGTAGTAGCTTTCTTGCAAATGTTAGAGAAGTTCAGGAGAAGCATGGTTTAGTTCCTTTACAAAAACAACTTCTTTCTGAAATTCTAGGAGATAGAAATATAGCTATTTGGGATGCTCATAGTGGAACTTATGAGATTATGAGTAGGCTAAATCACAAAAGGGTTCTTATTATTCTTGATGACGTGAATCAATTGGACCAGTTAAAGTTATTAGCTGGTATGCATGATTGGTTTGGCAGTGGAAGTAGGATAATTATAACAACTAGAGATGAACATTTGTTGGCATGCCATGGAGTAGATAAAATATATAGGGTTGATGGACTAAGTCATGATGAAGCTCTTCATCTCTTTTGTTTGAAGGCCTTCAAAAATTATTGTCCTATAAATGATTATGTAGAGCTTTCCAATCGCTTTGTGAATTATTGTGATGGCCTTCCATTAGCTCTTGATGTTATTGGCTCCTTCTTGTTTGGTAAATCTTTGGATGAGTGGAGTAGTGCCTTGGACAGATTAAAAGAAATTCCTAATCAAGAAATTTTGGATAAGCTCCGTATCAGTTTTGACGGATTAGAAGAAATGGAGAAGAAAATATTCCTAGATGTTGCTTGTTTTCACAATGGAGAGGATAAAGATTACGTGAGTAACGTTTTAGAAAGTTGTGGCTTGTATCCCAGTATTGGAATAAAAGTTCTCATCAATAAATCTCTCATAACTATTTCAAAAGAGAGGATTTGGATGCATGATTTACTTCAAGAAATGGGTCGAGATATTGTTCGGAAAGAATCGCGTGAAGAACCAGGAAAAAGAAGTAGATTGTGGCTCTATAAGGATGTGTCTCATGTTCTATTGAAAGATTCGGTAAATGGGTTACTCTTATGACTTTTTCAATCTATATGTTTCGTAATTATTTTTTCTTCATAGTGTTCACTATCTATTTCTTTCAATTCAGGGAACAGAACAGGTTGAGGGCATAGTCCTAAATTCATGTGAACAAGAAGACAAAGAATTGAATGCTAAAGCCTTCATAAATATGAAGAGGCTAAGGTTGCTAAAACTTCAAAATTTACACCTTTCACAAGGCCTTGAGTATCTTTCAAATGAATTAAGATATCTTGAATGGGATGGATATCCTTTCAAATCTTTTCCTTCCACATTCCAGCCAGATAAACTTGTGGAGCTCAACATGCGCTGTAGTAATATTGAACAATTATGGAAGGGAGTCAAAGTATGTATGCATTTTTTTAGTGTTTATAATACTTTGAATTCATAGTCAATTAGATTATTGTTGCTAACTTTCAGAGATTTAGTCATTTTAATTTTCTTTATTCATGTTTTCACAGCCTTTAAAGATGTTGAAGGTCATTGATGTTAGTTTCTCTGTTAGCTTAATCAAGACCATAGACTTCAAGGAAGCCCCAAACCTTGAAAAGTTGAATCTTGAAGGTTGCACAAGACTTCGTGAGGTTCACCAATCCATTGGAACTCTAAAAAGGTTTGTCTCATTGAACTTGAGGGACTGCAAAAGCCTTGTGATGCTTCCAAATAGCATATGTGATTTGAGGTCCCTTAAGTTTCTTAATTTGCAAGGCTGCTCAAAACTTGAGAAATTACCAGAAAGGTTGGGTAATATTACATCCTTGGAGAAGCTTAATGTAGGTGGAATTGCAACAGGACAACTTTCATCAACTAAGCTATGGGATTTTCTTCTCCCTTCACGGTTTTTTCCATGGAAGAATCCAAATCGAATGGCTATGATGTTACCTTCTTTGTTAGTCTTACGATCTTTGAGGTCATTAGATCTAAGTTACTGCAATTTGGTAGAAGCAGCACTTCCCAATGATTTTAGCTGCTTCCCGTCATTGAGAACACTCAACCTAAGTGGAAATGATTTTTTTAGTATCCCTGCAAGCATTAGCCGTCTTTCTAAACTTGAAGATTTTCGGGTTGCTGATTGCAAGAGGCTTCAGGCAATACCAAATCTTCCATCAAGCATTTTGTATCTTAGCATGGATGGTTGCACTGCCTTGGAATCTTTGCTACCTAGAAGCATCAGTACACAATTTAAACTTGAAAATCTCTGCATTGCAAATTGTAAGAGGCTTCAGTTACTGTCTGATCTTTCATCAAGTACTTTATATCTAAGTGTGGATGGATTAACTGCACAAGAAACTAGTCCAAATCCATCTGGAACAAACACTTCGAAAACTTCTTCATTGACTTTTGTAAATTGCTTGAAGTTGGTTGAGGTTGAAAGCGAAAACCTTACGGCATTTGCAAGGCTGACAAGTTATCTACATTATGTGCTGAGGCACGGCTCTCAGGTGTGTGCTGCTCTCTCTTTCCCATTCTCTCTTTCTACACGCATATGTTCACCAGGATTTCTTATTTAGTTTTTTATACGCATAAGTAACCTGAAAAGTACTAATTTTGGTGCAGGGACTATTTAGTCCAAACTCTCGCGTATCTATGTGTTTAGCTGGAAGTGAAGTTCCTGGCTGGTTCAACTATCAGTGTACAGGGTCTTCATTAGAAATGCGGATGCCTGCATATTGGTGGACTAACAAGTGGATGGGATTTGCTTTCTGTATAGTGTTTGGGTTCGACGAGCCTCTGTCAAATACTTCTATTTCTTGTGATTTGCATGCATGCTTCGCACAAGATGAAGATTTGTTTTTGGGTCGCTCAACTGTTCAAATCTCAGATGATACAAGCATTTCATCTGATCAACTTTGGTTCAACTACATGCCACGTAGCTCTTTAACTTGTCTAGATATGTGGCAAGCATGTAATCGCCTTAAGGTTACATTTTCCTCGGACCAATTGAAGGTGAAGTGTTGTGGGTTCCGTGCAATATATAGTCTAGATGTTGATGAGTTAGTTCTGTGCAGCAGACCTTTTATGAATTTGGGCCTTCTTACTGATGATAATGTTGCAAAACATAAGAGAAGCCGTGATAACAATTGTTGTGATAGTTCAGAGGAATCTAATGAAAGTGGCGACCCGACTAACGGACTGCGTTCCAAGAGACAGAGAATGATTGCGGATCCTGAGATGAAAATCATGCATGAAGGCCCCCAATAATAAGGGGTGAAAGTTAGTTAACTCAGTTCTGAATTTCTGATCACGTAATTCTTGCAATGCCAATTGTTTCTTTCACTCTTTCACATGTACCTTTCTTTAAGAATAGTGCACGTGTACCTTTCACTTTGTGTTCAGATTCAACATCTAACCATTTCATGGAAGCATTGAGCAATGACTACTATGGTATTGAACGATGGCTTCATTCTCAGGCATTTGAAATATATTTGTGTATCTCGTAAGCCTGTGATTCATATTTCTGTTTCATTCAGATCTCATTCGTAGGGTTCAATAATGTGTAGAGTTGTAAGGGAGAGGGAAATAGCGTTGGCCTTCGCACAGAAGTCTCATTTGAAATTTCCCTTCTTTTTGGAAATTCAAAATTGATATTGTATTGGGTGTATTTAATTTGTTATTTGTGACTGGTTTAATGTTTCCGTATGATCATGTGGATTTTCAACTGTAATGCTATACGTATATTGGCTAGTTGGTTCTTTGATTCTGCTATTGGTCTGCCAGTGATTGAATAGAATTGGGGGGGCTTCTGGCAATTATAGTCTGGACAACCGTTGTTCAATATCCGGATTTTCTTTTTGTATGATAGAGAAATTTTTAAGTAGATTAAATTTATCATGTCACTTATAAATTAAACCAATAGAAATGTGATATATCAATTAATGATGTTAAATCATCCATATCATTAATTGATGTGGTTTATTTTTATTGGATTAATTTATGAGTGATTTGGTATCATTAATTAACATTCATATTTTTATTACTTTAATTTATAAGTGACGTGATTGATTCAGTCTACCTAAAAATTTCTCTGTATAACATATGGATTATTTGATCCACAAATGTATGTGGTCAATCAAACTTGTCTTGCATATTATGTTATTAGACAAGTGAATTTGGTCTTAATTAAGTTTTACTCAAAAGTTGAATTGAATTTGAGTATTATAATACTTAATTGAAATGTCTCAGTGAAATTAATTGAATATTTATATTTTATATAATTTTAAATATATTTTGTATTGTATATAATATTAAAAATAATAATTTATTAATTCGATCTTGAATTGAATTCATTAGAATTTCATTTTAAAATTAAACAAGTGATTGGTATAAGATCAAATGAGAGGTGTTTGGCTGGATTTTTTTATATTGGGCCTTGTTAAATAGGTCTGCAAAAAAAGAAAATAGGTGAGAAACCTCCGACGATTAGTTTAGTGAGAGCATTTGCTGGTAACCAGAGAGAAGTTTTCTCTTCTGGTCAGAGAAATATTTTGTGAGAGAAAGGAGGTGAGAAAGTGTATAGAGCAATCTACCTCAATTGTGTGTTGATTCTTTTTTTTTTTTTTTTTTTTTGTATGGCCTTGTATGGGACAAAAGTGTCACCTTTTCATGGGAAAGAATGTTTTTTGACAGTTAGCTTATGTGAGAGGCATGGTAAATACAGAGATAATAGGCGTATGGTACTTTTTCTAGTCCTTAGGGGTATTTGGTGAGAATTGTGTCATAGCATGGGGCGAGCAACTTGGGAGTGTCTTTCTGCCAATTGATATGATATTTGTACTAGAAATTTTCTTCCATACAATGAGATGACTTGTATAGGAAATTACTTGTGGCTAAAGCAGGGTGAAGTCCATTAGAATACTTCGCTGGAATGCCAAAATTATAAGGCTGCTTGGGTCTACTTTTATTTGGGCATCTTTTAAGTGTTTTGGACTTCTTCTCTTAAGTCTTAAGGTCTTGAAATATATGTGAGCTTTTGATCTTAACCCTATGTTTGGAATGAAGGAAAATATGGGAGGAAGGAAAATATGAATAGAAAATAATTTTTATTTTCCTTTTCCATTGTTTGAAAATGGAGGGAAAATAAAGAGAGAAAAGAAAATATGTACTATTTTCCTCTCTTTATTTTCTCTCCAAAATGGAGAGAAAATAAAAAAAGAAGAAGAAAAAATAATAATTAAATACAATTCAAATTCAAATTTAAACTTTATAGAAGTGAAAAATTAAAATAATAATTTTTTATTTATAAATTTTCTTTTCTTTATATATTTTAGTGAGTAGAAAATAATTTTATTTTCTTTCTTATCCAAAAAAAGAGAGGAAAATAAATGAAGAAAAATAAAAATTATTTTCCTTCTTTATTTTCTTTCCTCTCTAAAAATTTTTCCAAACATAGTGTAAAGGCTCGTTAAATCAATAAGCTATTTTTGTTTCTTATCAATAAGTTAACTAACTTATTTAATTTTTTTAATATTAGTTGAATCCAATTCGAGTATTTCAATTAGCTGTTCAAGTCCATTGGAATTACACAGTGGAGAGTCTACCACTGGAGCAATTTTGAATGGGTCGAAAATGGATTTTTATGCTATTTCATGTTAGTAATTAGCCCTTAATTTTTCTATCTGTATCCAATCAAACCCAAAATTAACCATTGAGTTAAATTAACTCCTAGTATTTGAATCTTAATCCAATCAAATTCAAAATCAGCTTTAAAACCAAATTAGTTCATGAAATTTTATTTTTCCAATTAATTCGATCCAATTTAAAAAAATAAAAAATTATTTTTTAAATAAAAATTTTCTTAATAAAAAAAAGCAATACTCATCAATAATAAAGCTAGAAATTAAATAATTGTTATCTATAAAACTATAAAATTAAAATTAATAAATGTGAATGTTTATGATTTGGGAAAAAAAAATGTTTACTAGATGGAAAATTGAGAAAAATCTTTAATGATTGGGGACGTTGAAAAAAAAATGTATTGTAAATTTTTATATTTTTTAAATATAGAAATAATTTTTAGAGTAAAATTCTTTCAAAATTCATAATAATTAGTATCAGAATTATACAAATAATCTGAAACTCGAGTCAATGTCGATTTTAACACTTAATTTATTATCATTAATCATTTCTTAATGTGAGAACTCTTCCCAACAGTTATAGCCACTATAATCTCCATCCTAAAAACTAATTTCCCCTAAAATAAAAAAAAAAAAATCTATTTTGTGAATTTTCATATGTACATGTAAAATTCCAAATTCAAACTGGTCTTGATATAAATAATTTATATTATAATGTATTTGAAAAGTAAACTTAATATGATGCATGTAAATTAATTATCAATTGATTAAAAAAAAAAAAAATCAAAGTTTAAAAGGACTAGTGTGAATGAAAACCACATTTCATACCGAACCAACATGGTACAAAGTGAAAATCGCCTCTGCTATATATATACACATAATTAATGCTCTGCACGCCAAAATCTCAAAAGATTAAAACAAAAAGAAAAAAGAAAAACAGAGCACCTTCTGTTTCTGCTTCTAATTAATGGCTTCTATTACTCTTCCATGGAAATATGATGTGTTCCTTAGTTTCAGAGAGGAAGATACAGGAAAGAATTTTACTAGCCATCTTTTTTCTGATTTGAATAAAAAAGGAGTTATTACCTTTAAAGATGATCAAGAAATTGAGAGAGGGAAAACCATTTCTCATCAAGAACTAGTCCTTAAAGCAATTCAAGAATCAAGAATTTCAATTGTAATTTTTTCAAGAAATTACGCTTCTTCCACATTTTGCTTAGATCAACTTGTGGAGATTTTTGAGTGCACGAAAGAAAAGGGACAATTGGTGTTGCCAGTTTTCTATAGTGTGGATCCATCTAATGTGAGAAAACAGAGTGGCAGATTTGGAGAATCTTTTGCTAAGTATGAACAAGAAAAGATTGGTAAAGTTCAGCAATGGAGAGTTGCAGCTACCCAAATGGCCAATCTCTCTGGATGGGATTTACAAGACAGGTCAGAAATTTTTTTCTTTATTTTTTCTCATTTACATGTATATAGAACATAACGAACCAGACCTAACTCTTTGGTAATTATTTTTTATCTCCTTGTTTGTTGTCCTCTCTGCGTGAACATTGGAAATATTTGTTACTTTACAGAGAAGAGTCAAAGCTTATTGAAGAAGTTGTCGAAGAAGTACTTAAAAAATTGAGAAAATCAAGTCATAGATTCTCAAGTGCAACAAAGAATTTTGTTGGAATGAATTTACATTTGGAGGAAATGAATTCTTGTTTGGACATAGGGATATTGGATGATGTTCGCTTTGTGGGAATTTGTGGTATGGGCGGCATAGGTAAAACAACAATTGCTAGAGCTGTCTATGCAGACTTATCTAGTGAATTTGAAGGTAGTTGTTTTCTTGCAAATGTTAGAGAAGTTGAGGAGAAACATGGTTTAGTTCCTTTGCAAGAACAACTTCTTTCTGAAATCCTTACGGAAAGAAACATTACAATTTGGAATGCTCATAATGGAATCAATGAAATAAAAAATAAGTTGCATCATAAAAAAGTTCTTATTGTTCTCGATGATGTAAATCGATTAGACCAGTTAAAATCATTAGCTGGAATGGTTGATTGGTTTGGAAATGGAAGTAGGATCATCATAACAACCAGAGATGAACATTTGTTGTTATGCCATGGAGTGGAAAATATATATAGAGTTCAGGGATTAAATCATGATGAAGCTCTTCGCCTCTTTTGTTCGAAAGCTTTTAAAAATGATTATCCTGCAAATGACTATATGGAGCTATCCAATCACTTTGTGAATTATGCAAATGGCCTTCCACTGGCTCTTGATATTCTTGGTTCTTTTCTGTTTGATAGATCGATAAACGAATGGAGAAGTGCATTGGATAGGCTAAAAGAAATTCCCAACAAAGAAATTTTGGATAAGCTTTATATAAGTTTTGATGGACTGCAGGATGTAGAGAAGAAAATATTCCTAGATATTGCTTGCTTTTTCAAAGGAGAAGATAAAGATTATGTCACCAACTTACTGGAAAGTTGTGGTTTCTATCCAGAAATTGGAATGAGAGCTCTTCTTAATAAATCTCTCATCACCATTTCAAATGATAGAATATGGATGCATGATTTACTTCAAGAAATGGGTCGAGAAATTGTGCGACAATCATGCTATGAAGAACCTGGAAAGCGAAGCAGAGTCTGGCTTTATAAGGATCTTTATCATGTCCTATCAAATAATACGGTAAATAACTTAATTTTACATATAATAATGCATTTCGGAATTAGTTATTAGATTTTGTTCTTCATTAGTCTTCACTGTAATTGCGTTTTAATGTTCAGGGAACAGAGCAAGTTGAAGGTATAGTCCTGGATTCATGTGAGCAGGAAGATGAACGTTTGAGTGCTAAAGCTTTCACAAAGATGAAAAAGCTCAGATTGCTCAAACTAAAAAATTTACACTTTTCGGAGGGTCTTGAGTACCTTTCAAATAAGTTAAGATATCTTGATTGGGATGGTTATCCTTTCAAATCTCTTCCATCTGCTTTCCTGCCAGATAAACTTGTTGAGCTCCATATACGATGTAGCAACATTGAACAATTATGGAAAGGAATAAAAGTATGTTTACTATTTCAAATTCATTACTTTGGAGTTTGAATCATAATTAATAATGGTCATTAGTTGATGGTAACTTACATATTTCTTTACAGTCTTTAAAGATGTTGAAGGTGATCGATCTTAGTTACTCTGTTAACTTAATCAAGATTATGGACTTCAAAGAGGTGCCAAATCTTGAAAAGCTGAATCTTGAAGGTTGCATAAGATTGTATGAAATACATGAATCAATAGGAGTTCTTAAAAGGCTTGTTGTATTGGATATGAAGGACTGCAAGGGTCTTGTCAGGCTTCCAAATAGCATATGTGATTTGAAGTCGCTTAAGGTTCTTATTTTGCAAGGCTGCTCAAAACTCGACAAATTGCCTGAAAGGTTGACAGATATGGCATCTTTGGAGAAGCTTAATATCGGCGGAATTGCTACGAGAAAACTTCCGATGGCTAAAGTATGGGATATTGTTATTCCTTCATGGTTATTGCCAAGGAAGAATCCAAATTTGATGCCTTTTTTGCCTTCTTTGTCCGTTCTAAGCTCTTTGAGGACATTAGACTTGAGTTACTGCAATCTGATAGAAGGGGCACTTCCCAATGATTTGAGCTGTTTCCCATTATTGCAGACGTTAAATCTGAGTGGAAATGATTTTCTTAGCATTCCTACGAGCATTAAGCGCCTTTCAAAACTTGAAGATCTTCGGTTTGCTGATTGCAAGAAACTTCAGTCATTGCCAAATCTTCCATCAAGTATTTTGTTTCTTAGCACAGCTGGTTGCTCTTCCTTGCTGCCTAAAACTGTCACTAGGCATTATAAATTGGAAAACCTTTGCTTGCCTAATTGCGAAAGGCTTCAGTCATTGCCTGGTCTTTCATCAACTACTGCTCATCTAAGTGTAGAAGGTTTAACTGCACAAGAAACTTTCTCAAATCCATTTGAAAAAGATGATTCAAAACATTCATTGTTAACTTTCGTAAATCGAATTCAGTTGGTTGAGATTCAAAGCAAAACTTGTTCAGCTTTTGCAAGGCTTACGAGTTACCTGCATTTCCTCCTGAAGCATAGTTCTCAGGTTAGTTGATTTTTATCCTTGTACACATCAAACATTAACATAAGTCATGATAAATTAATAGTAAGTGTTTTGACAAATTAATAATAAGTGTTTTATTTCGAACATTTTCAGGGATTATTTAATCCAAGCTCTCATGTATCTATGCGTTTAGCTGGAAATGAAGTTCCAGAGTGGTTCAATTATCGAGGCATGGGTTGTTCATTTCAAGTGCAGTTGCCTTCACATTGGTTTAATAACAAGTTTATGGGATTTGCTCTTTGTGTAGTTTTTGAAGTGAATGACCTTTCATCATCAGAAACTGCTAATGTTTTCTGTGATTTGCATGCTTCAATAATGCAAGATCAACATATGTTTCTGGCTCGCCCAAGTACAGAGATCTCAGGTGATGCTGCAGGCATTATGTCAGAACAAATTTGGTTCAACTTTATACCAGGCAGTTCTTTAAATTGTGGAGATTGGTGGGAAGGTTGTGGAAAACTTAAGGTGTCATTTTATGGAAATGGATTGAAGGTGAAGTATTGCGGATTTCGTATAATATATGAGCATGATGTTGGTGAATTAATTGTATGCAGCAACAGAGGTTTTGAGAATTTGGATATTTCTAATAATTCTGTTAAAAGCAAGAGAAGCCATGATGATTGCTGCAGTGAACCCGATAATGAGAATGACAAGCTTGTTAAGAGAGTGAAAATGCCTTGAAGTTAATTAGATGTTGAAATTCCATTTTGATCCTTGTAACTCTTGTTTTTATCATTAATGAAATTCAATTGGATCCTTTGTTCACTTGTTTTTATCATTAATGAATACAATCTCTTCAGTGCTTCTTCTCCTTTCTTCTTTATCTCTTTCATCCGCGGAGAAGTAGATCAATGATGATGATTTTATCTCGTAGATTCAATTCAATTTTTTTTTTTTTGGCTTATAGAAATTGAAGATTTGGTAATGAATTTGGGTTTGGATTGGAGGAAGAGTTTTTGGTTAGGCGAGGAAAGGCGCGATAAGTGACCTGTGCAACTTGCAAGTGTGAATGTGTAGTATTTTTTTAACAGGAAGGAAAGAGAGATGACCCACTCCTTTGACAAAATTTTATGCAAGTGGTTTGAATAAAAACCTCTCCAGAAGCCAACTTTTATATATAATAATATGTAAGATTCCAGCGTTTACTTTGGCCAATGGCAGAAACTATATTAAAAAGATGATGATGCAAATCGGTTACAGAGAAAACATTTCTCAATTCCTTACCAGAAAGTTACTAGGAAGTTGCCAAATTGAAATTTCTTACCACCTAATATAAAGAAAACTATTCTTAGAATAAATACCTTAAACTTTAGAAGAAATATATAGAGAGAGAAAACGAGTTTTTCACGGCTTCCTCTTCTTCTAATCAACAGTGGAAATATGACGTGTTCCTTAGTTTCAGAGGTGAAGACACTCGAAATAATTTTACTAGCCATCTTTATAAAGAGTTGTGTCGAAAAGGAATCATTACCTTCAAGGATGATAGAGAGCTTCCAAAAGGGGAACCAGTTCCTCAACAACTCCCTAAAGCAATAGAAGATTCAAGAATTTTGGTCATTATTTTTTCAAAAAATTATGCTACTTCCACCTGGTGCTTGGATGAACTTGTAAAAATCTTTGAATGCAAGAAAGCTGGCAAGCAGACTGTTCTGCCCATTTTCTATAATGTGACTCCATCTCAAGTGTGACATCAGGATGGCAAATTTGGAGAACCCTTTCCCAAGGACGAACAACTTTACAAAGACAACATTGAGAAGGTTCAAACATGGAGAGTTGCATCAAAGGAAGTGGCCAATCTCTCTGGTTGACATCTAAATGACAGGTCAGATAAATTCTTCTTCATTTAATTGGATTCTTTTCCTTGTTTTATTATTGTTATTGTTAATTTTTCAAATTCAAAGTCCTATTCTAGTCCGAGACAAACATTTCAGTGTCAGCTTGCTACTTTTGGTTTGCAATTTACTAACAATTTGAAAACACAAATTTACTACTTACAGCAATCAAATGATGTAAATGAAGTCAACAGTTAGGCAGAGAAGGAGACAGACAAATCTAAATTTAGGAAAAAAAAAAAAAATCAATGCAACACTGAATTTGTTTCTTGTTAATGCTAAATGCTCAGCGCATGTTGCCATAAAAAAATTAATGTAACCCCTAATTTTATATTTGTTGTTTGTGCGAATATGTCTCTGTTCTGACCATATAAGAACTCCGACTTTGCAGAGATGAGTCAGACTTTATTCAAGATATTGTTAAAGATATACTTAGCCAATTGAGAAGATCAAAGCAATGCATTGCTGGGAATTTTGTGGGAATGGATTCACGGCTGGAGACAATGCACTATTATTTTGATAGAGGGCAGTTGAGTAAAGTTAGAACTATAGGGATATGTGCGATGGGAGGAATAGGAAAACAACCATTGCTAGTACTGTTTACAAGGAAATGTATTGTCAATTTGAAAGTAGCTGTTTTTGTTAAGTATGTGGCTTGCATTATTGATGGTCGACAAAATGATGTTATAATGGCCCGACATTAGCATTATCGATGGTCAAAATAAGTAAAAAGTTGTTATGGGCAACCTACTGCACGAAATATAGAGATGAAGCATTCCACGTCTATTGCATTATGAAGACCATTTGATATGCACTAGAAGCAAATTGACTAAGAAATTTGCATGGATAATAAGTCTGGATGTGGCTTGCTCTCCATTATGACTTTCTCCTCCATTCAGCTATAAATAGCATACCCGTCAAGGTATTAGATATATAAATTGATGAATACTTAATCAGCTTGTATAAGAGTGTACTTGTGAGGTTGGGAAACACTAGGTAAAAAATACTATTGTATTTTTTTTGGTGTATTTAGGGTGAGAATATTTGTTGTAAAAGCCATATTTGTAATCTCCTTTTGTTATCATAGTGAAAATTATTTTGCTATCTTTGATAGTGGACGTAGGCTTTTACCGAACCATATTAAATTCTTAAATT
Source organism: Reutealis trisperma (assembly GCA_947687605.1). Classification (NCBI taxonomy): domain Eukaryota; kingdom Viridiplantae; phylum Streptophyta; class Magnoliopsida; order Malpighiales; family Euphorbiaceae; genus Reutealis; species Reutealis trisperma. The sequence goes on along the minus strand of CANTUT010000016.1, from coordinate 462,106 downwards.
CTTATATCCTATTATTTATTTATTTTGCACCATTAATTACTTATGGCCCCTCACGTTTCAACAAACTGGCATCATGGCCCCAATCGATGACTTCATGGGGAGACTTTTGTTTTCTTTTGTTTTGTTTTTAATTGCAAATTGCATTACTGAGCCTCCCACTAGCATAACTTTAATAATAATAATAATAATAATAATATTGTCATTATTATCTAAGATGATGGTAAAAATTATGACTCCTGGCGGGGATTAAAAAAAATAATAATAATAATGATTGCTCAGAAAAGTAAATTATTATAACTGCAGTAAAATTTAAGATAATAAATATTTTGATTTCTACTATTTTAAAATTAGTATTTTTATTAATTTCAATAAAAAAATTAAATTTTAAGAAATTAAAATATTTTATAATATAAAAATTGAAATATTATTTTAAGACTTAAAAAATGAAGGTATTATATAAATCAAAATGTTAAAAAAAATGATAATGTTATAAATAAAGATTAAAGTGTTGATTATTGACAAATTTTAAGAATTAAAAATATTAATTTTAAAATAATAAAAATTAAATTATTAATTATATCAAATTTCATGGTGATTAAAGTAATAATTTACTATATACCTTTTCTTCTACGCCAGAGAATCTACAAAACAGAGCCAATTGGCCAACCACCGAGAGCACGACTCCAATGGTCGCCTGCGAAGTTACAGTGAAACTACACGGCAGCTCTGCTGATTCTCCACGAAATTTAAACCATAAATTAACCTATAAAAAATGGAAACCTTAACCGATCAATCAAACCAATAGGAAAGATAAGAATAGATTAGCTCCAAGATCTCAACTTTTTGCAATCGTTGAGTTCTAATCATATGGCTGTTGATCGGAGTCCCAAATGTAAGGTTAGTACCGGTGGTATTGGTTTATTGTTTTCGCCATTGCTGAACTTTATAATTAGCTGGTTTTATTTTTATTTTTTTTATATATATGGTTTTTGCCATTGTTGAGCTTCATAATTAATCAGAGCTTTGAGCTTTTAGATAATTGGTTTATCATACAAAAGAGATGAATATTTATTAGGAATTGCTGGAGTAAGTTGAAAGATCGAAGGTTCATTTTGTTTCGAAACTTAATAGTATTTTCAGGCCCAGCTGCTGTTTTTTTTTTTATTTGTTAATTATTAGTCTAAATCATAGTAGGACAGATCTTAATCTCATTTTTACCCAATTGAACGTTTTGATGGCCAAGATTAAGTCTTTAGTTTGAATTTTCTGAAGTGAGCAAATATATGCTCATTCTTTTTTGGGATTATTTTTCTTAGTTCTTCAATTAGCATATTTCAGAGGGATGGCGATAAAATAAAATTAAAAGGGAAATTTGAGGTATATGCTGGTCTTGCTACTTGACGCTAAATGCCACAGGTTGGGTTGCTAGTCAGTAGTAGTACCTGTAGCTTTCACATTCCAAAGTCTATACGCTTAAAAACATAATTTGAGCACATAATTACATAAACCTTTTATTGTCATATTGTTATTTGTCTCATCATTATTATCAGGCCTGTTTTGTTTTGTGACCAGACCAGTAATAATTGTTCTGCAGGCATGAGTCAGAGCTTATTGAAGAAATTGTTAAGGAGGTACTAGGAAAATTGAGAAAGTTGAGTTCAGCATCAAGTGCGATGAAGAATTTTGTTGGAATGCATTCACGTCTAGTGGAAATGAGTATGTATTTAGACATGGGGCAATTGAATGATGTTCACTTTATAGGAATTTGCGGGATGGGTGGCATAGGAAAGACAACAATTGCCAGAGCTGTCTATGAGGAATTGTCTTCTCAATTTGAAGGTAGTAGCTTTCTTGCAAATGTTAGAGAAGTTCAGGAGAAGCATGGTTTAGTTCCTTTACAAAAACAACTTCTTTCTGAAATTCTAGGAGATAGAAATATAGCTATTTGGGATGCTCATAGTGGAACTGATGAGATTAGGAGTAGGCTAAATCACAAAAGGGTTCTTATTATTCTTGATGACGTGAATCAATTGGACCAGTTAAAGTTATTAGCTGGTATGCATGATTGGTTTGGCAGTGGAAGTAGGATAATTATAACAACTAGAGATGAACATTTGTTGACATGCCATGGAGTAGATAAAATATATAGGGTTGATGGACTAAGTCATGATGAATCTCTTCATCTCTTTTGTTTGAAGGCCTTCAAAAATGATTGTCCTATAAATGATTATGTAGAGCTTTCCAATCGCTTTGTGAATTATTGTAATGGCCTTCCATTAGCTCTTGATGTTATTGGCTCCTTCTTGTTTGGTAAATCTTTGGATGAGTGGAGTAGTGCCTTGGACAGATTAAAAGAAATTCCTAATCAAGAAATTTTAGATAAGCTCTATATGAGTTTTGACGGATTAGAAGAAATGGAGAAGAAAATATTCCTAGATGTTGCTTGTTTTCACAATGGAGAGGATAAAGATTATGTGATTAACGTTTTAGAAAGTTGTGGCTTGTATCCCAGTATTGGAATAAAAGTTCTCATCAATAAATCTCTCATAACTATTTCAAAAGAGAGGATTTGGATGCATGATTTACTTCAAGAAATGGGTCGAGAAATTGTTCGGAAAGAATCATATGAAGAACCAGGAAAAAGAAGTAGATTGTGGCTCTATAAGGATGTGTCTCATGTTCTATTGAATGATTCGGTAAATGGGTTACTCTTATGACCTTTTCAATCTATATGTTTCATAATTATTTTTTCTTCATAGTGTTCACTATCTATTTCTTTCAATTCAGGGAACAGAACAGGTTGAGGGCATGGTCCTAAATTCATGTGAACAAGAAGATGAACAATTGAATGCTAAAGCCTTCATAAATATGAAGAGGCTAAGGTTGCTAAAACTTCAAAATTTACACCTTTCACAAGGCCTTGAGTATCTTTCAAATGAATTAAGATATCTTGAATGGGATGGATATCCTTTCAAATCTTTTCCTTCCACATTCCAGCCAGATAAACTTGTGGAGCTCAACATGCGCTGTAGTAATATTAAACAATTATGGAAGGGAGTCAAAGTATGTATGCATTTTTTTAGTGTTTATAATACTTTGAATTCACAGTCAATTAGGTTATTGATGCTAACTTTCAGAGATTTAGTCATTTTAATTTTATTTATTCATGTTTTTACAGCCTTTAAAGATGTTGAAGGTCATTGATGTTAGTTTCTCTGTTAGCTTAATCAAGACCATAGACTTTAAGGAGGCCCCAAACCTTGAAAAGTTGAATCTTGAAGGTTGCACAAGACTTCGTGAGGTTCACCAATCCATTGGAACTCTAAAAAGGCTTGTCTCATTGAACTTGGGGGACTGCAAAAGCCTTGTGATGCTTCCAAATAGCATATGTGATTTGAGGTCCCTTAAGTTTCTTAATTTGCAAGGCTGCTCAAAACTTGAGAAATTACCAGAAAGGTTGGGTAATATTACATCCTTGGAGAAGCTTAATGTAGGTGGAATTGCAACAAGACAACTTTCATCACCTAAGCTGTGGGATTTTCTTCTCCCTTCATGGTTTTTTCCATGGAAGAATCCAAATCCAATGGCTATGATGTTACCTTCTTTGTTAGTCTTACGATCTTTGAAGTCATTAGATCTAAGTTACTGCAATTTGGTAGAAGGAGCACTTCCCAATGATTTTAGCTGCTTCCCGTCTTTGAGAACACTCAACCTTAGTGGAAATGATTTTTTTAGTATCCCTGCAAGCATTAGCCGTCTTTCTAAACTTGAAGATTTTCGGGTTGCTGATTGCAAGAGGCTTCAGGCAATACCAAATCTTCCATCAAGCATTTTGTATCTTAGCATGGATGGTTGCACTGCCTTGGAATCTTTGCTACCTAGAAGCATCAGTACACAATTTAAACTTGAAAATCTCTGCATTGCAAATTGTAAGAGGCTTCAGTTATTGCCTGATCTTTCATCAAGTACTTTATATCTAAGTGTGGATGGATTAACTGCACAAGAAACTAGTCCAAATCCATCTGGATCAAACACTTCGAAAACTTCTTCATTGACTTTTGTAAATTGCTTGAAGTTGGTTGAGGTTGAAAGCGAAAATCTTACGGCATTTGCAAGGCTGACAAGTTATCTACATTATGTCCTGAGGCACGGCTCTCAGGTGTGTGCTGCTCTCTCTTTCCCATTCTCTCTTTCTACACGCATATGTTCACCAGGATTTCTTATTTAGTTTTTTATACGCATAAGTAACCTGAAAAGTACTAATTTTGGTGCAGGGACTATTTAGTCCAAACTCTCGCGTATCTATGTGTTTAGCTGGAAGTGAAGTTCCTGGCTGGTTCAACTATCAGTCTACAGGGTCTTCATTAGAAATGCGGATGCCTGCATATTGGTGGACTAACAAGTGGATGGGATTTGCTTTCTGTATAGTGTTTGGGTTCGACGAGCCTCTGTCAAATACTTCTACTATTTCTTGTGATTTGCATGCATGCTTCGCACAAGATGAAGATTTGTTTTTGGGTCGCTCAACTGTTCAAATCTCAGATGATACAAGCATTTCATCTGATCAACTATGGTTCAACTACATGCCACGTAGCTCTTTAACTTGTCTAGATATGTGGCAAGCATGTAATCGCCTTAAGGTTACATTTTCCTCGGACCAATTGAAGGTGAAGTGTTGTGGGTTCCGTGCAATATATAGTCTAGATGTTGATGAGTTAGTTCTGTGCAGCAGACCTTTTATGAATTTGGGCCTTCTTACTGATGATAATGTTGCAAAACATAAGAGAAGCCGTGATAACAATTGTTGTGATAGTTCAGAGGAATCTAATGAAAGTGGCGACCCGACTAACGGACTGCGTTCCAAGAGACAGAGAATGATTGCGGATCCTGAGATGAAAATCATGCATGAAGGCCCCCAATAATAAGGGGTGAAAGTTAGTTAACTCAGTTCTGAATTTCTGATCACGTAATTCTTGCAATGCCAATTGTTTCTTTCACTCTTTCACATGTACCTTTCTTTAAGAATAGTGCACGTGTACCTTTCACTTTGTGTTCAGATTCAACATCTAACCATTTCATGGAAGCATTGAGCAATGACTACTATGGTATTGAACGATGGCTTCATTCTCAGGCATTTGAAATTTATTTGTGTATCTCGTAAGCCTGTGATTCATATTTCTGTTTCATTCAGATCTCATTCGTAGGGTTCAATAATGTGTAGAGTTGTAAGGGAGAGGGAAATAGCGTTGGCCTTCGCACAGAAGTCTCATTTGAAATTTCCCTTCTTTTTGGAAATTCAAAATTGATATTGTATTGGGTGTATTTAATTTGTTATTTGTGACTGGTTTAATGTTTCCGTATGATCATGTGGATTTTCAACTGTAATGCTATACGTATATTGGCTAGTTGGTTCTTTGATTCTGCTATTGGTCTGCCACTGATTGAATAGAATTGAAGGAGGGGGGGGCCGCGGCGGCGGCGGTGGGCCAGCTTTTGGCAAGTCTGGACAACCTTTGTTCAATATCCAGAGTTTCTTTTTGTATAATAGAGAAATTTTTTGATTGATTAAGTTTATCATATCTCTTATAAACTAAACCAATAGAAATGTGATATATCAATTAATGATGTTAAATTATTCATATCATTAATTGATGTGGTTTATTTTTATTAAATTAGCTTATGGGTGATTTGGTATCATTAATTAACATTCATATTTTTATTAGTATAATTTATAAGTGATATGATAGATTCAGTCTACTTAAAAATTTCTCTGTATAATATATGGATTATTTGATCCACAAGTGTCTGTGGTCAATAAAACTTGTCTTGCATATTATCATTATTAGACAAGTGGATTTGGTCTTAATTAAGTTTTACTCAAAAGTTGAATTGAATTTGAGTATTATAATACTTAACTAAAATGTCTGAGTGAAATTAATTGAATATTTATATTTTACATAATTTTAAATATATATTATATTGTATGTAATATTAAAAATAATAATTTATTTATTCGATCTTGAGTTGAATTCATTAGAATTTCATTTTAAAATTAAACAAGTGATTGATATAAGATCAAATGAGAGGTGTTGGCTAGATTTTTTATATTGGGCCTTATTAAATAGGTCTGCAAAGAAAGAAAACAGGTGAGAAACCTCCGACGATCAGTTTAGTGAGAGCATTTGCTGGTGACTAGAGAGAAGGTTTCTCTTCTTGTCAGAGAAATATTTTGTGAGAGAAAGGAGGTGAGAACATGTATAAATCAACCTACCACAATTGTGTGTTGATTCTTTTTTTTTGTATGGTCTTGTATGGGACAAAACTATTACCTTTTCATGAGAGAAAATGTTTTTTGACAATTAGCCTCTATGGGAGGCATGGTCAGTACAGAGGTAATAGTCGTATGGTACTTTTTCTAGTCCTTAGGAGTATTTGGTGAGAGTTGTGTCATGACATGGGGCGAGCAGCTTGGGAGTGCCTTTCTGTTAATTGATATGACATATGTACTAGAAATTTTCTTCTATACAATGAGATGGCTTGTATAGGAAATTATTTGTGGCTAAAGCCGGGTGAAGTCCATTAGAATACTTTGCTGGAACACCAAAATTATAGGGATTTCTACAAAAATACCTGAAAAAAGGAACTGATTTATAATTATATGCCTACTTTTAGATTATTACAAAAATACTTAAATGCCTTTTTTTTTTTTTAACTTTTCTACGTTCTTTAACTTTTCAACAAAAAATCACTGATTAGAAGGCTAAAATTCATGAAAAAATGACACATAATAAAACCATTATTATTATTATTATTATTTAATTATTTTTACGTGATGCCCACATTGAGTTTATCTTTTTGTGTGTTAGATCAACAACCAAAAGAAGCATTTGTGCATCTTTTTGTTGTCTTTTTGGGTAAATTCTATCAGTTTTTTTTTTAAAATTAAAATCATATTAAATTTACTTAAAAAATACAATGGACAAAAAAAATTAAATAAAAAATTATCTTTTTTTTTTTATTTTTATCTACGTTTTTTGCTTTGATTTGTCTTATAAAAATCCTTTTTTTTTGCTATTTTTATAGTTATTTTTATTATTGTTTTTTACTTTATTATCAAATCTTTACATTTATTTGTTTGTTTTACAGGCCATTAGGCTATGATATTAATATTGATGATTATCATAGGTGATTAGGAAAATATTAAATCTTTTGATTTTCAAATTTGTTTATAGTGTGAATCATCATCAAAATTAATTTTTATAATATACTATTAAGTTTTAAATAAAATCAATTTAGATCTGCAGTTTTTTGAAATTCAATTAACTTAATTGATAAAATATTCACTTTCTCAATAGTTTGAGAGGTAATTTGAATTTTATAGATATGTTTCATTAAAATTTTGTGATCTTTTAATTATTATTGCATTAAAAATTTTCAAAAGTGAGAAGATTATGTGGTTTTTTTTAAGAACTTAAAAGTTTTAAAATATGAAAATTGAGTTTCAGATTTGAAACTTATAGAAACTAATGAAATAGAAATATTTTTTGGCAAATCCAGGAAACAGTATATCTAGAATATATCATAGGTATATCATAAGTACATATTTTACTAAATATGATTAACTTGTATCTATTTAATATAATCTTCAAATATTTTTGGATATTGAGTATTACAAAAATATAAGTATATAACAAGAATACATCAACTATATATTAGATAAAAAAATATATATTCTTAAAAAAATAACAAATGATTTTCACAATAAACAATATACCTTAAGTATATAACGAGTATATTTTAGGTATATCAAGTATATAACGAGTATATTTCAGGTATATCTTAAGTATATAATTGCTTATGTATTACTTAGATACTTAACACAGTCAATTTTTTTCTTTGAAGAAATATGATCAACACTCTTTTTTTTTTTTTTAAATGTGATTTATCATCAAGTATGAACGATAATATTAATTAGAATATATGAATATTTTTAAAGAATTTAAAAGTTAAATTAAATTTTTAAGAGACTAAAAAAATTTAACAAATGATTTTCAGTTTTCACAGTAAAGAGTATATTTTAAATTTATTTTAAGTATATCACAAGTATATTTTAGGCAAATTTTAGATATATCATAAGTATATACCAAAAATAAATTATTTCATCTTTTTTGGAAACTTAACACTCTCAACTTTATTCTTTATTTAGTACAAGAAACTATAGCTTGGAGCAAAAATTTTCTATACAAAATTTATAATTATTTAGTATATTAGTATATTAAATATTGCTTTAAATTAAAAAATAATTTCTTATTTTATCATGCAAATATGTGATCATTATATTATTAATTAATAGCATAAATATAAAAAGTTTTGAATTACTAAACTAATTAACAACAGCATTTTATGAATGAGATATATAGAAAAAGAAAAAAATAGAAAGAAAAAATCAAGTGAATAGACAAAAGAAGCAAAAATATGGTATAAATAGGAAAAAAGTAATAATATTAAAACAAAACTAAAAAAAGCGTAAAAAACAAAAAAGCAAAAAACAAAAAAATAAAAAGTCAAAATTGAGAGTTAAAAAGAAAACATAATTTAAAAAAGCATGCGGACGTGTAATTTCCTCAAAATTATAAGGCTGTTTGGGTCTACTTTCATTTAGGCATCTTTTAAGTGTTTTGGACTTCTTCTCTTAAGTCTTAAGGTCTTCAAGTATATGTGGGCCTTTGATCTTAAAGGCTCATTAAATTAATAAGCTATTTTTATTTATTATCAATAAGTTAACTAACTTATTTAATTTTTTTAATATTAGTTGAATCCAATTCGAGTATTTCAATTAGCTGTTCAAGTCCATTGGAATTACATAGTGGAGAGTCTACCACTGGAGCAATTTTGAATGGGTCGAAAATGGATTTTTATGCTATTTCATGTTAGTAATTAGCCCTTAATTTTTCTATCTGTATCCAATCAAACCCAAAATTAACCATTGAGTTAAATTAACTCCTAGTATTTGAATCTTAATCCAATCAAATTCAAAATCAGCTTTAAAACCAAATTAGTTCATGAAATTTTATTTTTCCAATTAATTCGATCCAATTTAAAAAAATAAAAAATTATTTTTTAAATAAAAATTTTCTTAATAAAAAAAAGCAATACTCATCAATAATAAAGCTAGAAATTAAATAATTGTTATCTATAAAACTATAAAATTAAAATTAATAAATGTGAATGTTTATGATTTGGGAAAAAAAATGTTTACTAGATGGAAAATTGAGAAAAATCTTTAATGATTGGGGACGTTGAAAAAAAAATGTATTGTAAATTTTTATATTTTTTAAATAATTAAATAATTAAAAAAAAAACTTTCTAGTCCATGGCGCTTTGGGAAAAAAAAAAAAAAAAAAAAAGAAGAAGTCAGTCCGTGGCTGCCACTTTCCCTACTCTCTATTCTGCTCACTTTAATTTAAATTAAGCTTATATTGGCATTGTTTGGGAAATGAATCTCACTAAATAAACATAAAAATAATTTCAAGATTTATAAATGAGTGAGTATTAACATAACATAAGCCAATTAATTTTATATAAATAGATTTCAATATTTATCCGTTCATAAGTCTACATGTTTATGAGCCTATAAACAATATTAAAATTGTGTGTGAACAATTCAAGACTCGAAAAGTTGTATATTGCATATTTGATTAAAATTACTAATAGCTTTGAGGAAAAAAAAAAAAAAAAACACAGTTGTTCAATTGCAAGAACTTACATTGAGAGTATAAAATTTAATTATGGGGTTTATATAGACTTTAAACTTTTCAATCCATTAAGCTAATTTTTAGAGTAAAGTTCTTTCCAAATTCATAATAATTAGTATCAAAATTATACAAATAATCTGAAACTCAAGTCAATGTCGATTCTAACACTTGCTTAATTTATTATCAATGATAATGATTTTATCTCTTAGATTCAATTTATTTATTTATTTTGCTTATAGAAATTGAAGATTTGGTAATGAATTTGGGTTTGGATTGGAGGAAGAGTTTTTGGTTAGGCGAGGAAAGGCGCGGTAAGTGACCTGTGCAACTTGCAAGTGTGAATGTGTAGTATTTTTTTAACAGGAAGGAAAGAGAGAGGACCCACTCCTTTGACAAAATTTTATGCAAGTGGTTTGAATAAAAACCTCTCCAGAGGCCAACTTTTATATATAATAATATATAAGATTCCAGCGTTTACTTTGGCCAATGGCAGAAACTATATTAAAAAGATGACGATGCAAATCGGTTACAGAGAAAACATTTCTCAATTCCTTACCAGAAAGTTACTAGGAGGTTGCCAAATTGAAATTTCTTACCACCTAACAAAAAGAAAACTATTCTTAGAATAAATACCTTCTTAAACTTTTTTAACCATAGCAACTCTTTACATGCTTCTATTGCTGCAATAAAATCTGCCTCAGTAGTAGAAAGTGCAACACATTTCTGTAACCAGAACTTCTGGTTGTGATGAAGTGGTTGAATTTTGTGATCTCCGTCTCATCTCTTCATTCAGAATACCACTTTAAAGATCTCAATTACTAATTTTGCACCTAATGATGTGGTAAATTCTTAAACTTTTTTAACCATAGCAACTCTTTACATGCTTCTATTGCTGCAATAAAATCTGCCTCAGTAATAGAAAGTGCAACACATTTCTGTAACCAGAACTTCTGGTTGTGATGAAGTGGTTGAATTTTGTGATCTCCGTCTCATCTCTTCATTCAGAATACCACTTTTAACAGCCTCTATATTTACTACATCGTTAGGTGTAAAATTAGTAATTGAGATCTTTAAAGTCTCCCATGATTCTGGTAGAGAGGCTAGCACCATAAGAGCAAGTGCTTCATCGTCAAATTTTATGCCCATTCCTGACAACTGGTCCACGATTTCTTGCATTTCATTAAGATGATCTGCTACAGAAGTGCCTTCTTGATATTTTACTTGCATCAATTTTGTCAAGTAAAATAATTTATTGTTGCTAGTTTTAGAAGCATATAGCTCCTCAAGCTTATTCCACAATGTTTTTGCATGAGTCTTATTGCAGATGTGATTGTACACGTTATCTTCAATAAACTGCCGGATAAAACCACACACTTGCTTATACTCAAACTTCCATTCCTCATCTGATTTGTCTTTGGGTTTATTTGTAGTAAACACCGGTAAATACAATTTCATCACAAATAGGAGATCTTTCATCTTATTTCTCCATATGTGGTAATTTGTGCCATTTAAGTTGATCATTTTACTTGTCTTTGCCTCCATAATTTCAACACTTGCTACAGGAACCGTATAAGTGAATAGTACCATATACGTGAATAGTATCATAAATATGAACAGTACTTGTATCTATGAATAATACAGTATCAACAGTACTTGGACTGGACTTGCAATAGTAACTGGGCTACACTGCTACAGTGACAGGCTGGACTTCTGCTATAGTATTGGATCGTTACAGTACTGGATCTATTTTGCTGATGAGCTAGGTTACTACAGTGCCACTAACATCAGCAAACGTCAACAAATTCTGAAATTTTGCATGAATAGTACCATACAAAAAACTTTACTTTAAAAAATAATTATCGAGTTGACGTCCGTTTTTAAAACTAATCACACCAAAATAATCGTCGTATTTTTCTCTTCCGTGCAATATATTTTTCTTTTTAAAATATAACAGTGTCCGGGACAACAAATTTACTCAGTCCTAATAAAATCTTTTCTGATGTAGAAGATCAGCCTATGCTGCAACCACAGAGTATACTAAGAATATTAATGGGCTAGGATCATCAACCATGCAGCTCTGATACCACTTGTTGGGCACAGCGGAAATAATCAATAAGATAATTGCGGAATAATAATAATCAACAAAAATAACACCAGCTATTTAACGTGATTCACCCTTAATTTTGGGCTACGTCCACGGAAAAAACTCCGAATAAAACTTTCACTATTAAAAATAGTAGGTACAAGAGAGTTTAAAATGAGATCTCACCAAAATAGAAACACTCACCGTATTTTCCAAAAATACCCCAAAGTATTTTTCTCACTATTTTGTCACTCACTTTTTTAAGAATTATTTCCCAAAACTATATAAAAAAAATTCTCTCTCTCTTTTCTTTCTCTTGCAATTTATGCAAGTGATCTGTGTGTGTTATGAGCCTTGCATTGCATGCCTTTTTATAGCCATGCGAAATTACCGTGCAGTAATTTATCGTCTCCACTTTTGATAAATATTAGGTTTAGTTAGATACCAAATTTTATAAGTCGGTGCCCACCTCCCCTTTTTCTTCTTTTTTTTTTCTTTTCATACATGTGGGTCCCTCCATGTGGGAGGGACACCACAACACATTTCTATGTTAATGTATTTAGTAGATATGGGATCTTAATACTCCCCCTTCAGATAATTGTGTAGATCAACCGGATTAACCGGCAAGATAATTAGATAGATTGGATCAATCTGGTTTGATATTATGTTAAATTCTTAATATAGATTTGGGAGAACCAACCTTAACATATAAAACTTTACAAGTGCTCCAAACTGAATGAAAATCAAGGGAAAATGATCAACATGGCATTTGTATGGCTGAAAAGTTATCTCCTTTCTCTCCCATAAATTCGAAGGATATGGAAGATGAGACAAGGTCTTAACAGTGCGATAAGGAAATTTTGCGATGAGGTATATCCCCTTCCCAGTCATTAATACCTTGATACTACAGATAATCAGTTTTTGGTCCTTAATTTGATGTGTTTTGTCTAATTTGAACTATTGCATGCTAAAAGTTCAAGGTACTGATTTTGGCACAGAATGGCATTGATAGATGGGATTTCGAGTCATGCTTTCGATTTCAAATGATAGTACCAGGAAGTGATATTCCTGATTGGTTCGACTGCCAGAGGGTGGAAGATCTGCACCCTTATGGGAAGTGGTCATTTAGAATACAGCTTCCTCCGGCTTCAAAATTTAAGAATATTGCTGGTTTTGCTTTTTGTGCTGTGATCGACGATGACGATGAAGATGAGACAAAAATTCAATTTACGATCAGTAGTGAAAGGATAGTCGAGGCCACGGGCACTGTCTATGGCATCAAAATCGGTGATAATGTATCGCCCGGAAAGCCGCACCTTATTTTCTGGTTCCTTCCTAATGACAGTGTAGATCATTTTGAAGAATATAATCCAACTGAGGTGCTGCTTTCTCTCAGGAACATAAGAAAGTGCGGGATGCGCGTTATATTTGAGCAAGATATTGAAAAGCTAATCCAATTTGACGAACCTTAACAAGATTTGTAAAGATTTCCATGAAAATTGATAGTGCGACTAATTAGCTTTGGGGTCTTTAATGGATTACAAATGGTTCTACAGGATGATCCATGTGGAGATTGATTGGTATTTGTGAAACAGCTGTGGAACTCCTTCCCTCAATTGTAAAATCGTTTTTATACAAGAAGGTAGTTCTGCGCTTACTTGGTTCAGTGATTTTTAATGGCTGGTAATTTCTAATATATTTTAGTTATTTTTCATATTTAATGTGTAATATAATTTGTAAAAATACTAAAATTAATAGCTGAACTAAAATATCTGATTTAATGCAATAAAGCCTACTACCTCATCATTTGTAAGAAAGTTTAATCCAACAATTCGGTATTGGAGTTAGGTTGTCAGGGACCAACGTTCGTGATCAAGAAATTGAAGGAAAGACAGTATGAGATTGCAGATTTTGTGTTCATGTACAGTCTAGGAATGTGAAGCAAAGTGGTTTGGGATTAAGCTGACTTGATAATTAAGAGAAATTTATCAAGTCATGCATGTAGCAGATTTTCAAATCACGGGCTCGATCAAAAAATTCAATGATTACTATTACAGTTTTTAGCAAACTATATCTTAAGTACCGATATTTTATGTCGGTAGACTTAATCACGGACTTAGCCAACTATAAATATAGCCTATAGATGCATGGTGGGTGAGAGATTAAAACAAGTGAGAAGTGCACGAGGGTGGGAAGTTGAGAGAGTGTTGTTTGTATGTGTCCTAATTAGGTATGAGTATATTTATGAGAATGGTGTACTTGTAAAATATTAATTTATACAACAGAAGAATTATTTTCTTCAAATGAGTCCACCACCAAATAATTTGTGTGAAAATTTAATCCAACACGGTTTACCAGAATCGATAAAATCATTCACCATTTGATAAAAATAGTAAATAAAGACCCTACAATGCAAGTGGGTCTTATTTTAACAAAAATAAACATCTGAAAATGGGTAATATCCAAATCAACCATGAAATATAATTTTTTTTAGTAAGACTGCTTGTCAGAAATCAGGACGTGTATTAAAATATCTTAATTATATTAATATATCCTGTTGTGAAAATTACACTGGATTAGAGCAAAACCGTAGCTAATAATTTGAGATAATAAAAATAATAAAGATAATTAGACACACAGATTTTACGTGAAAAACCTACAAACAAATCAGGATAAAAATCACGAGCAAAAATAGAAAAATTTTACTATAAGAAAATAATAGGAGTTACAATACTATAACCTCTCTCTATTTTCTAAGGAGAAAATTTTTCTTCTCTCTTAAAAATAGGAGAAAAATACACTTTAAAAGAAAACTCTCTATTTTCTCTCTATGAATTCTCTCTATTAATGAGAATTTTGGGATGCAAATGAAGTTGAAGAGCTTGCCTTTTTATAGGCAAAATGTGTGTTGCAAAAACCAAGTAAACAAGCTGGCCTCCAATTCATTTTTCGGTGTGCTATTCTATTTCAAAATTCGGTGCCTCTTTTATTGACAATTAATTAAATTTGGTGCCTCTTTTATTGACATATCTGTAGCACCTGCATCATGAATTATATAAATTATAAATTATATAATGAAAATTATATAAATTATATTCATAAGATGTAGTTGAATAAAAATTTAAAGAGCCACATGCATGAGATTCCAGCGTTTCCTTTGGCCAATGGCAGAAATTATATTAAAAAGATGATGATTCAAATCGGTTACAAAGAAAACATTTCTTAATTCCTAACCAGAAAGTTAATAAGAAGTTACCAAATTGAAATTTCTTACCGCACCCAACGTACAGAAAACTATTCTAGGAATAAATAGTTAAATACCTGCTTAAACTTTAGAAGAAAGAAGCCTAGCAAATTAGAATAGAGAAAGAAACCAAGTTTTTCATGGCTTCCTCTTCTTCTAATCAACAGTGGAAATATGATGTGTTCCTTAGTTTCAGAGGTGAAGACACTCGAAATAATTTTACTAGCCATCTCTATAAAGAGTTGTGTCGAAAAGGAATCATTACCTTCAAGGATGATAGAGAGCTTCCGAAAGGGGAACCAGTTCCTCAACAACTCCCTAAAGCAATTGAAGATTCAAGAATTTTAGTCATTATTTTTTCAAAAAATTATGCTACTTCCACCTGGTGCTTGGATGAACTTGTAAAAATCTTTGAATGCAAGAAAGCTGGCAAGCAGATTGTTTTGCCCATTTTCTATGATGTGACTCCATCTCATGTGCGAAAGCAGGACGGCAAATTTGGAGAACCCTTTCCCGAGTATGAACAACTTTACAAAGACAACATTGAGAAGGTTCAAACATGGAGAGTTGCATCAAAGGAAGTGGCCAATCTCTCTGGTTGGCATCTAAATGACAGGTCAGATAAATTCTTCTTCATTTAATTGGATTCTTTTCCTTGTTTTGTTATTGTTATTGCTAATTTTTCAAATGCAAAGTCCTATTCTAGTCCGAGACAAACTTTTCAGTGTCAGCTTGCTACTTTTGGTTTGCAATATACTAACAATTTGAAAACACAGATTTACTACTTACAGCAATCAAATTATGTAAATGAAGTCAACAGTTAGGCAGAGAAGGAGACAGACAAATCTAAAATTAGGAAAAAAAAAAATCAATGCAACACTGAATTTGTTTCTTATTAATGCCAAATGCTCAGCACATGTTGCCATAAAAAAATTAATTTAACCCCTAATTTTATATTTGTTGTTTGTGCGAATATGTCTCTGTTCTGACCATATAAGAACTCCGACTTTGCAGAGATGAGTCAGACTTTATTCAAGATATTGTTAAAGATATACTTAGCCAATTGAGAAGATCAAAGCAATGCATTGCTGGGAATTTTGTGGGAATGGATTCACAGCTGGAGGCAATGCACTATTATTTAGATATAGGGCAGTTGAGTAAAGTCAGAATTATAGGGATTTGTGGGATGGGAGGAATAGGAAAAACAACTATTGCTAGTACTGTTTACAAGGAAATGTATTGTCAATTTGAAAGTAGCTGTTTTCTTGCAAACGTTAGAGAGTCTTCTGAAAAACAAGGTTTAGTTTCTTTACAGAAACAACTTCTATCTGCAACCTTAATGGAAAAAGACAGAGAAGTGTATGATGTTTATAGAGGAAGTGATGAGATAAGAAATCGGTTGTGTCGTAAAAGGCTTATGGTCATTCTTGATGACATTGATGAATTGGAGCAATTAGAGTCGTTGATTGGAAAGAGAGATGAACATTGGTTTGGTATTGAAAGTAGAATCATCATAACAACAAGAGACGAACATTTATTGAACCAGTATGGAGTAGATGAAATATACAGGGTTGAGGAGTTAAATCAAGATGATGCCCTTCAACTTTTTTGTTTGGAAGCCTTCAAGAATAATTACCCCTCAGAGGAATATGTGGAGCTCTCTATGAAGGTTGTAGAATATGCTAGTGGCCTCCCTTTAGCTCTTACGATCTTAGGTTCCTCTTTGTATGGTAAATCTGTGAGAGAATGGAATAGCACATTGGATAGATTAAAAGAAATTCCAAATGAAAAAATTCTAAGCAAGCTTCAAATAAGCTATAATGGAATCAATGAGATGTCACAGCGAATATTCCTTGATATTGCATGTTTCTTTAAAGGAATGAACGAAGTTTATTTGAAAAAGGTATTAGAAAGTTGTGGACTCTTTCGTGATATTGGAATAACAGAACTTATTGATAAGTCTCTCATCACTATTTCATGGGAAGGAACTGTACGTATGCACGATTTAGTTCAGGAAATGGGTCAAGAAATTGTTCGTCAAGAATCTCGCGAAGATCCTGGACAACGCAGTAGGATATGGCTTTATAAGGATCTTTGTCACATCCAAATGAAGGATATGGTAAGCAATTAATAGGTCACAGAGTATACATTCATTCATTTATTGGTTTGATCTATAGTTTAGGTGGTAGATTTAGTTTATCTAAGAATTTCTCTATTAATTATTTTACCATTTTGAGATATCTATATGTGTTTGCATTTTTGACGTTTGTTATTCTTACCTTTGACGATCAGGAAACAGTACAGGTCAAAGCCATGGTCCTGCAATCACGGGAACAAGAGGAGGAGAATTTAAGTGCCAAAGTCTTCTCAAAAATGAAAGAGCTAAGGTTGCTCGTGCTACAGAACTTACCCCTCACACAGGAGATTGAATATCTCTCCAATGAATTAAGGTATCTAGAATGGTATGGATATCCTTTTAAATCTTTACCATCAAATTTTCAACCAGATAAACTTGGTGAACTCCATATGCAATGCAGCAGTATTGAGCAAATGTGGAAGAAATCAATAAAAGTATGTTTTTCTTGATTTAATTGCCAATCTCAATGCTATTAATTTCAGAGTTTCTGAAAAACCTTAGATATGATGTTTCTTTTTTATACAGCCCATAAATTCGCTGAAGATTATTGATCTTAGATTCTCAGAAAATTTAATCAAGACCCAGACTTTATAGAGGTCCCACATCTTGAGGAGTTGATTCTTGAGGGTTGTAGAAGACTGTGTGAAGTTCACCAATCTATTGGAGTTCTAAAAAGACTTGTTTCTCTGGACCTGAAGAACTGCAAAAACCTAGTGGCTCTTCCAAACAGCATCTGTAATTTGAAGTCTCTTAAGATTCTCATTTTGCGTGGTTGCTCAAAACTTCAGAAACTGCCAGAGAAGTTGGGGGATATGACATGTTTAGAGGAGTTTGATGCAGCTGGAATTGAATTGCCATTAGCTAAACCATGGGATTTTCTTCTCCCGTCATGGTTGATGCCTGGGAAGAATCCACATCCCATGGCGACGGTGTTTCATTCTTTGTCAGCTTTACCTTTCTTGACAGAACTAAATCTAAGTTACTGCAATATTCCTGAAGGAGCAATTCCTAGTGACCAAAGTGGATTCCCATCTCTGGAATATCTAAATCTTGATGGGAATGATTTTGTAACCATACCTTCAAGCTTCAATCAACTTACTCGGCTTAAAAGCGTTAGCTTTTCTAATTGCAAGAGACTTAAGTGGGTGCTAGATCTTCCATCAACTATTAAATATGTATATCTGGATGATTGCAGTTCATTGGAAACTCCTCCCAATATCTATGAAAAAAACAACAGTGCCAAGAATTATTGGATAAGACTTTCCAATTGCTCCAAACTGAATGAAAATCAAGGGAAAATGATCAGCATAGCATTTGTATGGCTGAAAAGTTATCTCCTTTGTCTCCCAGAAATTCTAAGGATATGGAAGATGAGACGAGATCGTAACAATGAGATGAGGAAGTTTTGGCATGAGGTATGTCCCCTCCCCTGTCGTTAATACCTTGATATAACAGATTATCAGTTTTCGGGTAATTAATTTTTTGTTGTTGTTGTTATTATTATTGTTTTTTTTTTTTTTTCAATTTGAACTGTTCATA
This sequence comes from Reutealis trisperma, assembly GCA_947687605.1. Lineage (NCBI taxonomy): Eukaryota > Viridiplantae > Streptophyta > Magnoliopsida > Malpighiales > Euphorbiaceae > Reutealis > Reutealis trisperma. The sequence goes on along the minus strand of CANTUT010000016.1, from coordinate 443,348 downwards.
CTAAACGTTAAAAGTACTGATTTTGGCACAGAACGGTATTGATTCAATGGGTAGCGATTTATGCTTTAGATTTCAAATGATAGTACCAGGAAGTGATATTCCTGATTGGTTCAACTACCAGAGTGTGCAAGATCTGCACTCTTTTAGGAAGTGGTCATTTAGAATACAGCTTCCTCCGGATTCAAAATACAAGAATATTGCTGGTTTTGCTTTTTGTGCTGTGATCGATAATTACAAAAAGGCAAAAATTCAATTTACAATCAGTAGCGAAAGGATAGTCGAGGCGACGGGCACTATCTATAGCATCATAATCGGTGATAATGTGTCGTCCGGAAAGCCACACCTTATTTTCTGGTTCCTTCCCATTAGCAGTGTAAATCCCTCTGAAGAAGATAATCCAACGCAGGTGCTGCTTAATCTTAGGAACATCAGAAAGTGCGGGATGCGCGTTATATTTGATCAAGATATTGAAGAGCTAATCCAATTTGACAAACCTTTACAAGATCTGTGAAGATATCCATGAAAATTGATAGTGCAACTAATTAGCTTTGGGGTCTTCAATGGATTACAAATTTGTTCTATAGGATGATTCATATGGAGGTTGATTGTGATTGTGAAACAGTTGTGGAAGCCCTTCCCTCAATTGTAATTGTTTATATAACTTGCTCGGTTTAGCTGTTGATTTTTAATATATTTAGTAATAAGTCTTCAGCGGGAGTTGTTATATCGTGCTCTCAAATTCATATTGTATTATGGACTTGATTTAAAAAATTAAATATTATTTACATAATAAATTAATTATAAATTTAAGCTAATACAATTAGTTAATACATTTAGTATACTCCTAAGGTTGGGAGTTCAAGTATTGTTTTATTTTTTTTTAGTTGTTTTTTATTTTTTTTCCTTTTTCAGTTTTTTTTTTCTTTTTCTTGCTTTATTTGTAATATTTGCAATTAAAATGATAATAATATTTGAATTTTTTTATTTGTTTAATTATTCTAATTAAATTTATATTTATTTCTATAAGAAAAAAATTATATTAATTGTTGAATTTTTATAAATATTTATTTATTTATTTATATGGAATTATTAGTTTGATTTTTTATTTATATTGAATTTGAAAAAACTAATAGAGTTATTAAATATTATTTTATATTTATTTAGGTAAATTATTTAATGCATCAAATAAAATTCACTTTATATATATATATATATATATATATATATATATATATATATATATATATATATATATATATATATATATATATATATATATATATTATTTAAATTAATTATTAAATAATATTTTTATTTTTTATGATAAAAAAATTTTGTTGTAATATTTATATTATTAAAATAATATCTAAAATTTTTTATACGATAAACTAATATATCAAAGTTTATAAATTATAAATGATAAGTTCATCAATTATAAAATATAGGTTCATAAAATATAAAATATAAATTTATCACTTTTAAATAATATATTTTATTCTCTTACTAGTATAACTGATGAATTTATAGTTTATAAATGATAAATTTACACTATATATTTAATGAATCTATAAGTAATACTTAATAAACTTATTGCTTATATTGTCTTAAATTCTATGCGATCGAAATAACAGAGTTATTTATTGATTAATAAAAAAAAAAAAGATAATTTAGTAATAATTTATAATTATGAATCTGATAGTAAAAGATAATGAATATACATGTGATATATGATGAATCTCAATGTTATATTTAATGAACCTGATAATTATATATGATGAATCTAAACTTTAAATTTAATAAACATCATAATTATATGTGAAATATTAAAGAATGAAAATTATAAATATGATAAATAAATAAAATTAAATTATAAAATAATTAAATTATGAATTTAACAGTAAAAGTAAATGAAGATGCATATGATATGTCTAATGAACCTAATAGTTATATATGATAAACATAAACGTTATATCTAATGAATATGATAGTTATATGTGATGAATCTAAATTTTAAATCTAATAAACCTTATAATTATATGTGAAATATTAAAAAATTAAAATTATAAATATGAGAAATAAATAATATTAAATTATAGAATAATTAAATTATAAATTTGACAATAAAAGTAAATGAATATGCATGTAATATATCTAATGAACCTAATAGTTATATGTGATTGAACCTAAACGTTATACCTAATAAACCTGATACTTATATATGATGAATTTAAACTTTAAATGTAATAAATCTCATAATTATATATGAAATATTAAAAAATTAAAATTATAAATATGAGTAATGAATAAAATTAAATTATAAAATAATTAAATTATGAATCTGACAGTAAAAATAAATGAATATGCATGTGACATATTTAATGAATCTGATAGTTATATATGATGATTCTAAACGTTATATCTAATAAACCTGATAGTTATACGCGATGAACCTAAACTTTAAATCTAATAAATTTCATAATTATATATAAAATATAAAAAAATTAAAATTAAAAATATGATTAATGTAAAATTAATACTCTCCAGACATACTCATATGTCTATACAGTAACATCTCCTAAATTTATTAACTTCATGAACTAATACTATACTTTCATCTTCATTTTATCATATAGCATTTTAGATAGTAGAAGTAGTGGCCAATCACTCACACCCGATAAGTCCAAAAAAAAATAATTTAATTCCAATTAACAAGAACAAAAATAAAAGAATATGTGAATTCCAAAAATAATCAATTAATTTTCATCTAATCCTTAGATAAATAATTTAGCTACTCATATTTAAATAAATAAAATAAACTATTGAGTTGATTAAATTAATTGACATATTCAATACAAAATTAAAATATTGATTAAATAAATAAATGAAAATGAAATCATGATGTACTTTCTTATTCCATACGGAATTTCGTCTCAAATCTTTTGCACTCCCATTTCCTCCACCCACCACATATTGAGAATTTTTAATTTTATTTATCATAAAAAATTAAGTTCACGTGAAAGTGAAAATGAAATGCTAGAATAATATATTTTTATGTGATAATGATAGAGACTTCCATCTGCTTTGTCAATGAATTTGTTTAATAAAAGACCATGCTTTTAGATCTGATTCATCTAAAAAAAAAACTGACCCGATTTTAAAATTAATAAAGCAGTCAATCACTGATTAAGATTGAACGTAAATTTTAAATAAATTATATATTTATTATTTATAAATTAATATATATATATTAAAAATAAATATAATATATTAATAAATATTATTTATAGTAAATATTTGCTAATATAATAGATAATATATGTTTTATGTTCTGGATAAATGTTAAAATTAATTAAATTCTAAAAATTTTTAGACACAAAACAAAGGTAATATTCATTAACCATTTTATATTGCGAATACTTATTATAAAATATATATGATTTATAAGTGGCTTGAGATTCATTTTCGATTTTTCAATTGAATTAATCGGATCAAGCTGCATTTAGCAACATTGTTATTAATATATTGAAATATATTAATAAATTCGTCTCCATACCAGGCTCGATTTTACTCGCTTTAGTGTTTTTTTTTTCCCCCTATTCCGATTATCGTCTAAAGAATTGGGTCCAATCAAGCGGCGCAGAGCAGGTCCCACGGCATGGGGGCGTCACTTAGTTCCCAAGCATATCCCGATTAGATACCCTTGCTGTTTATCCACTGGATGTTGGCAGAACCTTCTTGCACCCATATTGCTATTTAATCCTCTACTACAACCCCCACAGGATCCCATCACTATGCACACATCACTTTTTTGCAACTTTAAACGAAATTTTGGTATATATTTTCTTCAAACTCAATTAAAAATTATCATTTTAGAATTCAAACTTAGCTCAAACAATTATTTAAAATATTCAAATTTACCTTTATCATATTCAATTAACAATAAAAACTCTAATACACTCAAATTTTAAAATCAATATAAAATATTAATACTTGATAGTATGGTATAACTCAACTTATTATTTAAACTATTTGATAAAAATTTAAAATAATTCAAGATTATACTAGTTAGGCATAAATAATTACGGATCAATAATTTGATTTAATTATACTTACAGTAAATATCATAATTTAAATTTTACTTAAATAAAAAAGTTCTCTTTATTGCTTAAAAAATATTTTATATTTCTAAAATAATATTTATTTTAAGACTAAACAGTTGATGTATGATTGCAATTTTAATAAAATATATTAGCTCAAAAAGTTTTTTGATGACTATTTTTCATAATTAAAAAAAATTACATATATATCTATATATAAAAGACGCAGTGCCAGTGAAAGTATATGGACTTGGTAGTAGATGATTTAGACCTAACAGTCATCATGTACGATATCGAACGGTTAGGTGGAACGAGTTCAATGCAAATCAAAATACGTGGCAATCGCTTTCTTAAATAATACCAAACTGTCGTCGTCTCTTTATTACATCATTAACATTTCTATTCACATTATTTGTGCTCGTATCCAATACCTTTTTTTTTTTTTTTTCCCGCAAATACTTAACTTGTTTTAAATATCTATGTTTATTAAATATAAATAAATTAAATAATTAATATATAAATAAATTTTTTAATTTTTATAATTAAATTTTAAAATTAATTTTTTTAATTACTCTCTTCATTTTAAAAAAATAATCATTAAAAAAAATTAATTTTTCATAAATAAAGAGTCATTTAATAATTCAATAAAAAAATAATAAAATCGCTAATTTACTCTTTCATTTTCAAGTATCAGAGATATTTTATTAATTTATACTATAATTAATAAATTTTTTTTAATAATTTATGATAAAATTATTATTATTTTAAAAATTATAATTTTTTCTTAATAATTATTTTTTTCAAAATAAATAAAATATTTTATCAATTAATCTAATTTATCTAATTATTTAATTATATTACCAATTAATTCAATTTATTTAATTACTCGACGAATCTAGTTTATTAAATTATTCAGTTCCCTTTGCATTGTCCCTCTGGGGAAGCGTTAAAAATTTAACACTATCATCTAAACTAAGTAAGAAGAGCAATAGGCAATAAATCATAAGTGCAAGGATTTAAATGCAAAATTCCACACTCTGTCCATCGCTTTCATTTCCACACTGTTTTTTCAAAACTCTTAACTGATATCTGACCAACGGCACATACATTGAGCTCTGCAAGTTACCATCTTCTCTTCTCTGCCCGAGTCATTGTCCCGGACACCATGCTTGGTGATTTCCATCTCTGTCCCTGTTTCCTTAATCAATGCACCGATGACGCTGAACCCGACCGTGACCCGGTACTACTAGTTTCCGGAATGGGGGGGTCCATTCTCCATTCCAAGAACAAAGACTTCTTCGGGTGGGACGTTCGGGTTTGGGTCCGAGTTCTTTTAGCTGATTATGAGTTCAGGAAGAAAATCTGGTCTCTCTATAATCCAAAGACAGGTTTCAATTTCTCACTAGCTGGTTATTTTTTCAGCTTAATCTGGTTTCGGTGTGTGGATTCATTTTCTGTTTGGTTGCTCTGTAACTGAAAGAGAGTAAAAAAAAAAAAAAAAACTAGGTTTGTTGTGAAGAGCTGAATATGAGTTGGGTTTATTCCATATTTTAAATTTGTGGAACAAGGTTTGTATCTTTTTTGTGAATTTCACATGTATGTTTAAAAATTGAAGTACTCTATAAAAGTAGCTTCTAAAGTTATTGTTTTGTAACAGTATCATGTAAGTTAAAATGTCATTATCCAGTTATAATCCCCTTCTTTTCAGTGTCTTGAGAGGAATAATTTAGAAACAGTATTTGCCATGAAGTGTGCTCCTTAGAGTAGAATCTGCTTAAATCAAATTCAAATGTAGTAGTTTGGTGGATATGAATCATGATTCTGTTTGATTATTCTATGGCTTAATTTCGAAATTTTTTGTTAACATAGTTACAGGTTGCTTGCTTTTTATCTTATGTTTCATTGTATTTTCTATTTTTATTTTCTCAGGTTATACAGAAGTTTTGGATGACAGCACTGAACTTGTGGTCCCCGATGACGATTATGGGCTGTATGCAATTGATATTTTAGATCCATCGTGGGTAAGATTAATATTGTTCATTTTCCATAACCTCTCATACAACTTCCATTTTGGATGCGTTGAATATGTGATTGAATCTGATTTATCCATGAAAAACAAAGTAAAATGCAATTTCTTTCTATGATAATTTGAAATTGTATTGCCTAATGAAATTGCCAATAAGAATTTGAATTTACTCATATTCTATTATACATTGTGTAGCTGTACGATAAATAAGAGTTCTCTTTTTTCCTACATGTTCATCAACTCGATATATTTTGCCTCTGTCAGTCATACATAACCTGTTAATGGGCTGGAAGCAAATCAAGTCTTCCTCTTTTATGATAATAGATACAAGCATATATTCAATTTACCTAATTGCAAGACACTTAACTGTTGACTCTTTATTGAAATAACATGTGCAGCCGTAATGCTTTTTAATACTTTAGATCCTAGAAATGGTTTTGTGCTGCCATTGGCATATTTTTTTCTTCTGTTTTTTGTTTTCTGCATTTGCCATTATCCTTTTTGTTATCACATCCTTAAAACAGTAGTTTTCTGTTGCTGATGTTATGTTCCTTGATGTTCCAGTTTGTAAAATGTATACATTTGAAAGAGGTATATCATTTCCATGATATGATTAATATGCTCATTAAATGTGGATATAAGAAGGGAACCACACTGTTTGGATATGGCTATGATTTCCGGCAAAGCAATAGGTAAGCTATTTTCCACTCATGTCATATGTGTGAGTGTGTGTGTGTGTATAAGTTGTTTTGGTTGCTGTATTCTGTCATTTGGTTATACATTTTCCTGTTTTACATAAATGTCATACAGATTACGTTTGAGGTTCTTGCATATTCTGTAGTTAAGTTGAGGATCATAAGTTTTTTCTTTTTTTATTGGCAGAATTGACAAATTGATGGAGGGTCTTAATGCAAAGCTGGAAACTGCTTATAAAGCTTCTGGGAATAGAAAAATTAATATAATTTCGCATTCAATGGGTGGAGTGCTGGTGTCATGTTTCATGTCACGTTATGCAGATGTAAGCGTAATTTTTTTTTGAGACATTGCCAAATTTCATGAAAACCATAGACACAAGTATAGTCCCTTCACTGGGCATAAAGAGCTGTATCAATGATTTTAACTTGTTCATTGGCAGTTGTTTTCAAAGTTTGTGAACAAATGGATCTGCATTGCAACGCCTTTTCAAGGTACTATGAATTACATCATGTTTTTTGTAAGAATTAAACATGCATTAAACAGAGATATTAGTTTCCTGAAAATGTCGTCCATTATTAACTTTTGTTTGAGATATGTTCTTAGTTGTTCACAAGACATTGTCCTTTCTTAGTCAAACCTTCTGCAGTGGTTGATTGTGGTAGTTGATGAAATATCAGCTTTTCCCAAACCATGGTTCATTAAACTCTATGCACTTGAAGAGCAATCCAACCTCAATGTCAAACGAACACAAAGAATCCAAACTCAAGTGGTTTTTTTTTTTTTCCAGAGAATGTAAAGAAACAGGATGTAGTAGAAAGAAAGCTCTTAGCATTGGTATTTTCCTGGTTCTGTCGATTTATCATACTCTAATTACGCAATGCCATTGAAATTATCCTCATCCTTCGGCTACTTCTTCATTGCTAAAATTGAAAGAACTGAAAAATGAAGATAAGATCAAAATTTATACCTCTGAGCATTTTTGATAGAACAAATAGACTAGGATATTCAGGAAAATTGTCCATTTATACCTCTTAAGTATTCAAGTAAATTTCATGGACCTTTCCCTATAACTTAAAAGTGTGAAGACATAATCACTATTTCCAAAAATTGTACTCTGTTATGAAGAAATTCAAAAATTTTTTACCCATTGACCTTTTGATGTAGGCCTTGGATCTGTCCATCTGTCTAGGCAGTTCCAGTGTATGATTCTAATATGTTAGTTTTGGAACTATGCGACTAAATTGTAGGGAATGTCTATAATATATACGATAATAGTTTAATTTTGGCCTTTTCTGTTACAATTTTAACTTTATTCCCTAATTTTATTTTCTTTGTCAAATATATTAAATCAAACTTGAGTGTTGATTTCCTAAGCTAACAGGTGCACCGGGATGTATCAATGATGCCTTGTTAACTGGGATGCAGTTTGTTGAAGGTTTTGAGAGCTTCTTTTTTATATCTAGATGGACAATGCATCAGCTGGTAATTTTTCTTTCTGATACTTGGGCTGGTTATATTTAACTTTAATATTATTTATATGTGATGATGATGATGGTATTTAGTGAAAGCTTCATGTATGATGATGATGATATTTAGTGAAAACTTCATTTATGCATGTAATTTTCCTTATGCATATAGTTGGTTGAGTGCCCATCAGTCTATGAAATGATGGCAAATCCAGATTTTAAGTGGAAAAGGCAACCACAAATTCAAGTTTGGCGGAAGCAATCAGACGATGGAGATACTTCTGTCAAGTTGGAGTCCTATGGCCCATTCGAAAGTATCACTTTATTTCAAGAAGCTTTGAGGAATAATGAGGTAATGTTTTTTATCTGAACTCCCATGAAATTCTTGCAAACATTCTTAGATTTGGTCATGTCATTACATGGTTTATGTTTTTGGGGTTTCATGTAAATTATCTAGTTAACATCAAGATTTCTATATTTGCTTCTGTTTGATGCATGGACAACTAGCTAATAAACTTTACTTAATAACTGTAAATGGAGGAAAGAAGAGACAGAAAGCATGGATGGATTTGAGGTCAAAGAAGTGATTTTTTATTGAAATATTTATCAATTGTTGAACAGCTTTTACAGCTGGTGAGAGGCAAACTTTGTACAATGCAGTCTAGAAAAAAGAAACAAGGTGCAAAGGGTTGTTCTTATGTAGGTAGTTTAACTACTAGTTTTGAGTTTATTGCTTGTCAAAATAAGGCAAATACACTGTCAAGAGTTATTGTGGTAAAATAATTATGGTGCAGCTACCACAGCAGTTGCTGTTTGGTTTTCTCTAGCAGAATAATGTGTGGTGCAGGAACATGAGTTTCATTTATGGAAAATACACTTTGTTGGAATTGTATTCTTGTGGTAATAAAGCAACCAATATAGGAATTATATTCTTGTGGTAATAAAGCAACCAATGTAGCTACCACAAAGGTAGCATGTACATTTATCTAATCGGAAGGTGTCAGTGCTGGAAGCCTAAAACATGAGCAGAGAGCAGTTCATCTTATCACTGTGGCTAATAAGAAAGTTTTCCTTCCCTTGTGATCATATATATATATTTTTTTTAATTGTCATTTGACTATTTGTTTTCACATTCTGTGTACTTGTTTGATCTGTAATTTGCATTTCTTGTTAAAATACCAGCTACGTTGACTATGTTTTTCTTTCTGTTGCAGCTGACTTACGATGGGAATAAAGTTGCTCTACCCTTCAATTTTCACATCCTCAAATGGGCTGCTGAAACTCGCCAGATTATCAGTGAAGCGCAACTACCAAAAGGAGTTTCCTTCTATAACATTTATGGGACATCATTTGATACCCCTTTTGACGTGCGGTATGTAAGAGAATTGATTTGTGGGATGACTATGCTAGAGGTTGATTAATTGGAACTTGGTTGACTCTTTTCCACATTAACATTAGATATAGAAATCTAAACAATTTACTATGATGAAGTGAGTCAAATATACCGAGCTAATGTTCTCTGCTGAAGCTGATCTTGTATATCCATATCTAATGCAGATACGGTACAGAGACATCTCCAATCAAGGACTTGTCTGAAGTCTGCCACGCTATCGTAAGTGGCTAATTTATCTATGATTACATGATGCTGCTAAAAGTTAGCTATTTCAAGTATCTTCTTTTTTCTGCTATATCCGTATAGACAATATCTGATAGACATTGTTTTCATTCACGTTGTTCAAACTTAATATAAGTTTCTCATGATATATTGGTCCATAGTCCTGCTTTTAACAGTTATCTTAGATCCAGGACCGATAGATCTGTACTTCTTGTTTCATTTATGCTAGGTTTTTTTATTTCACAAACATCATTTTTGTCTCAGCCCCAGTATTCTTATGTGGATGGAGATGGAACTGTTCCTACAGAATCAGCTAAGGTATTTGCTCTAACCTTTCACTTCACTTTTATATTCAACATAAATGTACTTTTCGCAGATTTTTGTTCTTTTTTTATTTTTCCCCTTCTTGCATGTGGTTTAAATATCGAATGATCTTTCTATTGCACAGGCGGATAGTTTTGAAGCAGTTGAGAGGGTAGGAATCGCGGCTACTCACCGCGGACTGCTATGCAACAAGACAGTATTTCAACTTATCCAGAAATGGTTGGGAGTTGAACAGAAGCTCACTAACCATTCAAGGAAATCCAGAGTAATGGATGCTTCTTCAATTTCACATATTAATATATGAATATATTTTCTACCTGAGCATGTATATATATTCAATATTGAAGAGTGATCTTCAATATCTTCATTATTTCAATTGGAGGTGGACCCATTTCCTAAAATACTGTAGCAAAATTTGTTGTACATAGGGATTATGCTGAAATATTTATGTTGTAATCAATTATGTTCAAATATGTACTTTAAAGCACATAGAAGTTGTCAATAAAACTTTGGTCTAGTGGTAAGACTGAAACTGAGGACTTGGGAGTCGAATACATTTATCTCTTGGAAAAAAAAAAATTACATAAAAAACTCAGGTTGGAGATTATTGGGCAGTTAAAAACGTTTTTAATGCTAGCATGATTTAATACCGAATATTTAACCTAAACCAAGATCAATAGCAGCTGTACAAAGTAAATTATTGTTCTGGGCCTAATGGGAGGCGGACTCAGGCCACAGAGAGAAGCATTTTTTAACAAGGCCCATTTAAGTAAGGGTGTATTGTAAATTAACTAATCTAAATATCTAATCACCAGTTAGTAGACTACTAATTCAATGGCAAAGAAATACTTTTCTACTTGCAATTGATCACCTGCAATGTCATGATATTTATGTGTTTTGATAGATCAACAATCAAAGGGTTTCCACCGTTATTGTAGTGATAAAAGATTCATAAGTTGCTTACATGGGAAAAAGAAGGTATACTTTAATATTTCTCAACATCATAATTAATAGTCTAATTGATCAAGAAAATGTTTTGCCAGTTCCATTACTAATTAGTTCCATGTTTAACGTATGTACAATTTGAAGCCAGCAAAGTAACAAATAGATTAAATATTGATGATGAATAATATTATTGACATGTGATAGTGGGCGGTGATTAAATTATAATTATATTTTTTTTACTATCATAAAAATATAATAATATTGTTAATCCTTCTAGTTCTAGCTAGCTAGTCAAATATAGGATTAAGTTATATATATATAAGAAACAGAAACATGGTTCCATTCACCCAATAACCAATATTATACTTATGCAAGTAGGCCTATAAAAACTATTTTTTACAGTTGTGCAGTGCTGTTGAAATTATGCAAATTAAGCTAGCTGGTATCACCTTAAATCACACGCTTTTACTTTGATGAATATATACTAGAAATTATTCAATACATTCAAATGTAGTGTATATATATATATATATATATATATATATATATATATTTGAATCGAAATCGGAATAAGGTCTGAAATTAAAATTGAAATGGACAATTTTAATTCTTAACTATTGATTTGCAAAAAAATACCCATTAATCGAAATGCGATTAAAAGTGGTAATTATATTAAGGGTACTAAGAAAGAAGATCAACTTAGGGCATGGGGGTACCAATAATATACACTTGAATCGAAGACTATAACTTCAAGAAATAGTTTTAATTTTTTTTTTATCCTTAATTTTTCACTTTTTTCAAAGAAATTAGTTAAATAATAAATTAATATTTTTGAATTAAGCTTTCCAAGTAGCTAAAGGTTCATGTGGGACAAAAGAGAGAACATATATATATTAGGATATATACATGGCAAAATCGAAGTAAAGAAAAGTTTGAATCCCAAATAGTTTGTAAGTTTTGTGTAATTAACCCTACTTAGGGTTTTGTAAAATGAAAGAATATGTACATAAAGAAGGGCAAGAAAGAGACGAGAATGAGCATTCCTAGGACTTGTTAGCTTATGATATGATATGAGTGATGATTCTATTGCAGATGGAAGAGACAGTCACAGACACGCATGAGCCTTTCTATTATTTTAATGCCACAATTACACTAATAATCCAAAATCTCTCTCTTTCTTCTTTGACTTGACTTTTTTGCTTAATTTTATGCCATCCAACTACAAATTTAATACTATCTAATTAACTACTATATAACTTACACCATATACTATATAAATATTTTATCAAAAAATTAATTAATTCTATATTCTATAATAGTAGATTTGCTTTCTTTATCTTATTGACTAGAATAACTTTTTTAATTTTATTTTTGAAATTACATTAGAAAGGAGGATTTTTATTTATAAAAATTTTAGTGTTAAGTTATTCTACAAATCGACAGATATATTTGATCGATTCTAACTCTATACCATGATTGATGTTAAGCATTTGTCTTTTACACATATAATATATAGTCATTGAATTATTAATTCAATGCTATAATGAAAAAAAAAATGAATGATTTACATTATGATTTTTTATTTTTCTTTAGAGAAATTTTCTATGTATTTAAAAAAATTATTTACACACATGATAAAAAAATAATAATGTAATATACTACTATACTACACACTTCAAATTTCATCAAACTATATGTGGAAGAAAAAAATTTTAATTAAAAAAAAAAATTAATGGACACTAAGACATGGAATTAGAAAAGATGGAACATGGGATGGATCCTTTTCACGTTTAATAAAGTTCACTTTTCTTGGAAATCCCTTCTTCCTTCTTGTTTGTTGTTATTGATGGAGGAGAGAGGGATATAAATGGGATTTTGTTAATAAATTTTCCATTAACGCAGAGAAAGAGATTAACATTATTAATTAATGAATAATGTTTCCAAGGAGGCACGGGTGTTCCGCTGATTTCTCCAATGCAATCCCAGTTCCCACTAGCCCCCCTCCTTTTTTTTTACCATCTAAGATTAGTTATGTGAAATTTGATTGATCGAACTTATAATAAATTATTCTAAAAAGTGAAATTCAAATAAATTAAATTAATAAAATTAAAATAAAATTATATTAATTATATTGCTGAAATAGATATGAGAGTTAATAATTTTAAAAATCACTAAATTATTTTCCTAGTTGTATACACTAAAATTACATAATAGACTACATAACAAATATTTAGTTTTTTTATTTAATATTTTTCACTAAATTATTAATAATGAAAACTCAAATTTGAGATTTCTTGTATTTTGCACATCTTTAAAAAAGAAAAAATTGACACTGATTTCTCTTCTTTTTTTCAATATTAATTAATATAACTACACATTAATTATTTATTAACTCTCTTCTTTTCATTGGTTCTTGAGCTCTTCATTTCTCATACAGGATAATCCTTGTACTGTTATGTGCATGTGCAGCCACAAAAGTAGACGAATATATATCTTCCAAATTCATATAAAACAAACTGATTTTTAAAGAAAAAAAAATATAAATTGAACAAATTAAGAATCATTTATTAATTACTAATTCACTTATATATTCTCTTTCTTTAGTCAATTAAATGACAAAATAGATCTCAAATATATGACACAATCATATGCTAAAAGTTGGTAATACACATTCTAATATTAGAAATTTAGAATCACTACCTACGATTTGCCACCACAATATTTATCTGCATCAGGATTTGATGTCTAATAAAAAATTTTAAAAAATAAAAATTCAATGGATAAGATACTAATGATGCAAATGAAATCTAAAATTCTCAGAGTTCTAAATTCCTTTTTGCGTCAATGACATCAAGAATTAGAGACCTAAAAAAAAATTGCATGTGTTTGCATGCAGTGCATTAGAATATATAGGTCAGTGTATGGCAATCATCTGTTAAACCCATGTGAATCCATATACTTTGTATATAACTCTCTGCCAATTCACCTCAAAAATATATTAAATAAATTGCAATTCAATTAATCCATTAAATTAAATTAGGATAATGGAAAATTGTAATTTATCCTATTTTTTGAATATTGTTATCAAATAATAGAAAATTAATTTTTTTAAAAAATACTTTTTCAATTTTTTTTTTTAAAATATTTTTTAAAAACAAGTTATTTTCTGCAAAATAAATATAGCCTCAATTCACTTTTTTTTTTTTTTTTAATTTCAATTTAACTTAAACTAAGGGAGACAGGACAAATATTTTATAAAAAAAAAAAAAATTTAATCTGTCCTAATAAGATTTATAAATGTTAAAATTATGGCCACTATCAATGATTTTGTATATATAAAAAAAAAAAAATTATTATTATTATTTAACGGGAGAAAATAAACTGCATTGCGGCTTGTCTGGCTGGTGTCACATGCACGGCCATGGAAAGGTGAACCCCACAGGATCAGTAGCAGCTCTGCAAAATTTGGTGTGATGAAGTATGGACCATATGGGCTGCATGTGTTATTGGACTATTTACACATAACCCATGTCCCTGGGCCCAAGCTTATTACGTCATGGGCTCAAGCTCAACTCTTTTTCTTTTATTGCTTATTATTATTAATTTTTTATTTTCTTTTGAAAGATACAAGTGTATCTAGATCTTAATGGAAGAAATAAGATAAAAGAGTGTATACATAATACAAACATAATTCAATAAGTGAATGATACAAACAAAATTTATTAGGAATTTTCTTTTTTCTAATAATAATAATATTTGAAGGGACAGACAATAGTGAAAAAAGAATTTTTAAGTTAATCCAATCTTATACTATATTATAAGACAGATATTCAATCGTATAACTATCAGTATAACATTATTAAATGATAAATATTCAATGATTATTATTTTTTTGTATAAATATAATCATGAGTACTTAATGCAATGGGAAGAAATTTTAAAGTTGTTCCCTTATAAAATAAGGTATGATTGATAAATTTAAAAAAAAAAATGAATGGGAACTCTTTTTTTTTTTTTTTAAATATTTGTAAACAAATTTTAAATTTTTAGAAGATGATTTTAATTGTTTCATAAAAATTATAAATATCAATAACAACAATTCTCTCATCCATATATAATCATATAAAGAAAATAAAGGATTATATGTATACAACTAATCAATTTGAAAGTTCATAATATGTTAAAAGAAAATAGTTTTGTTAAGCTTCAATTAACTTGACATTAGGAAAGCAAACATTTGGTTGTTAAATTTTTAAACTACTGAAATTTTAGTTAATATTGAAAAATTATTCAAACAAGATAATTAATTATTAGCTAGAAAATTCAGAGAAATTCATCATGGGACTTTGGAACTTTCTTCCCCTTTTCAGTTTTCACAATGCAATCCAATTAAGCTAGATTGAACAAAAAGAGGCACTCTTTCTATATATGTCTATTATATCTATTCCTTCCAGTATGAAAAAGTGGTCATTAAAGAAAAATCACCACTTTTAAAATAGTAATAACTTTATCATAATTTATCAAAAAGATCCCTATTAATTATAGTATAAATTAGAAAAATATCTTTCATACGTAGACAATTAAAAGAGTAAATTAGTCATTTTACTATTTTTTTTATTGGGTTGCTAAATGGCCACTTATTTATGAACAAAACTAATTTTTTTAATGGTTTTTTCAAAATGGAGGAAATAGTTATAAGGCAGAAAGAGAGGCTATAAAATAGATAGATAAATGACAACATAATAATGTTAAATAGTAATGTACCTTTCTTTTTTTTTTTTTAATATGGTCCAAATATTAATTAAACCAGAATATATATATATAAATATATATGAGATAACCATGCTAACCATATATATATATATATATATAAAATAATATTAAAAAAAATTTAAAATGAAAAAATAATATGAATTTTTTTAAAAAAATAAAAAATAAGTAAAAAATTAAAAAATAAAAAGAAGTACATTCATAGACATCGGTGCACTCTATAATGAGACGAGTGACGGGATAAATATAAATAAATATTGACGAAGCATATACGAATAATGAAAAATCTGCTCCATGTCCGCTCCACTACCATTCTTAGTTACTAATAATATAAATATGAAGATATTGCTTGGTGGATCCTAAATGAGTGGATTGAAATGAAAATGAGTTGGAGAAGATTAGTAGAAATAGTAGTGGCATGAGGAACACATGGCATTCTATTTTGGGGTGGCAAACATCCTAATCTAACCACATGGCATGCATTCAATATATTTCCTTTAGCTTTTTGCCTACTACATACATAGTTGCATATGCTTCATTTCAAATCTAAATTAAAATACAAATTTCTTTTGATTATTACTTTGTATGAATTACTAAAAGACACATTATACTACTGCTACTCTTCCTTTTCATTATTCAGATGTGTGTACATACGCACCGTCAAAAAGGGTACCACTTAATGCACGAGCAGTGAATTACTAATATTAATAATTTATAAGAATAATTCAGCAATAAGTTATTTATACATAGTGTCGAATTAGTATTATTCAATGTACATAAAAATAAACTCTAATATTATTTAATGTATTCTCGTATTTATATTGGATGGCTTTATTAAAAAAAAAAAAAAAAAAACTCTAATGTGATTTATTTTTAAGAAAAATGAAAAATATTAATTAGTTTATATTATGTTGCATATTAGTAGTATATGAGTCTAGATCAGGGCATGTACATACAGCCATATTTATGGGGTAGGACAAAGGGCAACCCTAAAGGAGGAGAAAGTTTAGTAGGTCAAAAGTCATACCTTCTTCTCTCCCTTTTAAAAAATTTTGATAGTGAAACCTTTTACTTTAGTTTTCTCTGTCTAAGATAGAGGGCTAAGAAGTTGGGGTTGGGCATGATTGTATGATTAGATTACCGAGAGCATTTATTTTTTACAGTGGCCGTTGCAGGCTTTTAATATTAATAAATAAATTAACTAGTTTGAGTTGAGGAAGTGGCCATGGCCATGGCCATGTGGTGTTATTTATTTATTTATTTATTTTTAACCTTCTCTTTGATTCCTTTCTTGACGGTCAAACTTACACTGTGATTTTTTGCACCCTTCGAGATCAATCTCTTTCCTTCTTTTTCCCCGTTCCCTTCCTTCTTTCCTTTTCTTTATTTATAAACTATGAGTCCATATATAACAATACAAAAAGCAAACATGTACATGCATGTAATTAAATACATGCCCATATATGTTTTTAATGTCATATAGTCTATGCATGCATGTTTGAATATGTACTTATATTAATGTGTTTATTTTTATAAATAATGACAAATTTAGATACTAGCTATTTGTTTAAATAAATGGAAATGTGTACCTTTGGTTGTTAATTATTTATATTAGAAATTAATTATTAAAAAAAAGGGAGATTCACATTAGAAGAGAGACACAGAAAGCAGTTGACAAAAGCATTGAAAAAGGAGATATAAGTATCTGAGAATTCCATTTGGATCCTTGGAAATTAGATTTTCTTCCAATCTGTCCCTCTCTCTCTCTCTCTTTCAATTCTAAAAAAGAAAATCAGTGCAAAAGCAAATTAAACAAAAAAACTATATCTATATTTTGAGAAAGAAATTATAATTAATAAAACCTCAAATAATAGGACCCGGAAGACAGGGGTTAATGTCCTCTTATAGGGGTGCAACAAGCGTACCCATGTTCCTATTTTAAGTTATTTTTCTTAAATTTTCACTTTCTATTACTATGTTAATTATTACTATTATACTATTATACATAAATAAATATATACACATAAATATGCAGTATAAAAAGTGAGTCATGCATGAATTATTGTTATATATGCAGAGACAGTAGAGAGAGAGGAAAAGAAAAGAAAGAGAGAAAGATAGAGACTCCCGTTTCTAGCGGGGGAGCAGTTTGATGATTAGGACTAAAGAGATATAATAGTGAAACAAAAGCATGGATATGGATGGAATGTGAGAAAGTTATGGGTATTTGTAGGCAATATATACAAATCAAATTATAAATTATAAATAAAAAAAAATAAAAATGAAGGGGTTGGTTAAGAGAGTGGCAGTAGCAGATTATACTGACATTGAAATGACTTTTGTCCAACTCGGCATGAATCAATATATGGGTGTGGAGAGGAGAGAAGGGTGCGTGTGGGTTTTTTGTCACAACTTTGTCAGAGATACTATTTCCATCTCTCTACAGGTGTTCTTCAGCAATCACACACATTACATCTTATAATACATATCATATAATATACAATATTCTTGTCCAACTGAGATTCACATTATATCTTTTATACCATGAAATCAATTTTCAAGTAGTTATTCTTATAATAGATTTTGATACAGTTTTTTTTATGGATGAATTGAAATAGATATTATAACTCTGACGATATTGAATTAGTTTGAGTTGTAAAATTTTGGAGATTGTTGTTTTAAAAGTACCAATCTAATTGAGATATTATAGTGCGATGTCTGAATTATGTGTTATAATAAATTTAAATAAAAAAAAGTTTGAATTCATAAGAGAGAGAGAGAGTTTTGTTTTATAGTGGATATTAAATTAAATAAGGTTAATTAGGGTTATATATATATATGATGGTGATGATGAGTAGAATCAAGGATATGTATCTTTGAAAGTTGATTCAAAGGGGTTTGTTTTAAGTTTACGAAACCACATGGTTATAGGTCATGAGACCCCATGTGTTTAGGCTCTTCTTAAAATAACTTTTAACCTTCTTGAAGATAAGTTCAACTTGCCTAATTTTGGATTGCAATCTACAATATACTGCTTAAATTATTTACACTAGTACAATATTCAAATTGAGAAAGTACATGTATACCTTTTTTTTTTTTTAATTTTTTATTATTATTCTTATTATTTTCAATTAAATTTTGACTGAAATTAAATTTGTAACTTTATAATTTTAAAGAAAACTCTATTAATATTATTAATTAGAAGAAAACTTCATGATTATTATTTTTTAATAATGTTTAATTATCAGGCAATTTTTCTAGTCAATTTTATTAGATATAGAGAGAGTGTGCCCCTAAAAAATAAGTATAATTAAAATCTGGTATTAAGGTGGTTTGGGGCACTTTGTTTGTTTGTTGGTAAATAATAGTAATAAATAATTGGATTACATAGATGCAAAAGTACAGTCGTGTCCATAGGGTCAGCATCTACTGCATTCATTTTCTCATTTGTAGAGTGAAAAAGATTCAAGTGCCCCTTCACTAACATCTTATAGAAAGGGGGAGAAGTTTATTTGTATGTTCAATTTTTCTTGACCTTTCCTCTTCTTCCTTCTCTATTAATCTGCTTCATGCATGAACTAGCTTGTTCCTCATCTCTCTTTGCCTATTCCTTTATCAAGATAACATATACAAAAATTTGAAAGCTTTTTTTTTTAAAAAAAAAAAAATAAAAATTAGTATGGCCTCTATGAACAACTGGTTGGGGTTTTCTCTTTCTCCTCACCAATCTGATCACTCTCAAAATACAGCCTCTCGTTTAGGTTTCCACTCATCAGATGAAATCTCTGGCACCGGCGAGTGCTTCGATCTCACTTCTGAATCAACTGCTCCTTCTCTCAGTCTCCCTCCCCCTTTTGGTATTCTTGAAGCTTTCAGAAACAATCAATCTCAAGGTTTGTACTATAAAACTTCAAAAACCCTAACTCTTATTTATTTACTTATTTAGAAAACAAAATAACTAACAGATTGAAAGCGACTTGTTTTCTTGAATCTTTGAATGATTTAAAGTGCTTTTTATTTTTCTTTTATATTTTTTCTTTCTTTCTCAGAACTTAGAATCTTAAATAAAACACTAGTAAAAACATTTTCTTTTAGTTATTTTTCTCATATTCTTTTTCTTCAACTTTCTTGACAGATTGGAATATGAAGGGTTTAGGGATGAACCAAGAAACCACTTACAAAACAAACTCATCAGACTTCTCTATGCTAATGGGTAGCTCATGCAATACCCAAAATCTCGATCAAAATCAAGAACCCAAACTAGAAAACTTTCTTGGTGGCCATTCTTTTGCCAATCATCAAGAACACAATAAGCAGCTTCCTGCCATTTATAACACTACTGGAGATTACATGTTCCAAAACTGCAACTCTTTGCAAACTACAGCATGTGGAGAAGGTAATAATAGCAATAATGCTAATAATAATAATAGCTCCATTGGTTTGTCCATGATCAAGACTTGGCTAAGAAACCAACCAGCACCGACACAACAACAGCAAGAACAAGAAGCTAAGAACATGAATGGAGGGGGTGGTGCACAAAGTTTGTCTCTTTCTATGAGCACTGGAGAAGGAAATATTAGTAATAATATTTGTGGAGATCATATTTCTTCTTCTTCTTCTGATACTAATAAGCAACAAAAGATAACAACAACTGATGGTGCTATTGAAGCAGTTCCAAGAAAATCTATTGATACTTTTGGCCAAAGAACTTCTATATACCGTGGTGTAACCAGGTACTATATACTTATTAATTAATTATTAATCCATGGAATGAATCTGTCTCTTTTCTTGTTTTAATTGTTTCCTTTTATTGTTACAAAATTTTAGTTGGTTATTTGTGATCAATGATTTTTAGGGTTTTGTTTTTATCAGACATAGATGGACAGGTAGATATGAAGCTCATCTATGGGATAATAGTTGCAGAAGAGAAGGACAAACTCGAAAGGGAAGGCAAGGTATGGGGTTACATTTTTACATTTATGTACACACTATATATATATATATATATTTTAAAAAATGAAAAATGAAAAAAATCATTTGTTTTTTGCTCCCTCCTTTTGATTAATCATTCATTTATCCTTTCATTTTTGTATGCTAACTCTTTTTTTTTTTTTGTTTTTTTGCCCTTTTTGATGCTCTTATATCTTGATGTGGGACTTCTCAAATCTCATTGCAGTTTATTTGGGTAAATATCCTTTTTTCTTTTTCTTTATTTATACTTGTCCATAATTTAATTTCCCCTCGCCATTAAATGTTTAATTTTTTTTTTAAATTATTATTCTTGTAATGCTAGCTAGGACTAACAAGTGGTATCAGAGTCATTGTAATTAAGCTTCAAAGTTTTTTTTTTTTTGGGTTGATTAATCTTACAGGTGGTTATGATAAAGAAGAAAAGGCAGCAAGAGCATATGATTTAGCAGCATTGAAATATTGGGGTACAACAACCACGACAAATTTCCCTGTGAGTTTCTACTTTTTCTTCCCTTTTCAGAGAATTTTGAATCGTTAATAACTGCACTTTATATGTATATTTTTAGTGTTAATTAAAAAAAAAAAAGTGGCAAAATAAATTAATAATAATAAGTTGTATAGAATTTGGGCAATGTAGGCATTTGCATTAACATGCAGTTCCTTTATGCGAAACATTAGTGGAGAAATGTTTAGAGTATTATATTAATGCCCTACATAAATTCAGCTCTTGTGCTCCCCAAAAGTATCCCATTAATAGGGATTATGTGTGTCCTTATGCACAATAAATTGGAAGATTAATTTTAATTTATGTTCAGTTTCACCGATAAATATGGATTTTGCTTACTGAAATTGACACTTAATTAATTAATCAATTATTATTATTATTTTTTTTTGTAAATAAATTTAAAAAATTTTTGCAGATCAGTAACTATGAAAAAGAGTTAGAAGAAATGAAGCACATGACCAGGCAGGAATATGTTGCGTCTTTGCGAAGGTACTTACAAATGCCGTTGTCTTCTTCTTCTTCCTCTTCTTTTATTCAAATAATTCACCAAATTTATTGACAATGGCACCCATATAAATAAATAAATATGTTAATTATATATTATGTTATCTAATTGCAGGAAGAGTAGTGGGTTTTCTCGTGGTGCATCCATTTATCGAGGTGTGACTAGGTAATTATAATTAAATCTCCATTTCTTAATTATGCCTAATTTTAATTTTAATCCTTGTCTTTTATTTTCTATAGTTTTCTTTCAAGTTGATAATTATATGGTTAATGTATATAAATGTAATATTTTTTGAATATCATTAATTGGATAATGAGGTGATTTAATTAAAATAAAATGTGCCATTTAATGATTTTACTTAGATTTAGTATTAAGATCAATGACTACATGTCAAACTTTCATATGAGATCAGTCTTTAATTAATTATCCTTTTATCTCCTTCTCTTTAGGAAAAATAAATAACAATTAAATACACATGTAGGCCATTTTTAGTATGTTCTTATGCCTATGTTCTTATGCTATGAAATGAAGGAAATGGAAACAAAAGCTGCTGCACATTATAGAATAAGGCAAGGCTGGCAATACGACATGAAAATTCTTCACAGCCCATTTATCATGCCAATAATATAAAAAATACTGTAATGTTTTAATACTATATTTCTATCTCTATCAAGGCAAGGCCTGTATACATATCATATTTTAGCAATAACATGTAAGAGACAAACTAGAGATTGAAAAGTTAGAATAATTGCAATCAAAAGTGTGCAATAATGCTACCCAAAATATTATTTTCTAAGAAAAATGTGCTCCATAATTCTATTGGTTGATAGAACTTGGTGTTCATTATAATTTTATATTTACTGATGTGATCTTATACTTTTATTCTTAATACTGTTTTGTCACATTCTCTTTATTTGTTGCACTTTAACTTGTTTATTTTCAAATTTGCAGGGTATCTATCTCCCTACTAGTAGATCTTTTATTTATTTTTTAATCATATGTTGATCAATAAGACAACAACTCGCTTTAATTATCAACAATCAAGTTGCTTATTTAATTACCTTCTCTTTATCCGGAAACACTGTTTTAATTTCTGGGTGATTTGTTTTCTCATATCAGACACCATCAGCATGGAAGATGGCAAGCAAGAATTGGAAGAGTTGCAGGGAACAAAGACCTTTACTTGGGAACTTTCAGTATGTTTAATTATATATTTCCTTGATTTAACCTCATGTAAAGATAAATGGTCTTGACTATAATTGTTCGATTTGCCTTTATAATTATAATAGGCACCCAAGAAGAAGCAGCAGAGGCTTATGATATTGCAGCCATAAAATTCCGCGGATTGAATGCTGTAACCAACTTTGACATGAGCAGATATGATGTTAACAGCATTCTAGAGAGCAGCACATTGCCAATTGGCGGAGCAGCTAAGCGATTGAAAGATGTTGAGCAAGCAGAAATGACAATTGATACACAAAGATCAACAGAGAATGACAATATCACTTCACATTTAACAGATGGAATTAGCAGCAGTAGCTATGGATGGCCGACTCTGGCATTTCAACAAACACATCATCATCCTTATAGTATGCATTATCCATATGGGCAAAAAGTTTGGTGCAAGCAAGAACAAGACACTGATGCTAATAATCATAGCTTTCAAGATCTTCATTATCAACAACTCCAATTGGGAAATACCCACAATTTCTTTCAGCCTTCTGTTTTGCATAATCTCATGAGTTTGGATTCACCATCAATGGAACATAGTTCTGGGTCTAATTCAGTTATGTACAGCAATGGAGGAGGAGGTGATGGGATGAGTTATGGAAGTAATGGGTATGCAATTCCAATGGCTACAGTTATAGCTAATAATGAGGGGAATCAAAATGGTTATGGAGATCATGGGGGAGAAGTGAAAACAATTGCGTATGATCAAAATATTTTTGGATCATATTATTTATCACAGCAATCATCATCATCAGCAGCAGGTGTTATGGTGAAAGCTAGTGCATATGATCAAAGCTCAACGTGTAACAACTGGGTACCCACAGCTGTTCCTGCTCTGGCTCCAAGGTCTAATAATATGGCTGTCTGTCATGGAGCTTCAACTTTCACAGTATGGAATGATACATAGAGATATGGGGGAATGGGACTAGAGGAAAACAAAGAAATGGAGATTTTGTATACACAGAACTGATTTTCCTAATTTTGATTTTTCATGCTCTTTTTTCTTCCTTATATATTTCACTAATTTTCTTTTTGGGATCTTTTTTAATCTAACTTTGCAGGAAGAATTATTTAAGGATTAATTAAGGGGTCTAAAAGGAGTTCAGTAATAGCATATGAGAGCATGACAATTCTCAATTGCTATGAATTTTGTGGAACTTCATATGGATTATAGATCCTCGGATAGTTTTCTTTTTAACACCAGACTTTGTAATTTTTAATAACATAATTACTATACAAAGAATGGGATTTCCTTCTTTTTAAGTTTATATTTGTTTAATTTCCCTTATTTACTATTTTTTTTATAATATAATATATATGGTCTGTAATGTGTATATGACTATGCTGCGTGTAATGAATTAATTCACTGACTAACCAAAAAATTGTCCAAGTCAAGAAGCCTTGAAAATTTTTTAGGCCGAAAGCCAACTTATAAGGCCTATTAAATACAAGATCTACCAACTCATGGGCCATTTGAGAATTCGTGACCATTTTATTTTTACAAGTATCAAAATACATTTTTTCTCTCCAATTCTAATAAACCCAATTTATTTTAATGTTAAAAAAATTAATAATGTTGCAATGTATTCGTGATTTACTTGAACTCCATTCGTAAAATATTCAAATTCAATTCAATTTTGGTTGAGTTGAATTTGATTTTGAATAATTAAGTTGAATTGAATTTGAGTAAGTCATGAGTCTAGTAGAATACTAAAATTTAATATACTTTTTGAATTTATTTTATATTACATACAATAATAATTTACTAATTAGATTTCAGACTTATTTGAATTTATTCGACATTAATTTTAACATTAATAGTACATAAATTTAATTTTTTAAATGATAATTAAGTCGTGTCAAACACAATTATTCTGAATAAATAAAAAACTTGATTGAGTTGAAATTGAGTTTTGTACATAAAGCTTTTTCTAATTGGATTAAACATAGTATCAACTCGATCTCTCTCCTATCCCACACTACCATGTGTTATTATTAAAATTAAGGCTAAACATAGAGATTAAAAATTTTGAATTGAACCGAATAATTAGACCAAAAATATCAAATCGTTAATTTTTTAACTTTTCCCAAATTGAATTGGACCAGTAAAATATTTTGGTATGATTATAGATATTAACATATATTCATATTGAGAATTGAATTGTATTTAACTGAATTGTACCGAATTATATTAGACCAAAATAACAGAAATTTTTTAGTTTTTTATTTATAATATATAATTAATGTTAGTTGAATAATATATAGATAACACAAAAATTATAGGATTATATATGTCATTATAACAGCTATCAAATTATGTCAAGATTATATGAAAATAAAATTTAGATGAATTATAAATCTATAATTAATTATATATATATTTTAACTCAATGGAATATAACTATTAAAATTTATACAATTTATTTAAATATTAGATTCATTAAAATTATATTAATGAAAAATTAGTAATATAATATAGATTAAATTTTAATAATACTAAGATACAACTACATATTATAATTAAAAATTTTAAATTTACTACTTATATGTTTTAGAATAAAAACTTTTAATATATGCTATAACTAATCTATGAGTGGTAATAAGAAACTATGATATAATCATAAAGTTTATGTGATACTAATAAAGTTTTTGATTAATTAATTTTTACTGATATCTAATATTATAATATTGAAAAATATTTTATTATTAACTAACATTTGTGTGATAGGTTATCAATAAGAAAGTACTTGTAATAAATAATTAATAGTTTGTATAAAAAGCTAGAAATTAATTGTAAAAAACTATATATTAACTTTAAATAGTATATATAATTTTATCGAAAACCTATTAATATATAGTTTTGATTTATAATTATATATATTAACATAATGTATTAATTTATTAATACAATCATTAATAATATATTATAATTATTAATATAATATATTAATTTATTAAATCTAAATTCAATAAAAAATAAAACTTAAAACTATACAATCAGATATAAAAAATTAGTTATTAAATACAGTTTTTCTGAATCTCCATTTTGGATTAGATTAGATTGAATTAAAATCAAAATATCTAATTCTCGAATTGTATTGCCTCAAAATTTTCGGAATAATATAATATGGAGATTTTTTATTTTGGTTCTGGTTCTAATTACAATTTTCCAGAAATTAAAATTTTCAAAATTCAATATAATTCCAGAGATTTTAAAATTTTCATATTATACCGAACCGTGCTCAGCCCTAATTGGAGCATATTTATTCAAGAATCAAAAGATAGATAACAATAGATTATTATTATTATTATTATTTCTGAAATAGTCTTTTAAAGTGGAAATATTACTTTGTCTCTAAATTCTAAATTCAAAATAAGATTCAAAAGCTTAAGAATATCGACTATTTAAAGAATAATCTCGTGGCTATGATTCTAGAAATACTTAGGAATAACATTGTTCACCATATATGTAAGTAGGTATTGCCAGCTTGTTAAAGTTAGACGAATCATATCCCAATATAGGAATTTAGAAGGATCCTTGCATGTTGGAGTTTTTGGATCGCACAAAAATGATGTTTGAAATTGCCCACTTCCGCAACTCCCTTTTCTCGTTTCCACAAAACCTATTCATATATACAACATATATAAATTATATTATTCAATATTTATCTTATAACGAGGGTCATCAGCTTAGCGGAGATATTTAGATGTGTTTATTAAATTTTTTTTCTATTGATTTTATAAAAAAATTATTTATTTTATAATGCATAACACAAGATTTAATCAAGAGCGATAAGAACGTTATTAAATATGAAATTGCTATTTATGATTTTTTTAAAAAAAAAAATATGGATTTGAATCATTAAAAAAAATCATGCAATTTGGTTATTGGTTGTTATATTAAACTCTCCTTTTTTTTTTTTTTTTTTTTTTTTTTTTGCCAGGGGTCGTTATATTAAACTGACCACACTCGTTTGGATGAGTAGTCTCCATTACAGGACCGTAAACGTCATTATAGACAATTTTGGTCCCAGGAAGAGTGGCTTGCAATTTAGTTAATAGCTTGACAAGCTTTTGATTGTAAACTTGGGCATCTGTATTCTGATCCTCCGCACACTGTTTCTTGATGAATTCTGGAGACTTAGAGCCATTTGTACTGGCGAGCAACCAACTGGAAAAATGCCACTTACAACCATCTTACGGCAACCAAAATCGTATAATTCCTGAAACATATTACAATTCACAAATTTAATATATATATATACATATATATATATATATATATATATATATATATATATATATATATATATATATATATATATATATATATATATATATATATATATATATATATATAATACTAAGTACATATCATTGATTAGGCGAAGTTTCGAAATTCAAGTGACAAGTTCCTTACCCTACTGGTAAACTAAGAAATAGAAAATAATTATACAATTTAATTATTTCAACATACCTTAGTGAAATTTTCTAGCTTATTGAGTAGGAAATCTTGATACTCACTTACATTGAACTGCAATCTTCTTGTAGAAATGTCATAAAAATTAAAAATCCAATCATTAGTACCAGCACTTAAAATTACCAAAGCACCATTAATTATCTCCATAGCTTTATCCTCCCCAACAATACCCTTAAGCCTCTTTAGATAGTCTTTAAAGAATTCAATTTGATTTGAGAGTGGAATAACATTTGAAAACAGAGTTGAGTCATCAAAACCAGAGCCAGCAGATGCAAAATTAACACCAGTGATAAGTTCATCATCTGCAAGTGTTGGATCCAAGAATGGAGGAACAGTGTTTTTGATTCCAAGAATTGAAGCTAACAAATCAGAAATAAGTTTCCCATTTGAAAATCTTCCTGTTGGAGCACGGTCTGGATAATCTTGACCATAAGGCAGACAATTAGCCTTTGCCCATGTTGTAATATAGGTGTTATTACCAGTGCCTAATTGTGAATAACCAAAAAATAAAATGGCAGGGAATTTTGGTAATGAAGTACAAGTACTGTAGTGGAAAAATATTGTGGAAAAAATAAGGAACAAGTTGATTGTTGCTGCCTTTGTTAAAAAAAAAAAGCGCTGAAAGCTAGCTACTCAAGAAAAGTATTGCTTTTGCCTGGTTTCATTTTGTTTGGTAGGAATTTTGAGGTGAAAATCAAAAAGACTAGGTTGATTCATCTTTGATAGTGAAACAAGCATATGATGGAAAACTTGAATTGCAAGTGGAGGAGTTTCCTGAAACTGTAACTTTTGAAATTTCAAGAGTTAATGTTCGATGAGGTTTCAGATGATCTGCCACCCATAAAAGATATTCAATACTATACAGATTTAATGTGTAGGGCCATCCTACCCAACTAACATTACAGAAAAGGAAAGTGAAATTCTGAAACAATAGGTTGAAGAGTTGCTAAGGAAGGGGTATATCCAGGAGAGTATGAGTCTTGTACTCTGCCTACTTTATTGACCCCTAAGAATGATGGTAGTTGAAGAATGTGTGTGGACAATAGAGCAATCATTAAAATAATTGAGGGTTACAAGTTTCCTATTTCGCAGTTAGATCATATGTTGGATTGGTTACATGGAGCCAAGTGGTTTACAAAGTTGGATTTGAAGAATGCTTATCATTAGGGACAGATTAAGCCTAGTGATGAGTGAAAGACAACTTTCAAGACAAAGGAAGACTTGTATGAGTCGTTGGTGATGCCTTTCGGTCTTTCAAATGCCCCAAGTAAATTTATGCGGCTTATGAATAATGTATTGAGGCCCTTTATTAGTAAATTTATTGTGGTTTACTTTGATGATATTCTGATTTATAGTAAGACTAAAGATGAGCACCTATTGCAATCAAGGAATGGCCAACTCCAAAAATTGTCTTAGAGATTTGGAGTTTCTACTAACTAGCTACTTTTTATAGGCACTTTATTAAGAATTTCAGCACCATTGTAGCCTTGATCACTGAGTGCATGAAGAAGGGCAAGTTCCATCGTGGAAAAGAAGCAGAAAACAATTTTACTGTCCTGAAAGAAAAATCATGCACAACCCTAGTTTTACCTCTACTAAACTTTGACAAGTTGTTTGAAGTTGAGTGTGATGCAAGTGGAGTGAGCATAAGAGCAGTCTTATCCTAAAAGCACCCCATATGTTATTTTAGTGAGAAGCTCAACAATACAAGACAAAAACGGAGTACTTACGACAAGGAATTTTACCCTGTCATATGGGCTTTAAAAACTTGAGAATAGTACCTCACTGGCAAGGAATTTGTACTATATTTAGATCATGAGGCTCTAAAATTTTGAATAACCAGAAGCAGCTAAATAAAGATATGCATGCCCGGTTATGTTTGTTTTTGCAGAAATTTTCTTTTAGGCTACATCACAAGTTAGGGGTATATTAGTTACTTTAAGCCAAGAAATATTGGGTTTTGAGCAATAGAAAGTTTGCTATGTGGATGATGAAGATTTTGGGCAATTATGTGAAAGTTATTTTGGTGGTCATTCTATGTCTGATTTTCACATCTAGGATGGGTATTTAATACATGACAATCAGATATGTTTCCCTTGTACTTCATTGCGAGAAAAGATAATTCATGATTTATATGGTGGAGGGTTGATCTCTGATTGGGGTGAGATAAAACTATTGCTATAGTCCAGGAGCTTTTCTATTAGCACAAATATTAAAAGATGTGTCTAGGTGTGCTTAAAGATGCTATATGTGTCAAAAGCCGAGGAAGTCTAAAAAACACATGATTATATATGCTTTCACCAGTTCTTAAGAATATTTGAAAAGATCCTGTATAAAATATGAAAATAAAATTTATATTCAAAAAAATTTGTTAAAATAATTTACTTAACACACTATATCAGTATAGATGTCCAAAAATTACAACTGAGCAATAGTTATCTTCTGTTAATATATATATTTTTTTTGCTTCTATTGTATACCATAAGGTAATGGATTTTCAGAGATTGCAGCTTTGTAATTTTTTCAATTGGCTGACTGTGCTTGCATTTTTATGATAATATATCATCTAGACTCGTATTTAGTGAATATATAAAAAAAAAAATTTTGAAAAAAAGTGTAATAACCTATGAATGTCCATAAAATATATAGACGTTATTTTTCTTTTTAGATCGTAAATTTTTATCTTATAAATTTAGACTATTTAACTAACATTTTTTTTTTTTTTTTTTTGAAATCATGAACTTCATGAATGTCCAAATTAATAAAAAATTTTGTTGCTGATAGGTTGCCGGTCATAACTTCATCTACAATAAAAAATTAAAATAGTGAAGTAATAATGTAAAAACAGAATCAGAAGATGTTGAAAATTTTCAAATAAAATGTTATAGTTTAGCATTGTATTATTTTTAATTATCATTGAAAGAAAAGCAACGAAAACAGTACAGTTGGATTCTTCAGCAATAATATATGCTTTAGGAAACTGAATAGCCATTATATATCACATAATAACTTTAATTTCATTTCGAACGAAAAATGCTTTAATAAAAAAAAATATAGTATAAAAAGAATTAGATAAGTAAAATATATATGGTGTAATGTGTGTATGACTAAGCTGCATATATAGTGAATTAATTTGATATACATTTGACGCTATATTTTTCGATAAAAATAATATATTTTTAGCATATATCTGATATATCAAAAATATATAAATATATGATGCCATTTTTTCTATAGAAATAATATATATATGATATACCAAAAATATATATCTGATATACAAAAAATATATATTTAATATATAATAATATACATTTAATATACCAATGATATATTAAATTTCTAGAAAATTTTTTGCGTCGTCATTGATCAGTATTGACTGACATAAACAGTCTTTGATGAGTCAGGTTTTCATACTAGAGGCCACTCTCAGTCTCAAAAATATGAAAATGTCCTCAAAACACTTTAATTCTCTCTAATTTAGTTGGATAAAAGCTGAAAAGTTTATAATACTGATTTTTCGGCGAGCCTTGTTCTCCTTCTATCAGCAATAAAATTAGGCGTTCTTGGTTTTGAAATGAAATTTGAGATTTAAGGAGTTGATTGCAACTCACTCCTATTCGTTGCCGGAATTGGGTGGAAAAAGGAAGAGACGTTTCGGTTGAAAATTTCATCCTTTAAAACGTCAATATATAACTACCAAATGTCAAAAATAACATCACCAATAGATTTTTTAAGTTCAAAAACCTTAAGAAGAAGTATTTTTTTCTATTTAATGAATTTTGTCAGAATTTTCTTTCTGTTATGTAAATATTAATAAAAAATAGAGTATTTTTAAAAATAAAAATTTTAAAAAATACATTTATGAAATGGAGGTGCATATGTGAGAATATATATATATATATATATATATATATATATATATATATATATATATATATATATATATATATTAGGATAGTTGGATAGAAAGCCCTTAATTCATTCCATCTTAGGACGAAAGCCAACTTAAAAGGCCTATTAAATTAGCCCTAACTCATACAAGATCTACCAATCCATGGTCATTTGAGTCCACTCTCACACCTGTGGGCGGCGAGGTAATTTGGAACTTTTTTCCATTAAACAAAAACCATTTTATTTTTCTATGCATCAAAATCTCTTTAATATTAAATTTTCTCTCGTATTCTAATAAAAATAATTTATTTTAATGTCAAAATAAATAATAATATTTTACTGGAATTTGATTTATAAAATATGTGAATTCAATTTAATTTTAATTGAGTTGAATCAAATTTTGAGCAACTGATTTAGATCAAATTTGAATAAGTCATAAACATAATAGAATATTAAAATTTAATATAATTTTGCATTTATTTTTATTATATAGAATAATTTATTAATTTAAATTCGAATTCATTTGAATTTATTGGACATTTATATTAACATTAATAATAAATAAATTTAATTTTTTAAATGATAATCAAGCTGAGTCAAATTCAAGTATTCTGAAAATCCATTTAAATTGATTTCAAACTTTCTTTTTTTTTTTTTTTTTTTTTTAAAAAATAACTGATTTGGAACTTAGAATTAATTAAAACTTGACTGAATTCAAATTGAGTTTTATACGTCAAGCTCTTTTTGAACTGGATTGAGCATAGTATTGATATTTCTGAAATAGTCTTTTGAAGTGGAAATATTATCTCTAAAGATTCGAAGCTTAAGAATATAAATTATTTAAAGAATAATCTCATGGCTATAATTCTAGAAAGACTTAAGAATAACATTATTCACCATATATGTAAGCATATAGTGCCAGCTTGTTAAAGTTAGATGAACCACCATATCCCAATATAGGAATTTAGAAGTATCCTTGCATGTTGCACTTTTTGGATCGCAGAAAAATGAAGTTCCAAATGGCCCACTTCCGCAGCATCCTTTTCTCGTTTCCACAAAACCTATTCATATATACAACACGGTATTTTATTTTATTTTATTTTTTTTATGATTACTTTATTTTTAAATAAAATAATTTATTTTATTGGAAAAAAATAATTTTTCATAAAAAAATCATAATTTTATTTATATTTTTTCATAAATTAATTTTTTTTTTCAATTCTACTTAATTGAGAAAAAAATTTAATTTTAGGAAAATATAATTTATTTTATACACAACGAGAAAAAATAATTTTATAATTATAAAAAAATATTACTCTATAAAAAAAATAATCTTTTTATAAAAGGTATCATATAAAAAAAATGCTTTGGTTATTTTATTTTAAAATAAAGTATAAAATTTTATTTTTTTTTATGACCAATAGGATAGTGATAAATAATAAATATAATTAAAATATTTAAAGTATTTTTTATGGATATATTTAAAGTATTATAATTAAGTTAATTTGTTATCACATTTTACTAATTAAAAATAAGAAATGCTAGAACGATTACGGTAATATTTTAAATTTATATGCCTATAAATTTTATAAAAAATAATTTAATTTACTAAAAAAATAAGATTATGAATTTTCATAAGAAATTTATTTTTTCGTAATTACAAAATTATTTTTTTGTAAATTTATTATTTTACAAAAAATAAGTCATATTTTTTTAAAATTAAAGTTTTTCCGCAATTAAAAAGAATTACGAAAAAATAATTTAATTTACAAAAAAATTATAAATAATATTATATTTTTTGTAAAAAAAAAAAAGCTATTTTGCAGAAATAGAATAGGCTACTTTTTTAAAAATAAAGTAAAAACAAAGTAATTATAGAAAATACTATACAACACAATATTTAATCAAGTGCTGTAATAACGTTACTAAATAGTATAAAATTTTTATTTATAATTTAAAAAAAAAAAATCATGCAATTTAAAAGTCATTGGTGGTTAGACTAAACTTACCATATTTGTTTGGATGAGTAGTCATGTCCATTACAGGACCATAAACGTCGTTGTAGACAATTTTGGTCCCAGGAAGAGCAGCCTGCAATTTAGTTAATAGCTTGACAAGCTTTTGATTATAAACTTTAGCGTCTGTGTTCTGATCCTCCAAACACCGTTTTCTTGACGGATTCTGAAGATTTAGAGTCATTTGTAGTGGCAAGCAACCAACTGGAAAAATGCCACTTATAACCATCTTACGGCAACCAAAATCGTATAATTCCTGAAACATATTACAATTCATCACAAATTTAACATATAAATAATAGTAAGTGCATATCTGAGATAATTAGTTTAGGTGAAGTTTCGAAATTCAAGGGACAAAGTTCCTTACCCTGCTGGTAAACTAAGAAATAGAAAACAATTATACAATTTTAGTTATTTCAAACATACCTTAGTGAAATTTTCTAGCTTATTGAGTAGAAAATCTGGATACCCACCTACGTTGAACTGCAATCTTCTTGTTGGGATATCATAAAAATTATAAATCCAATCGTTAGTACCAGCACTTAAAACTACCAAAGCACCATTAATTATCTCCATAGCTTTATCCTCCCCAACAATACCCTTAAGCCTCTTTATATAGTCTTTAAAGTATTCAATTTGATTTGAGAGTGGGATAACATTTGTTAACAGAGAAGTTGAATCATCAAAACCAGAGCCAGCAGATGCAAAATTAACACCAGTGATAAGTTCATCATCTGCAAGTGTTGGATCCAAGAATGGAGGAACAGTGTCTTTGATTCTAAGAATTGAAGCTAACAAATCAGAAATAAGTTTCCCATTTGAAAATCTTCCTGTAGGAACATGGCCTGGATAATCTGGACCATAAGGCAGATAATTAGCCTTTATCCATGTTTTAATATAGTTGTTATTACCAGTGTCTAATTGTGAATCACCAAAAAATAAACTGGCAGGGAATTTTGGTAATGAAGTGCAAGTATTGTAGCGGAAAAAGGTTGTGGACAAAATAAGGAACAAGTTGATTGTTGCTGCCATTTCTAAAAAAAAAAAAGGCTGAAAGCAAGCTACCCAAGAACAGTACTGGTTTTGCTTGGTTTCATTTTGTAAATTCATGGTGACCTTTAAAAGAATAAGAACTTCAGGTTTTTAACCAGTGTGGATACGAGACATGACTTTAAATTAAATTCAAGAAAAAAAAGAAGGGTCTATTTTCTGTAATACATTGAGTGGCTACGGTCTCTTCATAATTTTCTAGTTTGATTGTCCTTTCCGCCTTTTAATTTGCTACCAATCATGCACAGGCATAACAATAGCTGTTCCCAATTTTTATTTTTTATTTTTTGGACCTAAGGAAAATATTGCTTCGGATATCATCTGCAATGTGTCAGATACTTTTATTGCTCATTACAGCTCATAATGTCCCAAAAATTCATGTATTTATGTAGTTAAAATTAAAGAGAATACTGAACTTAAAATTTTATTCAAATTGACACATATATCTCATTACATTTAATATTTATATACCAAATTCCTTAAAAATTAATCTTACCTATTCGTAAATAGTGTATATTTCTAAAACACAAAATCTAAATAATAATAATAATAATGAAGTTGATATTATTTATTTTTTTTCATGAAATCTATCATGCGATTGAGGAGTAGTTGGCATTAGTAATGGAACTAATTAAAATCTATTTTTTCAAACTCAGTCCAATTTTAGAATCGGTGAAAGCAGGTTAGATGTCAAACCTGGGTTGAATTAAAATTTTAAATAATATCATATACTTATTATTTATATACCTAAAATAAATATAATATACATATAATTAACATTATAAATGAACGTTACTTAAACAATTAATCAATATTACTTATAAAAAATATGAATTTTAGATCATTTTGAAACCATTAACTAGAGAAAATTATAGCAAATTAACTTATTAGGTGGTTATTTTAAAATCCAAATTTTGATGGATCTCACTACTTGATAATAGAAGGTCTACTCATATTTGCATTCTTCTATATAAAAAATATTAATTTGAATATCCATTTTATCAAAATAGTGAATGATAAATGATAATTTGAGTTTAAAATAAGCTTTATGCTAAGTGAGTGAGAGAGTTATCCCACATTAAAAAATTACAAAGTTAGAATATGGTATATATTGAAATATTTTTCTTTTTAATGCTAAAAAAGTAGTCAAGAAGACTCTCTCGCGTGCACGAGAGGGAGGTGTGCAAATCCACTATCTGGAATATTTTCAAGGTATGAGCGTGCGGCTTTGCGTACATGAATATTAGACCAAAATAAACTGACTTAGTTTTGAAGTTTATTTTTTTAAAAAACGAACCGGCTCACCTGTAAAAAATTGGCTAGATCTCCGGTTACCCAGTCAGTTCGCCGGATTTTTTGCTGGGTCCAACCTTCCCAGGCTTTGAGCTTCAACTAGACCAGTATGGACTCCGGTCCTCAGTTTTTCAGTCTGACTGACCAAGCCGGTCCGAGTTTGATAACAATGATTAAAACTCATGAAAGCAACAACCATAATAGATTGACAGAAATATGATTAAATCTTAGGTGAATCTAATTCGTTACATCATATTATAAACTATTCAATCGTGATCTTTTATTTTACATAATAATTATCTAAAAAGTGAATATAATAATTAATTATTTGAATTATGAGTATGTATTGTAATTAAAGTGTCAACGTGTAATATAATCATTGATAATTCATAATCTTATGTAATAATTCTAATTTACTTAAGAATGTCTCTAGAAATATGGTTAGGGAACGACAAAAGGTTGTATGACAAGGTGCTTTATTTCTTAATTTTGACTTTTCTTTCTCATTTCCTCATACATTTGGTAAACCAATCATATAGAATACAAGTAAATTCATGTATTGTACATAGGTCTTCCTATGATAGGCAAAATTACCTCCATTAAGATATTGGGTTGTATTTTCATGGAATGGATTTAAACTTATATGATGAGCAAACAAAATTAAAATGGTCCAAGTCTTAACTTAGCAAAAACCTTTTGATGCTTAAGTTAGAAGTTGTGGAGATTGAAATCCCTGAGGAAGAAAATTGAGTTTCTTCCTGATCCTATAGAGAGCTTTTTAGCCATAGAAAGGAAATAAGAAATTATTAAATTGAGTTACCTAAAAATAGTGGTTTGCCTCCCCTTCTATACTTGCTTGAGTTCATTGTTAGGTGAGAGTAGGTTTGCATATGGTAGCATCACAAGGTTAATGATAAAATGGTCTGACTTAATAATATAGGTGCACGTTCTAGTTACAATATTTTTGACTTCATGCATGTACTTGGCCATTGCTAGGCAGTGGCATTAGTTGTTATAGGATGACTGCCACCGCCATGGGCAAGTTTAACATAGACATGTCTTGTTTTATCAATGTTTTCAAACTCGATTTTAGAATTAGTGAAGATAGAGAGTCACAAGTCAGAGAGTCAACCAAGGTTGGATTAGGATTGAACAAGAATTTTAAATAATATTATATATTTATTATTAATATGTTAAAAAAATATATAATTAATGAATATTATCAAAACAATTAATGACTATTAAAGAAGATTAAACATAAAATTGAAATTGTGGATAAATAAAAAAAATTTAAAAATAAAAAACAAAATAGGTGTAATTAAAAAACAAATCACAGCTTCAAAAAACACAAAAAAAAAAAAAAAAAAAAAAAAAGCTCTAGAGAGGGCTGTTCAAGATTGGGCTTTTTTTTTTTTTCCACTTGTTATTTCTTCTTTTTTGTTCAAGCCCAAATAAAATCCAAATGCAAGTTTTAAGTTTTCTTTTTTTAAGCAAAACAACAAAGGCCAAATTCGTAATTTCAACTTAACTATTTTTTTCCCTTATAAACCGTTAATATAAACTCTATTTCGCATCGTTTGCTACCTCTCTAAAAGCTACAGCCAAAATGGGTCGTGTGATCTATGCCCAGTATAAGGATGCTAGCTCCATCTTCAAGTCCCACACCTACCACTAGAAGGGCTCAGCACGATTTTGCTCCCTCGACTTTGGAGAGCACAATGATTACTTGAAGGGAGTGATCACTTAGATTATACATGATCTGAGTCATGGAGCACATCTTGCCTAGGTTCAGCCTGGTTTTGCAATTTTACTTCCTTTGTCTTGTAAATTTTTGTTTTTTTTTTTAAATCTAGGCCCAGAAATCCCGGTTCGGGTTGCTTAGGTCACCAATTATCTGGCTAGTTCGTCTGAGTATTTTTTTTTTAATTCTTATTATATCTTTCTAGTTTTTATCTAAATTGGATTGCTTGAGGACCAATTTTCATTTTTTTAGTTAAATTGGATCGATAGGTGACAACTACTATATTGGCTCCTCAATAACCCTAGAACGAGTCGAGTCAATGAGCTTATGTAAAGTAGAACTTTAGTTTGATATGAGATTAGGCGAACTGGATGTTGCTGAAAGACAAAGATGAGAATGAGTCCTAACAGCAAGCTAATGTTTGGTCAGATGAATTGTGAACTTCTATGACGAGGACGAAAACGAGTCCTGAGAGTGAGCTAATGCCTTATAAGATGAATCCAAAGCTCAAGAGAGTCGTTTCACTAACTAGATACATATTTTAAGCTCATAAGCAGATGGTTGTTTAAATGGGCATACTATCTTAGGCCCAAAAAGATTAAATGTGTTTATCCACATCAAAGACCCCCAGTCACTAGAGATTGGAGGGTATTGAGGAGCAGGCTAAAGGAGTAATTCCTAATAGCTTTAAGTCTTCCAAGTAGCTTCAGATCTTTAAACCTTCCAGACAGCTTCAAATCCTTGGATCTTCTAAATAGGTTCAAATTTTCCAAGCAACTTCAAATCTTCATATCTGCTAGATAGTTTCACGATTGTTCTTCCTTAGATGCCTTCGATTAATATGCCTTCTTGAGAAAAAGTCTTAAATAACATGCCTCAGTGAAAGGTCTTAAAAAGTCTACCTATTGTAGATGTTTTTAGATATTACATCTCACTAATGAATGATGATAATAATCTCCTTGGTGATAGAGGATTTTGAGAAAACTTGTCTCATGTAGAGGATTTAGATAATTTGCCTCACTTTGAGGTCTTCATATGATATGCCTTATCAATAGAGGACTTTAGAACTCCTGCCTCATGTAGAAGACTTTAGATAATATGCCTTGTTAGTTAAGGACTTGAATAATCCACCTCATCTTAATGTCTTCATGTAATTTGCCTTATTGAGAGAAGACTTTAGAAATCTATTTCGCATAGAGGTCTTTAGTGCCTTGTCAATAAAGGATTTTAGATAAGAATATTATGCCTTACAAGCATTCACTTAGTCTTATTAGGTCTTCGGTGCCTTGTGAAGTTTTGCCTTTTTTTTTTCGTTCCAACAAAATTGTGAAGTTTCGCTTAGTCGAATAGGTCTTTGTTGCCTCAAAGACTTTTGCTTAACTGAACTAGATCCTTGATGTCTCGTAGAGTTTCGCCTAGCCTATCTAGGTCTTTGGTGCCTTGCGGTTTTTCGCTTAATCAAACTAGTCTCTGATGCCCACGGATTTTAGCTTAGCCGAACTATGTCTTTAGGTGCTTCTTAGACTTTCACCTATAGTTCAATGGATCTTTGGGTGTTGTCAATGACACAGCTTCTAAGTGGAGTAGAAAAGATCTTTTGATTTTTCTTTTCATTGATAGTACATTTTGGATATTCCAAATATGAGCATAAAAGACTAATTAGTTATTTATCTTAAAAATAACAACAAACTAATTTATTAGATAAAATTTAAATAATAATTTACCTTTACAAAATACCACAAGTAAAGTTTGAAGTTTAGGTAGTCCAAACAGAAGGCGTCAAACCCCAACTAAAATTCATTGGCTGACCTTAACCAACAAAATGGCATACCTTTGACCAACTTTTTTTTATCATAAAAATCCCAATGCTACATTTTATCTTAATTTCAATTTTGGGACTTATTCAGTTTTTTTTTTTTTTCTGGTTATAACACATGCAAATATAAATAAATATATATATATATATATATATATATATATATATATATATATATATATATATATATATATATATATATATATATATATATATATATATATATATATATATATATATATGTGTGTGTGTGTGTGTGTGTGTGTGAAAATTTTGAGTATCTCTTGGAAACTTACTGGCTAGAGGCTAGAGCTACGTACGGTAGCAGGGAATTATGATTGTTATTTTGTAAAAATATTATATAGATGTTATTATTTTCTTTGATTAATTAATTAAACATATATAACTTTATCACTTTTAAAATAAATTTAATATATACCCAAGACAAAAACATACATGTTATAGCAGGAATTTTTTGTTTTAATGAAAACGAAAGGCATCAATTATTATTACCAAATTTTGGATATATTAATGCATTCATGGTACAAGGCATGCAGCGTAGCAAGAACAAAATCTTTTCTGGGTTAATTGCAGGCCATGGACCAAAATAAAATTATGGAAAGGATATTCTACAAAAACTTAGGAAGAACATCGTTGACCATATAATTAACATGGTTCTCGTAGGCCCTTAGAGTTGGATGAATCATATCCCAAAATACAAATTTTGAATGATCTTTACATGTTGGAGCTTCTGAATCGCACAAAAATGATGTTTTAAGTGTCCCAATACCGCAGCATCCTCTCTTTGTTTCCTCAAAATATGTTCATATACACAAAAACAAAGCGTTTTTAGAAATGTATTACTCTATAATGCTCTACTTCATATGAATTATGGTAACAATAACACTATTATAACTCTCATACCATATTAAGTTTTTAAAATAGATTTAGGATAATCAATTTTAAAAGGTAGCTATTAAGATTGATGAGTCCATTTATATATATATATATATATATATATATATATATATTAATCACTTAATATGTTTGTATTTAATATGTCATTTCTCTATAAATTAAATTTCCAATATATATTATATGATTAATTATTTAATCAATGCATTGAACTTACCATATTTGTTGGGATTATTTATCATGTCCATTAGTGTTGTATAAAAATCATTATAGACAATTTTGCTTCCTGGAAGATTTGTCTGCATTTGAGAAAATAGATTGACAAGCTTTTGATTGTAAGCTTGAGATTCTATATTTTGATCGTCCAAACAACCCCTCTGTGATGGGTTCTTCAATGATAGAGTCAACTGAACGGGTAGACAACCAGTTGGAGCAAGCCCACTTACAATCATCTTACGACAACCAAAATCATACAGTTCCTGCACAAACAATTAAATTTAATATATTATTTATATGAGTGTGTCACAGAGGCGATTTTACAGTGGATTACAAATGTTCTTTGGTTTTTTCCCCCTACTAAATAATTTGAGTTTGCCTGCTGAAAAATTAAAATATCAAAAGGGTTTATATAGGACAAAAATTTCTGGATCCACTGCTACGTATATGCATGATAAATGAATAGTCGGTTAGAGCTACATTGATAATTAAAAGAAAAAAAGAAAATTTTTTACATACCTTAGTAAAGTTGTGTATTCTATCAAGCAAAAAATCTTGATACGTTCGTAGATCGTATTTAAACCTTCTGATAGGAATATCATAAAAATTAAAAATCCAATCATTAGTCCCAGCACTTAAAATAACCAAAGCATTATTTATTATCTGCATGGTTTTTTCTTCTCCCACCGATACTTTAAGCATGGCAATATATTCTTTGAAATACTCCATTTGTCTTGAAACATAGATAACGTTGGAAAAAAGTTTTGTTAAATCATCAAATCCAGAGCCAGCCGACGCAAAATTAACACCAGTAATGAGATCATCCTTTGAAAGTGTTGGATCCAAGTAAGGAGGAACTGCCTCTTTAATCCCAAGAATTGAAGCTAACATGTCAGGAATAAGTTTTGCATTTGAAAACCTTCCCGTAGGAACATGACCTGGATAATCTTGACCATATGGAGGATAATTAGCCTTCCCCCATGTATTAATATAATTGTTGTTTCCAGTATCCATTACTGAATCACCAATAATGATAATAGCTGGAAATGATGGTAAGGAATTGTTTGTTTTTGCAGCCGCGGCATTACAAGTGTGGAAAAAGATTGTCAAGATCAGAAGATGGAATAAGTTGATGGCTTTAGCCATTGTTAACTAGCTTCTACTTCTTATCTGGAGACCTTTTCTTTTTCCTACACCTTACAATACTGGCAGCGCTCAGGCCGTAATGCTATATATATATATATATATATATATATATATGCGCGCGCACGCGTTATTTTTTTTATGGTTACTTTATTTATGAAAAAAATATATTTTTTATGAAAATTGTAATTTTATTTATATTTTTTCATAAAATAAATTATTTTTTCATAATTCTACTTAATTGAGAAATTTTTTTAATTTTATGAAAATATAATTTATTTTATACAAATTAATAATTTTAAGAAAAAATAATTTTGTAATTACGAAAAAATATATTCTTTTAAAAAAATACAATTTTTTTTATAAATGTCATC
Organism: Reutealis trisperma; assembly: GCA_947687605.1. Taxonomy (NCBI): domain Eukaryota; kingdom Viridiplantae; phylum Streptophyta; class Magnoliopsida; order Malpighiales; family Euphorbiaceae; genus Reutealis; species Reutealis trisperma. The sequence continues at coordinate 401,261 of CANTUT010000016.1, read as the reverse complement.
ATATAAGCAAATATTTAAATTATTTTATTTTAAAATAAAACACAAAATTTTATTTTTTTATATAACCAAAAGGATAGCAACAAATTATAAATATAATTAAAATATTTAAAATATTATAATTAAATTAATTTGTTATTATATTTTACTAATTAAAAATGAGAAAAGTTATAATGATTGAGCTAGCTAGTATTTAAAATTTATATGCTTATAAACTTTATAAATAAAAAGTTTAATTTAAGAAAAAATATAAAAAAATTATGATTTATCGTAAGAAAACCATTTTTTCATAATTACAAAATTATTTTTGTTCATAAAGTTATTGTTTTGCAAAAATAAGTCAATATTATCGTAAAATTAAAGATTTCTTTTGCAACTAAAAAGAATTATGAAATAATAGTTTAATTAACGAAAAAATATAAATAAAATTATGATTTTTCATAAAAAAAAATTATTTGTTTCACAAATAAATTAGGGTACTTTGTTTTTATATAAAATAACCATAGAAAATACCATATAAAAAATATCTACACACCTATATGTGGATTTAAATAAGGGTAAGAATAATTAATTAGCTAATTTTCAAGTGGATTTGCTTTTTTTTTTTTTTTTTAATGGATGAAAATAAACAATTGGGATAACTAAAAAAAATTGCTAGATTTTATAAGAAAATTTAAAAGTACAGGTTGTGGTGTGTAACGTGCACTGAGTTAATTGTTGTTGTAGAGGGCAAAGAAATAACATCCCTAAAATTAAGTTCAGGAAACAAGCAATGGATTTTCCTTCATTACTAATCAGGATGGGATTGCATCCGCTAATAATGGCCTTTCAAAATGAGAAGAATACAAAATTAAATCTCTAGGATCAAAAACACTATTTGTTTCAAAAAAAAAATCAAAAACAGTATGGATGCATTTGGTCGGTTGTAGCGATATAATGTAATATAATCAAATAAATTTTTAATATAAATTTATATTAAAAATATATCTAATTATATTATATTATATTTTATTATGACCTATTAAACATATTCTATATATATTAGCTAATCAATCATTGCCTTATTGGTATTCCTAAATGGTTTTTTACTATTTTAGGTTTTTTAAAAAAATATTTATTATTCTAGGTGTTTTTTGAAACTATTTCTCATTTTAAATTTTTTTAAAATTCATTTTTAACTTTAGATTTTTTTTGACCGGAGACCAGATCATACAATTACCTATCCGCTGTTGCTCAGTCCACTGATTCAATCAGCGTTCAGACGATTATTTGACTTTTTATATTACGTGAGACATGCCCCTATTGAATGCCAATAGACATGTAATAATTGAGCGACACACTCTTATTGAAATTCAATAAGGGTGCATTAGGCATGAGTGACACGCCACTATTGATTTCCAATAGAAGCATGTTACTCATGTCTAATGCACCACTACTAAGGTTTGTTACTATTTTTTTTATTATCACGGTAAAAATTTTTAAAATAAAAATATATATAAGATATTATTTGGTATGGTATAAGTAAATTAAAAGAATATAATTTTTTGGGCAGTGGAAAATTTTAACTTATTTAGTAATCATTATTTAAAAAAATTTCTGGAAAATAGAATATTTATCTTTTGAATTTAAAGAAAGCATTTCTTAAGGAGAGTCAAGAAAGTTAAACTTTTTTAATTGAAATAAATATAAATTGACATATATGCACTATATTAAATAAGATTGAATAAATGAGACAATGTATTATTGTTATTTTTACTATTAAGTCAAATAAAAAAAAATATTATTTTCCAAGAAGTTATATGCAAACTAAACACATAATTATTTTTTAAAAAATTTATTTTCTAGAAAATAATTTTATGAGAAGTCTATTTCCTAAAAAATATATTAAATGATACCTAAAATAATAATAATGATAATATCAATAATGAAAATAATAATATTAATAATATATATTATTATTTTTAAATAATAATATAATTTATTTACATGTTATTTAGTTATTATATATTTTGTTAATATTTTAATTGTATAATAACTTGTATATTATTTTGTTAGTTATTATTATGACAAAATTTGTATGAAGTTTTAGCAAATTATGTGTTGTATTTCAATGTGCATAAAAATTTTTAAAACAATTTAATGCATTATAATTAATAAAATGATTAATAAATTTTATGTAAAGTCATTACTATTTTAAATAATTAATTATACCAATAATAAAATTAAATTATTATTAACACCGATAATTAGTAAATATAATACTAATTAAAAATAATTATCATATACTTATTAAAATATATTTAAGGATTTCACAATATATATAATCAATAATTAAAACATAATTCTAAAATACAATTTGGAATGATAATTCTCATTCAATTTTTATCTTTGCCATATTTCTATTTAATTTTTGATAATTAATAATAAAAATAATTAAAATTATATATTATTCATAATAAATATAATAATATTATTTATGATATATATTATACACTTATATTCATTATATTATATATGTTAATTATTCATTATATATATAAAATATAACATATTTTACAATTATTAATTATTTAAAAAATATAACATATTAATTGTTAATTATATTAAATAAAATAATTATACAATAAATAACATTAAGAATATTACAAAAAATAAGAAAAAGACCAAAGCAGCTACGGCTTTCATATCTAGCCAAAAAAAGACCAATAATAATAAAAAATAAAAAAAAAAAAAGTTGTCCGCCAAAACAAATAGAGGACATTGTCCTCCATTTGAGTTCGCGGACAGTACTGTATTTTGTAACAATTAGTAATGTCAAAAATTAACTAATTATATTTTGTTGTAATTATTATTATCACTAATAATTTTTTCTGTAGCAACTGTTAAAGTTATTCTAATATTTTAATGTATATATTAAATAATTTGTGACAATATTATTTTTTAGTAATAACTTACTTATCAATAATACTTGTCACTAAAAATATTTTGTGTTATGACATTTTTATTATAACAAATAATTTATTATTTGTGATAACTTTTATTGTCACAAAATATGATCATTTTTAGTGACAGAGTATTAAGTGATAACGTCGTGACAATTTTTTATTGTGACTAAAAATTATTTGTGATAATTTTTATATTTTTATAACATTTTTAATTAACACAGAATACATGATTTTTTGTAATGTTTTAGCAGAAAATTTCAGCCTGGTAGTCCACCTAACAAACAAAGTTGTTGAGCCACCTTAGCATAAAAATACTTAAAATGAGAAATAGTTTTTTAAAAAAATTTAAAATGGGAAATAGTTTAAAAAAAAAAACTTAAAATGGTAAATATTTTCTAAAAAATACTTAAAATGGTAAAAATGCCTTGCTAGATACAAAATGCAAGCTAATATTAGACCAACGCCTAATGAATAGCCATATCTACTCCACAATTGCAGCAATCTTCCAATGACTAACCTTATCTAGGCTATTGCAACAATTCATTTCCATTAAAGAGTGTTAACACAAAAACTCACTTTGAATAAGAATTTATTACATTAAAATATAACACTCTTATTTTTACAACAAACTCTCAAGAAAACTCACAATTTTTACTTCTAATTTTTTCTTTACTACTTGATGATATAATGCAAAGAGGGAAGGGGTATTTATACTAATTCTAACTCAATACAAATCATATAAATATATCTAACTTTCATCTAATTTATACCAAATTTACACCTAACAAACATAATAACCATACACGTACAAACACAATTTTTAACAATCTAACTGACTCTTGACCTATAATTTATTATGTGAAAAATATTAGAAGGTTCTTTGAACTAAGTTTCGTCATTTGGATTGAGTTTTAATTAAACTTGGATTTTAAAACAAGTTTATATCTCAACAAAGAGTCAGACTTAACCATGACATTTGACAATCTATGATTATTTGTAAATCTAACTGTTTCCGAGTCAGACTTAACCATGACATTTGACAATCTATAATTATTTGTAAATCTAACTGTTTCCTTGATCGCTATTGCATTAGTTACCAAAGCTAATCCACACTTGATAACCTTCACTCATGCATGTAGTAGCTGCCCTCTAGCATCTTTGCATATGAAGGCTACATAACCTTCTTTTCGTCTTCTTTAAAAGCTATCTCTGCAATACATCCCAGCTACTTTAATCATGCAGAATTTGCCCTATGCAGATTACCTTATTCTAGAATATTAAAGCATTTCTAGCTTTACGTATCTGCCAACACATCTCAGCCATCATATCACTTACTTTCTGCTATCCATTACTGTTCAACACCTGAACCATGTATTTCCACCATTGCTGAAAGTCATTCACTTGCTCAATATAGTTGCCTGGTCTCCAACCACCTGCATGCCACGTGGCCTTTACATGGGAACACTGAAACAACATATTCTCAACAGTCTACTCCTTTATCCTACACATCCTGCAAATACCTGAATCTCTAATTCCTCTTCTCACCAAGCTACTTGCACATGCCACTGCCCTTACACACCCTCTTCAAATCTTATTAAATTATCATAATTCTATGATAAAAAAATTAAAATATCATTTTTGATTTTGATGTAAAAAAATAAAAATAATCAATGTAAATATTTAATGGAGAAATAAACAGATAGTAAAGTTGGAAAAATAATAAATATTTTCTTAAAATATTAAAATGATATATATTTTAAAATAAAAAAATTTAAAATGACAAATATTTTGAAATGGAAATAATTATTTATTTATATATAATATTGCTTAAAAAAAAAAAAATGCTACCAATTTGGAGTGAGCATGGGCTGGAAATCCTTGATTTTAAGCTCAGACCTATAAACCCAAAAAAGAAGAGGAGAGAAAAGCCGAATAGTTTTTTTCTTTTTTCTTTTTTTTCTTTTCACTTGGCATCTTATGATATGTTATAAATAATTTTTGGTTCATTGTATTATAAGTTATACTTGGGAATTTATTAAAAAAAGAAAAAATATATGCCTTTGTGGATGACTCTTGAAATAGATTCTTTGAATTATTTTTCTTATATATATATATATATATATATATATATATATATATATATATATATATATGATGAGAAATTCTGATTGGGTAGGGCTATTCTCACTCTTCCAAATTTTTCTCACATTCTTATTATTTTTTTTAAAGCATGCTCAATTGCAAATTTGTTGTCAATAATTTTTCTTTAAAATATCAATTTTAATCCTTTAAATTATAAATGAAATTTAAATATTATTTTTTTTCAAACATAATAATTTATAGAAAAGTCACATTTACCTTATAAGTTTTGCCTATTTCTATTAGTAAAATTTTTAAAATAATGAAAGTAAATTATAAAAATGAAATACATCCTTTTATTTTAATTTTAAAAATAAAAAAATAATGATTTAGATTTAAATAAAAAATTTATTTTTGGCATAAATTATAGTAAATTTGTAGATAAATTTTAATTCATAAATCTTTATTTCTTTTGGTTAAGGATAATTTTTTTTTTTGTATTTATAAAAATTACAATAAAAGAAAAAATATTTACCATATAATATGTTTGGCTCGATAAATGGTAAAATATTTTTAAAAAATAAAAATAGTGCATTTTTATGTAATAATAAAATTAATTGTTTTATAATATGATTAAAGTATAACATTTATCATAAGAATAATACATATAAAAAATTTAAATACGTATAAAAAATATTTAAAATATTGAAGAATACAAATTTGTTTCTAATTAATGAGGAAGTATAGTATAACAATATTTCATAAATCATTTGAATATATATTCTTTTAAATTATTCACAAAACAAGTAATTGCTTTTTTTTTTTTTGAAAAAATAAATAATTAATTGAAAGAAAAAAAATTTTGAAGGAGGGGAAATAGCCTCATCCATTCTGATTTAGCATGGATTCTCAAATAAGTAAACTACTTTAATTATTACATTAACACATCAGTTACCAAAAATTGGTGTCCCAGATTTGGCAGCCCCACAACTAAATATGTTAAGAAGATTTCCAAGTTTTGCCATTTATAGACATAAAAACTCAGATTATTGTTGTATTGTTTATATATATATTAATTTAATTTGAAATGATATTCAAACTCGAAATTTTAATGTTGTAAAGAGAATATGAAGAATATAAAACATATAATTTTAGTAGAGTGATGAAGTATTGTAGTAAGGTTGTATTGTTTATACTAATTAAAGGACTCAAAACCAAGCAAGCACACCTCAGATTTTAGTTGTCAAATGTCAAGTGATATGGTAATGTAACCAAACCTCTTAAACCTGAAAAACTTTATTTGGAAAACAAAATGCTAATCAACATTTGTAATGCATGCACAATATATGTGGACCACACTATTTTTTTTTTTTTTTTTTTTGATGACTAAAATTAAAATAAAGTTTTCAATGAAATAGATAAGAACAACCCATATCAGTAGAATACAACACTCTTTATAGCCTTATATATATCAATTCTTTATCTCTTGATTATTCCTTTTATAGTATAGAATAGAATAAAAATGCTACGGCGATATTTGCCTTTGCAATATGATCATCTTTATTTAACAGATTCAGAGACAGAGTCTGATGATTTATGCGAGTATGTTAATGGTCGACAAAGGAAGAGAAATAATAGAGGAGTTTATGTCGGAAAGAAAAGATATAAGAGTAAGAGAAATAAAAAGAAAAATATTATTGAAGGAGAAAGTTGCCAGAATATTAAAACACTGAAAGAAAATTCAGGTATATATATGAACATGTAACTTTGATTTTCTTTTAATGTCCATTTATTATTAATTTTTTTTTTAGAATTACATAAAATTTATTAGGTTTCAAAATGATAAGATATTCTATCCACGCTTAATCATCTAGTTATTTATTTATTTTTTTTAAGAAAAAGATTTTAAGTATAGGATTTGTTTTACCTTCTTCTATGAAAATAAGTATCTCTTATATATGGTAGGATTTTTTGATAAATTTTGAATAATACAGAAACGATGATGATAAGAAAAGCAGAAAAATATCAGCAAAGGATGAAACAGATTTCGATTCCAACAAGTCGAGTAATGTCGCCAATTTCATTCAAGAGCTGGCAAGAATTAGCAAAATCTATTAAGCAAAAGTATGAGCAGCCATTGCATTATCTGACATACAAGCTTTTAAAAGAATGGGATCAATCCAGAATTATTGGCTCTAATATTAATATTAATATCAAGCCATTGGAGGATTTGATTGATTCTGCTAAAGCTGAATCTACTATTTGGGTTGTTGAACACTTCCATAGGCAATGCTCTTCTCCTCAAAATCTTGCCAAATTATGGCTTTCTGACCCTTTTTATCAAGATTTTGTTGATCCCTTTATCCCTTAATATTTAGTCACTTTAATTTCTTTGTGGTTTTTATATGTAATCTTAGCTAATTAATTACAATTTAGTGTTTTGGAAATGGGTAGTGTATCAATTAAGGATCATGTTTGCAATTAAAAGCTACTATATAATGTCTTTTGTGTACAACTTATATTAATGATTCTTGATTTTGATGATTTAGTTAGCTTTATTTGTTTAGTTGACCTCTTTAATTTTACTAAAGGTTAAAAATTTTAAATTTGAATCTCTTCATTTATTATTATAATATAAATTTTTATTAATTTATTGAGAATATTAAAAGAAAAGAGTTATTTATTCTTTCTATGTTATTCATAACACATATTGTTATTGTTATCTTTTTAATTATATATAAATAAAAAAATTTAATGAGAATATTAAAATTGTTTAGTTTGAAATGTTATTTATTTGATTTCAGATAATTTCTAAAGGTGAAATTCTATGATTCACACCTAATTAATTAACCGGTTTCTCATTAATAAAATTTTATATAAAGAATTTCATTTATTATTGTGTTTCTACTCTACATTATTTGTTCATTTTTTTAACTTTATCATTCCATCATGGACTTTATGTAAATAAATTATAAGTAAAATGTAATTTTATGATTTATATGAATAAAAGCAATACATTACTCTGTTTTTTTTTTTTTTTTTTTAAATAAAACTATACAAATATACACTTGTAGAAACAAATTTTGAACCTTAACATTTCACTTTTGTAAGCAGCAAATTAAATCATATTACAAAGGGGATTTCTACAAAAATAAATCAATAAATAACAATTAGCAAATGCATGGCAGTGATCAATATATACATAGACATCTAAAATGCCTAAAATTGTACCAATAATTAAAAAAAAAAAAAAAAAAACTAATTTCTGTTTGTTCTTTTCAATTTTATTCTTTGGGTTGATTCCATAGATTTGGAACTTGTAGCTAGTCAGAGTAGTTGAAAATGTATAATTCATGAAATAGAATAAAGATCTATACATGTATACACATAATATTATACACCGTTGCACCTTGAAAAATCATATATCATCAAATAGATCACAATAACTTTGGAAGAACCTGATTCTGTATATATATAGAAATGTACTGGTAACTTGTCTGACTGGGATGGATAGCATCAAAAAATATATACAGATGTCTTTGTCCACACATCACTGTCAACGGATTGCACAGAAATGACATTTCATACAGTCCAATCCCACAACATCCCTTTTTTGTTTCTGCAAATCCTGTTATATAACCAAAAATTAAAAAAAAAAAAAAATTATCATCAAATAATATATATATATGTATATATATGCAAGTGTATATATATTGAAGGATGGTAATGATGATGGTGCTGAGGAACCTAGCTCAGATGACTGGATGCGCCTTCTAAACCTTCACTATCAATAATTTTATTTAGTATATATTTATGTATATGCATGCAAGTGTATGAATGCATTAATTAGCTTTATTACCATATTTTCTTGGATTATTGATCATGTCCAATAGTTGTTGATACACATCTACGTAGGCAATTTTGCTTCCTGAAAGCGTTGTTTGTAATTGTGACAACAAGAAAAGAAGCTTTTGGTTATAAGATACAGCATATGCATTTTGATCTTCCAAACACTTTCCATTAAACTCAAGTTCTTGAGTAATACGACTGGGAAGGCAACCAATTGGTGGAAGACCTGACATAATCATAGATCGACAACCCAGATCGTACAATTCCTGTCATTGTTCAATTTAACACTGGTTATTATTAATATATCGAAAAATCAAAAATAAAGTTCTGATTTTTACCTTAATATACTTTTGTATATTATTAAGCAAAAAATCCTGATACATGGTATCATTTTCCTCTGCCTTTTCTGAAACATCATTAGTTCCTGCACCAATAAGTACTAAAGCACCAGTAATTATGTCCTTCGCCTTTTCTTCCCCAACAATTTTATTTAACCTTGCAATGTAATTCTTAAAATTTTCGATTTGCTTAGATATTGATATAACATTATATCTTGCCATTGTTGCATTGTCGAATCCTGATCCTGCCGATGCAAAATTAACACCTGTAATTAGTTCATTATCAGAGAGTTTTGGATCCAAGAAGGGAGGAACAGCTTGTTTAAGGTTTAAAAATGAAGCCAAGAAATCAGGAATTAATTTTCCATTTGAAAATCTCCCTGTTGCAATATGACCTGGATAATCATCACCATATGGGTGAAAATTTGCCTTAACAATTGTTTGAATATAATTGTTATTTCCTGTATCCATTGTTGAATCACCAAATACAAAAATGGCTGAAAATTTTGGAGATGCTAATACCCTTGACCCATTGCAATCATATGCGCTGAACATAATTGTCCATATATTTAATAATATAATCATCATTAATTCCATGCCAGTGAATGAATTCCTTAATTTCCCCAATTTGATTCTTGAAAAGTTGAAAATGTTTTTTTTTTCCCCAAATGCCTAGTTTAAGAAAATCAATAAATTATGTGATTTTATGCTCAGTTTTTTGTTGCAAAAAATAGATTTGACAGCTTTACAATCCTTTCCTATGATTCTAATTTTATAGTGAACTATATATATATAACATGTTGACAATTGCTAATTTTATATTGCTGTGAAAGGCTAATTTAATATATTGAGTAATGCTATGCTGACCACCTTGATATTATTATCAACCTTACAACTTTATCACCTCTTAAATTATTATATAAGAAATTACAGTTTTTTTTTTTTTTTCATTTTTATATAAGTTATCATTTGTCTCATTTCATACCTTAAAAAAAAATAAACAGACAGTATAACAAATTTCTACCTTCATGTATTATATGGTAGCAAAACCAAAATAGAAAATAACAAAGCAAATCAAGAAATTTTATAAAAATAAATATGACTATGAGCTTGTTAAATAAATATTAGTTATTTTTTACAATTTTTTTTTCTTTATTAGAGTAAAGTAATATAAAATAAAATAGATACATTTTTATACAAATGTATTATGCCACATAAAATAATAAAGAGATGATGCAAATAATAATGGTAAAATTCAGTATTTTCCTTTGGCATGGGCTCCTTTCTCTCTCCCTCTCTCTCTCTAATTCTGTTGTAGTTTCCTTTCTAATTTTTCTAAGATATGCATTCAGGCAGTCACTTTCCCAATAAAATACCTAAAAAACACAGACTAGAACTCTTGAATTTAGAGGAAAAAGAAAAAAATCTATTTAGTCTGCCGACTTTTATTTTGGCTCATTCCGCAATTAAATTAATTATATTTTTATTACCCTACAACTGAATTCAATTTAAATAAATTATATGAGGTGTGCACAATTAATAATATGAAAAAAAATAGGTCCATCGTAGATGCTCATTGAAATTAAATCTTTTATTTAAAATAAATTAAAGACGTATTTTCATGTTCAATTTATATATTAAAAAGATTATCTTTAAGATATTAATTAATGATGCTTGGGCTGGAGTATAATTATAATAAGCCTTAGGCCCAAACGCGACAGGTACAACACCGTTGATTTTTTCATAAGCTCCCTGATCGAGAAAGTGTACGCAATGGATAAATCTCGACCGTCCAAAGTCTGATTACTTATAATCTACACTTTCACGTGGTACCGTAACTCAGCACTTAGCAGACACAGATTCCCCTTTTCTCAACAAATTTTCCCATCAACCAAACAGAAAATTTTGCTAGAATGGACGATCCAACTCACGCACCTGGTCCTTCCAACACAGTAAAAAGTAAGATTTCTCTTTGCTTAAGTTTCCCTTTTAAAGAAATTTCATTCTCTGTCTGTTTCTTTCATGGATTTTGCTGAACTTTGATAAAATGATCAATTTTTATAATTTTTGGGTAATTGAATTGCTATGTTTTGCAAAATTGAAAGAAATGAAGGAATTATTTCTTTTTTCCTAGTTTTGCTTTTTGTACTAGATAACTGCTTTAGAGAGAAAAAAATATATATATATAGGGACTTTATTCGAAAAAGATAGAAAATAAAAACAAATTATTATATGATTGTAATACCCCGTAATGATGCATTTAAGTATTAATATGTGTAATGTATGGATGTATGGGTGTTCTTGCATCTCATGGAACTGCTTTTGCATTTCATTTTTCTGTTCTTTCTTTTCCTACTATAATTATAGAAAAGAAAAGTTAAATTATAAAAATTTGTGTTGGCAGTGTAAAGTATGCTAGACTGTATATATATATATATATATATATACTGGTTCTTTATGTGAAAATTGTATCCTTTATAATTGATAATATAATTACCTGTCACTTGATAGAGTTCAATTTTTTTAGTTCAAATTTGATCTAACTTTTCTCCCTTTATTTTCTCCTGTTTTATTATGTTTTCCTCTTTCTATTGATATTATATAGGGGTCTAAATTCTAAAGAGTTAATGGAGCAGTGATCCAGTCTTACCAAGTGTTCTGATACTAGTATTTAGCTTTAGTTGGACTTTTGCAACTCTTGTTCTTTGAATGCAAAAATGCTAAATTTTGAATAGGATGTTCTTTTTGGTCGTTTATCATGAACTTGAATTGTTCCTCTTCTGCAATTCCTGTGTTGCAGAGGATTCTGAACACAGCGCAGATGTTCCAAGTGAAGTACTAAATAATTCAACTGATAGCAACTCTAAGATTGCTGCTAATGGCACAGTGGATGGAAGTCATCATGAAGTAGCATCATTGCCAGACTTAAATATTGATGAACCATTTGTAGGTCAAGAATTTGAATCGGAAGCAGCTGCACTTGAATTTTTTTCTAAATATGCCATGCGCATGGGTTTCATAACCCGTATTCACCAAACCAATCAAGTCGATGGATCTGTCATTTCACGAACACTTGTCTGTAGCAGAGCAGGTTTCCAAAGACCCAAAAATAGGAATGAAACGACAAATAAAAGGTCACGAGAGCCTCGGACTTCTATTAGAGTCGGTTGCAAAGCAAAAGTTTCATTCAAAAGGCAAAATACAGGGAAATGGCTTATTAGAAGCTTGGTAAAGGAGCATACTCACTCATTGAATGATACCCTATCTCAGAGGGCTCGTATTTATCACATTCAGGTTAGTTCTTTTGAATGTTTAATGATGGTGTTTAATGTGCATTACACAATATAATCTATAGGTGCATATGATGCCCACCACTTATAAATTTTTTGATTTGTGGTATTCATCTCTTTGACCCACATATCAATTTTGGCTGCTCCAAATTCTTATGCTTGCATTCCTTTTAAAATCTAGGAAAGAACATTTTGAGTGTTTATTTTGGATATACAAAATAGCTACTTGGAAATGATGCAGGAAGGAAGTTGTTATAAACTAGAGTGGTTCAAAGATTATCCTTTGTTGAGATAAAAAATGAACCATGCTTTAATTTCAGCACCCCCTTGGTTCTTTCAGCACCCCCTTGGTTCTTGAGTTCAGATTCATATAAATTATTATCTGGACTTGTATACTTCTTTTACCTGTATCCATGCTTGATGGAGTTTTATTTTTTTTTTATGCTTGAATTCAACACTAAAATATTCAAAGTACCAAGTTTGACTTGGCTAAGGTCGATTAATATTAAAAATTTAAAGTAAATTTATTTATTAATCTCAAATTAATACTTGAATATGCTCCACTTAGAGATTGAATTAATAAAGTAATATTTAAAAATTATATATCTATAAAATATACTTGAAATCTTATGAAATTTTATATACTCTATTAGGCTTGTGAGGCACTAGAATCAAGTATTATAATGCTCGAACTTGGCTTGACTTGTTATTCTAGTTGTTTGAGTTTGAGTTCGACTAAATAAAAATGAGTTGAGTTTTTGAGTATTTTGCGAACTGAGATCTGAGTAGCTTGATTCATTTACACCTCTATTAAAATGATAAAATAATAATTAAAAAGAAAAATAAAGTAAGCAAAAGGGAACTGAACAAAATGGTAAAAAGAAAAAGACTGGCATTATATAGAATGGTCTTACTTGTTAATGCATGTGGCTAGCTAGATTTCCTTTTTCACGGAAACCAAATTACTAGTCCGCTGCACTATTTTATTTTTCCTCCAAGTCTTCTTATTAAGTTTGTTTGTGCTTTCAATAAGAAGCTTCTGTTAAATGATTTCTCACATTGCAGATATTTACTACTCAAATTGCATCGAATGATAAGGAGCAATTTAAAAGTTGTTTTTTTTTCTACATTTTGCTTAAAATTTTCCTATTTCAGATTACTTTGCATGAAATGTCAAAAGCGAAGCTTATTGTAGCCATCTAGTTTCGTGTGGGCAACCAACTTATTTATCAACCCAAGAGTGGTATCATGTTTAAAGAGCAATTGAATATGATACCTTGAGGCATTAGTTCTGTGAATTCTCATATTATTCCTTTTTTATGCTGAGAATTGATTGCAATAGAATACGTAAACTGTTTGAATTTCTGTAGCTGTTGGTGTGTCAAACTTCGTACTTGGAATGTGCATTAGGCTAAGTCAGGCATGCAAGCAGCATCTTGGTGGCTGTTTTTCTTATCAAGTTATTGACTTCTTCCCTCCTGTCTCGCTCACACACTCATCTCTTAACCTTTTGCCTTTCTTTTGGACATTTTGTAGACTGATGACAAGAGAATCAATGAACTAAATAGAGAGCTGATAATGGAGAGAAGACGGTCTGCTTCCCTAAGAGAATTTATAAACCTTCTTCTCCAACACATTGACGAGCACACACAAGGCTTGTCGGAAAAAATCCAGTACATAGTAGAAAAAGTAAACAAGATTGAATCTGAAGCAAAAAGCCATCAGAACGGGAGATAGTTGGACATTGTAACGCAGAAGGTCTAGCGTAGTTTTTCTTTTTTCTTCTATTTTCTTTAGTTTTTCTTTTTCTTTTATTTTCTTCATTCCCCCTCTCTCTCTCTTACAATTTAGTGTAATTTGGCAAATTTGAATATAGGCCTAGTTGCATTCTACTATGTCTATTATTTTGTTCAGTGAACTGACCAGAATTTTGTTGCCCCTTTAGAACATTATGCTGTATTTTCTTTTTTTTTTTTTTCTTTAAATTATGCTTGCTAGTTTGAAGTACTCTTTCCCTTGTTAAATATTGGCGCCAAAAGACTCGAGAATAGCTCATTTCTCAAACTTATTTTTATTGTCATTATTTGGAAGGGGCGGGCGTTTGATTTTGTGCATGTTTCTGAATGTTACTTCCCGATCATGACATAAATATTTTAACTTAATAGATTTAGAATGAAAAGAAACACTAAACTAGCCTGATACTCAAGATGACCAAAACACGTTCCACTTTTTGATGGATGAGTCAATTTTATGCACCAATGCCTTCAATTTCGTTTGTGGAAACTAATATCATCCCACCAGACTAAAATGAAATACTTACTAAATTTATGATATCGTGTGATCCGGATGAAGAAACAATGGCATTCCACATCTTTCATCAAACTAGAGTAAAAGGATGATAAACATCTTATATTTGTATTGAATCCGGTTGACTCCAACTAACTACATCAATTGGCTCTGATTGCACGCACTGTGTGGTGAACAATAATAACAATAGAGTTTCCCAACCAGATTTTAAAATAAGATTAGAATAACATTTGAAGCATGTTTATAGATAACCTGTGGATGTGACCAACACACCAGTCAAATTATATGAAAAAGAAAACCTCCAAGAGGAAGATGAAGGTGTTGATGCAGATGTGGAATTCAGCTACCTAATTTAAATGCATCAACAAAGAGACCTAAGCATATACCTGCTTTCCAATAGTTCACCATCACCACAAAAGCCTGCAACCTACCAGAAGATAGAGAAGTGGGCTTTTTGTACATAAGCATACCGATCCCTTCAATGGCAGCAACCACAACACCTGCCACCAATACATCCCAATCACCTGTCTGTCCAAGAATTGTAGCCAGCGCATTTGCTGTATAGAAACCCAATAGAAGGAGAAATATCTTCATAGGGAAGTTCTTTCTTGCTGAATTCAGCTTCTGTAGTAGCTGTCTGCTGCCTGCACTTACGATCCTTCCCAATCGAGTGCCACCAAGACCAGGACTGTCACCATCAAGGTTCTCTTCTCCACCATTTCCAGGAATCCCTCCTGTGTCTAAGGCAAAGGGTATTCTCCAATCATATCTGCTCAACAGAAACCTGTTTCATTGCCGGAGAATCAACGGGTATCACATAACCTGGGAAATTTGCATGATTTCACAAGGATACCAAGATCAAACATCTAATGACAGACTAAAAAATATCGGGAGAAACACCTTGCTTGACACAGTAGGACAGAGATGAAGTTGTTTAAGAATCATAAGCCCTTCCATCAGACTGGAGTTACAATATATGAACAATAAAATACAATTATAAACCCAGTGAAATAAATGATTAAAAAAGAAATCATATGAACATGTACTAACATGATGGGATGTACACTAAACCAAGGAACAGAGTAACTCATATTCCATCAGATCCACGAAACTAAGGAACAAATTAACATGATTGAAATATTGATCTCATTGACAAGTATTAATCTGATACCACTAACCACCCTCTAATGGAACTGTTTTACATATTGATTCTTGGCTATGAAACAAGGGCAATATATGGGAACCTCAAGAAAGAACTTGGAGAAAGAATTGCAACCTAGATGAGTGTAGTATCAAATTGTTATATTAATAGTAGCAGTCACTGAGGAAATTCAAACAATTAAGATACTGGTTATAAATTTAGATGTACAACTACAAGGAATATGACTTCATTTTGCTTAACAAAATGCCACAAGAGAAAGTGATCTTGATAGTGAACTCTATAACACCAGTCACCAGTCATTCTCATGGATCCACAAGAAGTAGGTATCCTTCTACAATGTATTATGTCCAAAAAAAAAAAAGGAGGGGTGCGTGGGTTCGAAGAGTACCTCTTTCTGAGAGAAGGGGTAGACTTTCTGCCAATTTTTAATGTCTGTCCGCTAAAATTAGGCTCAACACCCCAGTTCTGCATTGCATATGTTGCAAGAGTTATACATGATCTTTCGTGGACTTCACTCTCTGTTAATGATAAACCAGACCTCAGCATCTTCTCTCCCACTTGACAGGCCATGAACTACAAGCAGAGATTTGGCAAATGCATAAGAATTTACAAGTATCTACAATGTCAAAGCATGGTTATTGCTCAAACCTTCAATTTGATGAGTGCTCTTTCCTCTTCTCACTGTTTGCTCAAATTGATGACCATCAAACATATCTTTGTGAAAAATTTACGTCCTGCAAAAGACATCAAGATCTCAGTCACAAAATTTGCATGCTACACCTTCATCGGAAGACATTATCCAAAATCTTGAAAATAACAAAAATAATTTATCATCGAGTTAGAAAATTCCTTTCTTTTTATTCATTTATAGCATATCAAGCCCGGAAAATTGGATAGCCATTTCCACTCTCTCTCTCTGTGTTTTTCTCTGAGCCTCTACAATTTAGGGCTTTAATGTTATAAATAAGTAGAGCTAATACAAAACAAAATTAACCTTGAAGCAAAATAGACAGAGAAATTCAATAAAATAAATCCCTAACCTGCAATGAGTATAAAGCTTCAGTCTTTCTAGCTTTGTTCACATTTGTTGCTAATCTACTGCTTGTGAGGTCACTGAGGTGGAAGAAGGAAAGAAAAAACATCAAAGAAAAACCCAAAAAGAAAAACAAATAGGGCTGCTGGTGTGGCATCCCAGGTGGCGCAACAAGAGTGGACAATTTTTCTCACTGCATCTACCTGACTGTAGAGAATAAAAGCCTGCACCTTTTGTATCATACGGCTTAGGGGGTTGATTTCATAAAAGGAATAAGGCAATAGCAATTTCCATAATTTGGAGTCATGGGTGTTGTAGTTTTAATGGTGTTATGCCTATTCACCACCATACCCCCCATTTCACTTGCTGCACAACAAGAAGAAGCAGAGCAATTGGTTTCCTCACAACCAAAACAATGGAAAGGCAAGGTGATAGAAGTGAAAGGAGGCCCAGAATCAGTAATATGGGTGGTGCAGCTGTCTGATCTCCATTTCAGTGTTCACCATCCTGATAGAGCCCTTGACTTCAAGAAGATTGTTGGCCCTGCTCTTCAAATGATTAACCCTTGTCTTGTCCTCATCACTGGTGATCTCACAGGTATGATTATAGTTTTTATTTTATTATTTTTTTTTTTTGGGGTCGTGTTTGACTGTTTTCTAATTTTTTCTGTTAAGTCATTTTGCTGAGTGTTGGGGAGTTGATTTCTTTGAAAATATGAGCAAACTAATTTTGGATATGTTGTTTGTGTATTGGTGAATTTTTCACCGGTCAAGAAATCAATTATGAATTGAGATTTAAGGGTTGATTTGGAAAAATTATAGATATTAATGCAACTTCAAGGTCATTATTGATGTATATGATCATCAAGTGAACTTATAAATTCTTCTTGTTAGTATCGAACCTTTATCTCTGTTGACTATTCTTGCAACTATGTATCTTGAGAAATGGTTCACTTGTGTAAATACAATAAATTTGCTTTATTTGGTGAGGATGCAGACAAGGACTTGTTGCCATGTATCCTTTTAGATTTAACCTCTGACATTGTGTTATTCACCTGGAAATTTTTGTATAAGAATAATGGAAATTCTATGAAGGATTAAAAAAAAAAAAAGCAATAATTTCAGAACACTGCATATGACTTACTTTTGACGTTTGAACCTGGATATCTATATTATTCCAATATAAAGAGAGAGTGAATTCATGTTGAAGGAAAGTAAGATGAAAACGTATTGAAGGCATCTAGTTTGTTAGTTGAAAAGTTTGCCTCTTTGTAGGCAAGCTCTATGCATCCAATAGAAACTAGCTACATGCAGCAGTTCATTTCTTAACTTGCCTCAGTTTTCCTTGCTAGAAGTGGTTCTAAAAGTTGACTTTCTTTTGTTATTTCTACATTGCAATACACTCCTTGGTTCGTTACCTTGGTTACCTAGTACGTGGAGTGAAAACAATAACCTAATATGTGCTTGTCTAGAAATGTGCCGTGGTGTGGTTAGTTTCCTTCATATTGCTTAGTGCAAACGAAGTATGATTATCTGGAGTCTAAAGCACTTTTTAGGATTGTACATGTAATAAAATGTATATAAAACATCCCATATTGGAAATGCTATTTTTAACTACAATGGTGTGAGAAATATCCAAATCCAAAATTATCAGCATAATAAAAAGTAAAATCTCTATGCATCGTTGTTAATTTGCATCTTTAAACACTAATTTTGAAATTCCAGATCACTAGTGACACTTAATTGGGTCATATGATCTGGATTGCAAATGAGTAGGGGTGCAGGATGTTTGGAAACATTTTTCCTTACTGTTCTTTGTATTCTAATTCCCTGATTAATGATATATATAATTAGAGAAGAGCTTCGACTTTATTCATGGTTGTGATGAAATGAGATGTTAATAATTTATTTCATAGTCTCTTTTGGAGAAAAAGTCTTTTATTTTTAATTTGCTGCCATTATACTGCAAGATTCCATTACGACATGCATCTACATTTTTGTTTCTTGTGATTAATTTCTTGCTTGTTTATTTGGAAGCATGCCAAATATATGATGTCTCACTTGTGAACTGCCTTTACAAATCATATTGATCACTGGATGGACCTCCTCAAAATACATTATTCTTCTCTTTACCAGATGGGAAAAGCAAGGACCTGTTAATAATGAAACAAAATGAAGATGAGTGGCTAGAATATCAGAATGTAATGGAAGATGTTGTGAAAAGAAGCGGACTTGACAAGGACATCTTCTATGATCTCAGAGGAAATCATGATAATTTTGGAGTACCTGTTGTTGGTGGTTCATTTGATTTCTTTTCCAAATATAGCATTAATGGACAGTTGGGAAGAAAGGGAAATGTCAACAGTGTCACAGTTGAGGTTGGTGGCTCCTTTTTGAATAGGTTTATATTATAAACAATCACTTTCGTGCATGATTCAACCGGTCAAATATGAACTTGTAATCAACAGCCAGAATCCTTTGCCCGAAATTTGATTTCATCCAAATTATCATTTTAGATTATTTTGGTAATCAAAGTTTTCTTTTTCATCTTAGTAATTGTTCACTTCATTGGTTTCCAAATTTCATAACCATGCCTATAACTTACTATTTGTTTTTGATGATCTCAATATTTTTCTTTTAGTTACTTTAATATTTTGGTACTTCTTTCTGCATTTAAATCGCAAAAAAAAAAAAAAAAAAAAAGAGTTTTTGTCTCAACTCTTACGTTATGTCACTCTCATGCGCCATTTAATTCATCACTTCTTCTTTAGTTTTTCACTTATTATGTTTCTTTAACCACTTAAATAATTAGAGCATATTCAAGCAATCTCATTTCTGTTAGTCATACTTATAGTCACTTTCACTAGGAAGGTCATAGCAATTGGCCTTTCAAAACACTACAGTAACTTTGGAAAAAACAACTATTGAAATATGTCATTCCTATGATTTGAACTTCAATTGTGAATTATGCAGCCTGGGTATAAATACAATCGTATGCTTTTGTTTAATGATAACATAAAGCTTTCCTTACTCTGTCATCTTTTTTGCTTTTTCTACTATCTTTCAGACTAGTGAGCGCAAACATCTATTTGTTGGACTGGATACTACGATGTCTGTTGGTTTACGTGGCCCAACAAATCTTTTTGGGCATCCTACTGATCAACTATTAACTCAAATAGAATTGCAACTATCACAACAGGATTTTCAATCAAATAAACCTGTAACTAAGATATCTTTTGGACATTTTCCACTTTCATTCTCAGGATCCTCACATTCTGGGAAGAACCTGAAAGATATTTTTCTTAATCAGTCATTATCAGCTTATCTGTGTGGGCATCTTCATTCTAGGTTTGGTAAGAATTTAAAACGGCACCACCAATCAAGTGAAAATTTTTTGTCCTCACAGAAGTTTTTCCAGTTAAATATACACCAAATACCTTCTGGAAGTTCTAAGAACTGTTCATTTGGAGCCCCACCAACTGAGGAGTTCTGGGAGTGGGAGATGGGTGACTGGAGGAAGAGTCGAGCTATGCGGATTATGGCTATTGATAGAGGACATGTTTCATTTTTGGAGATTGATTTCAAGTCAGGAGCCAAGAAAACAATTGTGTTGCCCACATTTCCAGTAGATTCTCGCTTCATGTCAGCATCTTCATGGCGTCAAAAGTATGAATGTCAGCATATGGTTCCTTCTTCTTATGAGACAGTTAGAGCTCTTGTGTTTTCTGTTTCTCCAATTGTGTCTGTTGTGGTTAGGATCTATGATGCAAGCCCTGGAACTCTGAGCATGGTCATGGAAACATCCATGACAAAAATTGTGGGGGGAATGTCCAGGGGGGACCTTTATGCAACTCCTTGGAATCATAAAGCCTTTGAGGATCCATCTCCTGATAGATTTTGGCTGCAAATAGAAGCAATTGACATAATGGGAAGATCAACTTTGACTGAACTGAGGCCATTTTCAGTAAATGGTCTAAGTGCTAAGATCTTATGGGCATGGAAGGAATTTTTTGTCATGGGTTGTCAGTGGGCTGCCTTGTATTACCCAATCCTCTGGTCTTCTGTGTATTTACTTTTCTTTATTCTGATTATTCCAAAAGTTCTTCTCATATTTTCAAAGAAGCAGTACTCCTACAAGTCTTTCGTTGTTGGAAAAGGCTTCTTAAATGGTATAATATGGGTTTTACAAGAATTCTGCAGGCTTCACATAGCATGGTTTGGTATTTTAGGATACTTAATCTACCTTTTATCATGCCCCTGGTTTAATGGGCAAGTTTTCACTGATGGTGGGGATAGAGGGTACATGACCTACATGGGATGGGCAGTAAGATCATCCAACAACAGCACAAGACATGAATATATTGGATCTCCAGATATAATGGTGGTGGTTGTTCCCCATCTTCTGTTTATGGTATTTCCTGCTATTATGGTTGCTGGGGCTTTGGCTGCTGAAAGAGGTATGTTCAAGGAATATTTTCTATCTCTTTCAGGGAAAAAAGAAGATGATGATTCCATTCATAAGAATAAAAAATTCCAAATATACGACAAACGAGGAGATAGACGGCCAAAATTTTATTTTGGCAAGAGGTGGATTCGGAAAGTTCTCTTGGTGGTTTCCTTGGCAATCTGTTGGAAGCATTTTATGGTAAGTTTCTACTCCTATTCAGCTTAGTATAAAAGACTAAGCTCTGAGAAGCATATGTATTGCACCTTATAAAATAATGATTCTTTTTTTTTTTTGAAACCACCTAGGTTGTATGATTCTCATACACTCCATTGAGAACTAATAATATAGAGCAAATCATATATTAAGATCCCCTGTTAATCTAATAATCTTGACTGACCAAATAAGCTAGTGTAGACTTTGAAAATAAGACCTTAATCCATTGACATGCTTGGGAATGACGATATTATTTTGTTTCTGAAAATCCACATGATTTGCCATCTGATATTTTTAGAGTATATATTAAAGAAAATGTACACTTAGAATCATCAAACGTGGCTTTTACCACTCAAGTCCATGTTTGTGGAAACTGCATTAAAAAGTGAATTAGTTAGGATCTATTGGATTTTATCATTCTCTGTTCTGAACTGGTTGTGTTTGTCACAGAATTGCAGATCCCTTATGAAAGCTTATGAAATGAATCCACTGTTCCATTTTCCAGCTTATAGCCTTGCGATTCCATTAGTATTGGCTTACACTGCCTACAAAACCAGGAACATTTAACAAGTGCAGAATGTAAGCCTTGCTCTACACGATCGAATTTTTTTATATGATTCTATTTCTAGAAAGCAAATTTGGACCATCTGACACATGGAAGGTTGATGACATCACTCAACACAAAACTTGGTTCAAGATATCACGAACAGCAAAATGTTGCTGCTGAAGGCAATGTTGTAGTGAAATGAGTTCAAGTGGAAGAACCACTTCAACTTGATTGTTGCTTGGCTGAACTTAAAACCAATTTCGAGGGGGGGAAAATCAATAATAAAGTTTCATTTTTTATTAATGTGGTAGGCAGGTAACTGATATAGGTTAGATACAATGGAGAGATCTGGTAAAATTTGCAGACTGCTAACAAGAAATAGTTTGCACTCTTGAGAAAGTATACATGGTGGTTATACTATTTATTGCACTATTTATACCATCTGTTGGAAACTCAAGATGATGAAATGCAGTGGCTATTTATTCTTGAATTAGTTCTCATGCTTATTTTTAACAGGTTATTTATTCTTGAATTAATGTTAATTTTGGTAAAGATGATAGCAGATGACAAACATATTTGGGATAATGATTCAAATTTAGGTTTATTCAATTTATTACTAGGTCTAAGCATAAAAGGTTCACTATATATCAGTTAAAAAGGGTTTGAGCATTGGAGGAAGAAGTGATAAAAATCTTGAACTTCATTGAGCTTTTTCAATTTTCACATGTCATTTCAATTTTGTGAATTGGTTTCAATTGTATTCAAGATATTGCTTGGTGTAAGTTTATAATATAAAATTTATTTCATTTGCAAAGATCTTGGTTTCTCATGTGGTTTGACAGAAATCTATTTGTATTTTTCCCCCCTTTCGAATTAGCTTGGATCAAAACCAATCTGATGTAACAGAGCATAGTTCCTAAAGCCTAAAAAAAATTGAAACAGATGAATAATATGACATGTATTATATTATGTGATATTTGTTATATTCCTTGTCTTGGTTTTTTTCTCCTCCATCGATCGGGACTTGCATGATGACTCGGCTAAATATTTCATCTATTTCCTTAGTAAGTTCGAAGAAAAACTATAAACAATTTCTTGGTGCTTGCGCAGCTTTTTCTCTCTCTGCTGAGTGCTGAGAAAAATTAACTTCATAAGAATCTTCTTCCTCCACTACTACTATATAAAATTAATGCAACCTTCTCCTGGATCAATGCACACACAAATCTACTAGTTATTGTTGAGCATGGCTTCTTCTGCTGCTTCATTTTGTGTTCGGGCAGTAAAAAATCATGAAGTATTTCTTAGTATTGAAGGTGCAGACACCTGCAACAACATTAGGAATTCCAACCTTTATAGATCATAGACTCGAAAGAGAAGAAGAGATTGAGCTTGCAATCTTGTAAGCAATTGCAGACTTGATTCTTTCAGTGATTATTTTCTCAAGAAACTTTGCAACTTCACAGTGTGTCAGGTTGGTTAAGATTTGTGGGTCAATGGGATATCTCTAAAAGCTTTATGGATTAGAATTGGCATATCGTAGGAAAATATTAAAAGTTTGCCAAATGCTATGCGGAGAAAACTTGACCTTTCTTTTTGCTTAAAAATAAAAAGGTTTCCAGAATTTCCAACCAACATTCAACATCTGAGCTTATTCACTGGGCTGCGGTATCAACTTAAGGAACTGAATTTGCCTTAAGAATCTCCCAAATGCTTTTCTTAAATGGGCTATGTGTCAATCCGTCGGAGATTTACAATCTCTGTTCCTTGTCTTTATTAACTGTATTACGTTTGAGTTTTGTTAATTGCAAAAGTCTGAATCAGCAAGAACGTATAAATATTATGAAATATGCAAGCCACAGAGTATTACGTCTGGCACTGACCACTTGTTTTTGAATCGGGCAAAAGCAAAAGCAATAGTTGCGGTTGGATGAGATTGAAATGCGAATTCAGGTCCTATTGTATATCACTTTTTTAGAAATTTTTTGTAAAATATTTATCACTTTAGGTGATTTTTTAAAAGTATTTCTAGTTTTAACTAATTTTAGAAATTAATTCCAAAATTAGGTATGTTGACGAGTCAGTCCTATGCAATCCGCCGGATTCACTAGCTCCATCGAACTGCTACTGTCCGCTAGTTTTACCAGCGAACTGCATGGCACCATCCACACCCGTACACCTAAATTTGGAATTAATTTCTAAAATTATCTAAAACTAGAAATACTTTTAAAAAACATTTAAAATGATAAATATTTTACAAAAAAATCCTAAAATGGTAAAAAGCCTGTTCCTACTGGGAATGGGAAATAGTTCAACCAACATAACAAGTTTCTTTGTCCTATTTTAATGACTTTTGGTGATCAAGGAAACAAGTTCTTCACTCAAGATAATCACAGCAACCCTTTACCTTAGTCCAAAGAAATCAAGCAGGAGATGATGAAGATGGTGGATCTTACTGCTTGCATTGACCAGAAAAAACGTACCTATGAAAATTTAGATCTTGAATATCTAAGCGAAATTTGGCTTTCTTTGTATTTTAGAAATGTTAAGACATTGTAATTAAACAGTCATCCTAGTGAGAACTTAAAAATTTTCAAAAATAATGCATAAATTGACAATCAACGAATCTAGAAAACGAAAGGAGATGTATGATAATTTGGATGTTGGGAGTCTTAGCGAAATATAATTAAATATAAAAATTTTCAGAATAATACATAAACTTATAATCAATAAAAAATGTGTCTCGTTTACCAAAGATATACTTATGAAAATTTGGATCCCAAGGGTCCGAACGAAATATGGATTTCATTATATCCTGAGAATGCTAAAACATTAAAATTAAATTGTGATCCTATTTAGATTTTAATAATTTTAAAAATAATACATAAACTAATTATTAACAAAAAAAAAATGCAACAAGTCTCTAAAATCAAATGGTCATATGAAAATTTTGTCCTGGAGATCCAATCGTAATTTATATTTTTTTTGCATCTAAGAAATACTAAGACATTGTAATTAAACTATGGTTCTCATTAAAATTTAAAAATTTTCAAAATAATGTATAAAGTGATCATTAAAAAAAAAGTAAACGGGTCTCAAAAATTAAAGGGGTATGTCTATGAAAAATTGAGTCCCATGTGTTTGAGCAACTTTTGGATTTCTATGTATCCAACGGATTTTAAGGGATTGTAAATTTTCATGATCCTTGCTAGAACTTAAAAATTTTCAAAATATTGTATTAAATTTATCATTAACAAAATGTACAACAGGGCTAAAAAACCAAAACAATGTTGTGAGATTTCGCCTAAATTACCTTCCTTCACTAGGGGAATTTGCCTTAAAGAAAGACAAGCGATTTTTAAGGATATCACAATTGGAATAGCTATCGTTTGAAAATTTGATTCTTAATTTTGAAAATGATTCGGGAGTCATCATCTTAATTTATTTTAAATAGAAAAATTAAGGAAAAACATAACTTGTGATTCCAATTCATTAATTTTACAATTAATTTACCAAAAAATAAAAAATCACTAGTTTTCAAACCAAGTTAAACTCGAGAATTAGTTTTTTAGTTAAATAATCTAAATTTGGCTTTTAAATTTAATTTGATTTTGAAAATTAATTTCATGAATGACAAGTATTAAATGATAATCGTAAGTATAATATGAATGCATAGAAAAATTAAAAAGCAATTAAGTAAAATATCCATAAATTAAAGAAAATGCTCCATCTAGTCCTTATAGATTTTAAGGAAATCACATAATCACTCCTTAATTTAAAAACAATTAAACCAACTGAATATACTAATTACATTAGAAAATAAAAAGGGATAGGAGATTAATTAGGATTTGGATTTGCAGTTTGGATTTAAATTGCAAACTTGTCTACATATCCTGTTGAATGGAGATCAAAACTCATGTAATTTATTCTACAATATTAAACTTATTATTAACAAAATGTACATCAGGGCTAAAAAACCAAAGCAATATTGTGAGATCTCGCCTAAATGTCCTTCTTTCACTAGGGAAATTTACTTTAAAGAAAGGCAAGCGATTTAGATTTTTAGGTTTTTTTTGCATCCTATGGGGCATCATAATTAAAATTTGGATTCCCGAAGTCTGAGCAAAATTTGGGGATTTTTTTTTTTTGGCTTCCTATGGGGCATCATAATTAAATCATGATTCTAGTAAAAATTTTCAAAATAATGCATAAATTGATCATTAACAAAATTTACGAGTCTCATAAATCAAAAGAGTATCTCTATGAAAATGTGGGCCCTGGAAGTCACTGCAAAATCATCTAAAAAATCAAGAAGTATCCTTGTGAAAATGTGAGCCCCAAAGTCACAGCGAAATATGAATTTCTTTGTATACTAAGAATGCTAAGCTATTGTAATTAAAGCATGATCCTAGCTAAAATTTAAAATTTTTTAAAATAATGCATAGCTGATTGTGAACAAAAAGTAAAGTGAGAGTGACATGAATCCATTGAAACCTATAATACCTCTTTGAGATTCTTTTCTAAATTTCTGGTTGCCAAAGGTGGAAATTAAGGTTGAAATCACTGAGCCTGCAGTTATGCAGCTGCAACTCAATGTTTTTTGCAAAGCTAGAGGAAAATCATCTTTGATGTTTCACTCATGGATGGGAAAACAGACAAACTAACAAAGCTCTCTCTCATTTACTCTATTTTGCTGCAAATTTTATTAGGAATTCAATCCTGAGATTTAGTTTGAAACTAATCTTGAGCAGTAATTACCAAGCTGAGCCACTTTTAAGTCTTCTTGCACAGTGGATTCTTGGATTAAGAACCGACCAGTAAAATTTATTACTGGTTTTGTCAAATTGTAGCTTTTTAGTTGGTGTGAGTACATTATTATCTGCGACTGCAATTATTGCCTGTTTCTTCTAGTCTAAGAAACACAGCTTATTGTCGTTCTTCTCCGTGTGAGAGAGAGAGAGAGAGAGAGAGGCCGGATGCTTGCTGAGACCACATTTTACGGGGAACTCTACAGTTTGCTGCGCGCTAGCTTAATTTGTATGCTAAGAACAGAATCTTTGCAAATACACGCATTAAAAAATTTTTCAAAAAAAATCCAGCTTATAGTTCTACTTGGGGGACAATTTGCATTAAAATGAGGCATTTTACAACATCCAAAGCAACGAGGGATACACTAAATCTATTGTTTCTCTCATTCAAAGTCACTCCACGCATTCTTTTGGACGCATTTTAAATAGACTTGGTTGTCAAGGTTTTGGTTGACAGCTCAATAATATTCCTCTCCTTCCTAATCGAAAATTAGACACCTGACAGATAGGGCTGACAAAAAAAAAAAATCTTCAAAAACACAACTAAGGCATGCCTTGACGTATTTTGCATTAAGAAAAATAAAATAAAATTTTAAATACTTAATTTGCGAACATTCAAAAGGTACTTTCTTGGTCAAATGCAACTCAAAACATTTTAAAGCAACTCAACCAGTAGAAACATTAGGCGAAATAAATGGTACAACGTATTTATTTCATTCTAGCGGGGGGCCAATGCAGCCTATCGACCCCCAAAGTGGTTATCACTACTACAAATCACTTGAAAGCTTTCAAGTGCACTATAAATCTATCAGTAACAACATAAATAAATGAGCGTTAATATTACAGATGGATACATTTGCATGGTAACTAATACAAGTTAAGATCACCGTAAATCGCACCAACTATTTACAGCTGATTCCAGAACAAGCCAAACAAGGCAAAAGATTTCACCTTCCCTGTCCCACCCTTCCTAATTCCGTTCCCTGTCATAGCAGTTCAGGTCTTAAAGCTGAGAGACCATTGGAACTTTATTATTTCCCTCCCTGGCTGCACTCTAAAGATATTTCCCCAATGAAATTAGACAGCCAAAGAGGCAAAACTGGTAAATTCCTTCCAGGTGGCCAAATCTGTGTAGCAAATAAGATTTATCGGCGTTGCTGGCACATCGCACAAATCGTGGCTGACTTGTTATTTGCGAAAGTGCAATGTTCACATGACCAGTGACCTGAATCATCAATATTTCTGCTAGGACCGCTTGATCTGGATGTAGAGCCTTTCCCTCTCCCACCTCTTCCCCTGCTGCTTCCCCCTCCCAAGCTCTTTGAGCTTGCTGTCCTGCTGCAGGCACCATGAGAGTCCACATCTGATAGACCATTCTCTAAAGCTCGAACTAGATTCTCAAAGTAGTTCCGAGTCACACTGTTGTCATTCAACCCAGGGAAATTAACGAAGTGCAACAAGAAAAAGAAGGTAAAGAGTACAACAAATAAAAGGAAAAAAAAAAAAAAAAAGAGTTAATTGATTTATTGACTAGTTGCCCCGTAGGTAGCACGGAAATGGAAAACGCGGAAATGGAAAATAGGGAAACAGCATTTTTGAAAAATGTAGGAAACGAAATACAGGAAAAACGTGTAAATATAAAAAAAAAATATAAAGGTATATTTATAAATATTAATATATATAAATATATACAACACACAAACGCAAAAATACTAAAAATAATAATTTATAAATATATATTTAATAATTTTAAGTATATTTATAAACATATATAAATTTATACTAATAATAATAATAATAATAATTATTATTATTATTATTATTATTATTATTATTATTATATGAGGAAAAATTAAGTTAGAAGTGAATATTTTTGTCTAGGGGTTGACCTGGATAAATTGATTTTTTTTTTTAAAAAAAAAAAAAAACTAGGAAAAGGGTTTCCGTTTATGAAAACAAGTTTTCAATTTTTTCAAATTACAGAAACGTGACCGAAACGTTTCAATTAAGTTTCCATGAGTTTTCAGCCAAGAAATGTTTTCAAAACGTGAAAACGTAACCTTCCGAGAGTTTCCATGCAACATAAGTTGCCCCTCTAAGATTCCACTTCCTATAAAAGTCTCAAAAAAGAGAATAATTGATGGAATTCTACAGATAGAAAATTGTCAGTCTTGTACATTTATTGCTTCTCTCACCGCTCATTTGGAAATCAAAAAATTCTCAGGCATCCCCCATTCAATGCTCAGGTTAAATGACCAATGTCGCCAATCCAAGGACAATATAGAATTAACATTAAGGTATAAAAAACATGCAATAACCTGACAACACCTCCAGTTTAGCATTCTTGGAAATACTTAAAACCTGTGTGGGAGGGGAGAGGAAGAAAGAGAGCGAGAGAGAGAGAGCATTTTTAGCAATAAATGCAAAATCACCTGGTCAGTCCAGCAAGTTTGGTGCGGAACTCATTAAAATCCTTTGATGGACCCTCAGATCTGAGATAAACATTAAGCTCTTTCTCAGCACATTGATGAAGTCGTTCCAACCCAGACTCAGCCTCGCCTGTATAATGGTCTCTGTGATCAGAACACCATAACAAGGATAAAAAGAAGGGGGGTAAAAAAAAAAAAAACTGCTTCAAAATGAAGAGACGACTTACCTTGCAAATACTCAAAGAACTGTCTCTTGGCATGTTCATGCTCAGGTAAATAATATCCATAGGCATAAGTCCATTTCAAAACTCGCCTGCATTCAACAATCTATGAACAGAGCAGACACAATAAGAAAAGCAATAAATAATCGTGTATTTGGTATAGCAAAAAGATATTTTTTAAAACATTAGTATATCTAGTTGCAAAGTAACATTAGTTAACCTGTAGCCAGGCCTCTGTAATGAACTTCAGCTGTGACTCTGGTTGACACTGTATGTCACTCAGCTTCTCAAGCTACAAAACAATGGATCATCACTCTTTAGTCACAAAACCAAATTAAACTTTTATCTTGAGGAAGAAAAATATTTGGTATCAATAGGTAAAAACAGATCTTCAGAGAACATAAAATTAGGCCACATGGGAACAATTTCAATTGGGAAATTATTTTTATTGGTTTGCTAAAATAATCTAAACCACATAAAGAAAGTTTCTATTAACAAAATCTCATACAACTATGTAGCCCACATTTCCTGGCATTCCTTCACTAATATACTAGTGAAGAATGCAAGTGAGCCAAGCCAGAATATCAGGTTATTTAAGCTCAGCATTATGGGAATTCCCATACTGAAGCTCAGTGCTCAGAACTCATAACCGGAACCAGCTCCAGCAAAATATACAAATCTATGAGCTAAGCCACCAAATTCCAGGAGCCTCATACCTAGAGTTTGATAGTGCTTCCTTAAGAAAATATTATCACAATACTTGGCTATAATCTTTGATGTTGGACACATTATAAATTCACGACATTAAAAGCAGGAGGAAGTCCCTCTGACTCTCTTTCTAGCAAGTTCACTAGGTGGTAGGATTCTCTATCTATCAAGATACAACTTCCCCAGTCCACCCATTCTAGCGCCTAGTATCCTTTTGCTTTTGGACAACCTGGATTTACAACATAACATATGTCCCACATCAGTACAGAATCAAATGTAGCACCATTTTACACTATTTGTAAACAGAATCGGAGTCAGAATTCATTTTTTCGGCTCGATTTCCCTTCATGATAAATAAGCTAGGATAAGCTTCAAATGAGCCAAGTCAATCAGTGCTTTAAAGATTTGGTTCTTTTGCACCCCTAATTGGAAGGCAAGAAATAATCTTCCATTATTATCTTTGGTCATAAGAAAATGAACCATGAGAATTGACTATACTAGCATTACAAGGAAACAACTAATAGTCAGAAATTCAACTTACATTTACAGTTTGCATTAACTGAAGGTCTGCCAGTGCCTTTTGCCTAGACTGCAATCCAAAGGGAAATGCTCAGAACCAAGTTTGAAACCATCAAGGATGCAAAATATTTCACATGACAAGGAATTTAATATTACATATAATATTTAGAAAGTATCATGGCCACTTACTGATTGATTGGTCGCCCATCGTTCATAATAATGAGTATATCTCTCTAGAGAGTTTTTGGCCATTTCTCTTCGCTTCTCAGCCTCATCATACTAAAAACAAGAGAAATAGTCAATGTAATAACAGAATCATACAGCATTAAACAAGAAGCATGCCAAGATAGGTTGAGATGTCTTGTTAAAAAAATAGAACCGTCTGATATACCACTCCCTCTTGCTTTGCTGTCTCATAACGATTGCATGCATAAAAACCACCAGTCCTCTCTCCATGGTCTGACCATGCACCAAGACAAAGCCTGCAACCATATATAATAAAATGAATGTGGATTAAATAACATGCAAATAGCTTTTTTTAAAAACAGTATCTTGTTTCAAGAATGAAACCAAAGAAATCATGAGTACAGAAAGCTTAGGGGGAAAAAATCATAGGATAGTTCATAAGCAGAGAAATTTCATTTTGCAGGGACATTGTCACTGAAAAGATGCACAGCAAGGGAAAATAATCGGTAGTCACTAAAGCCAACAGATAAGACTTAACAGGAATATGTAACACTAAATTGCCATTCATAGTGTTCATAATTCAAAAGGAAATTAATGATTCTGATTCTGCACTATAAAAATTCTAAATTCCACTGTTCCTGAGCATATTAATACAGAATGAAGAGTGAAATGCCAGCAAAAGGTGGGAGGGAGGAAGAGAAAAAGAGAGAGGAACATGTTAACCCACTTACCAACAGAACTCAAATTTACAAGGTGGTGTGCATGTAATATGCATACAGCCTTGGTTTTTCTCAATCGGCCTCTTGCACTTTGGACAAGGTTTGGAATTAGCCAGTATCCTGAAATTCAACACATTATTTAACATTAAAGCATGGAGAAATATGACACATAGTTGATAGTTCACTACTCATCTGGCAAATCTACTTATTGTGATACACCAAGGTCATTTCACACAGGTAAATATGTGTGAATCCATAAACTCTCACGCACAAATACACACATTTATGCCCACTTTGTGTACAGATGGACTCACAGAAGCTCTGTTCTCAAATAAGGATGGAGTATGAAAGGAAAGATGCAAATGCACACCAACAACACATGCCATTCATGTACACCTGTGCAAACATATGCACCTACACAAGCCATTTCCTGTAGTGAGGTTTAAAGTAACAAAAGGAAGCAACAAATACACCAACTGAATTTGGCTAAACTAATAGACAACACGGAAGAACTCATTGAAAATATTTCAATTAAATCCTATCATTCATCCAGAATTTTTTCATCGAACGAGGCTATCAAAAATCAATTTCACCCATTTATAGGGGACCAAGTCTTAAGCTCAACTAAGAAAGGTTTGTAAGAATGAGTTTCCACTATGAGATTTCTTTTGTTCATTGCTACCTCAAACCTGAAGGAACTAACCGGGATGCCCTTGACCAACAAGGCCACATTTGTAAGCTCTGGGGAACATTCATTGCACAAGACATCCCAATAATAACATTTTAGTATAAATTATTCTTATAATATATAACCCATATCACCCCATCGCTGGAAAAACTACCTAGTTAGGCATGTACATGCTATTTAGACACACTGATTAATCTGGTCCAAAACACTCATGCAGTAAAGAAGATTCCCTTGTTCGATCTAATTGACATCCTAATCTTCTCAATGAAATGATGTAATTAAAAAGGAATAAAACTAAATCCTAGGCTCCTAGCTCATTCTCCTCACCAGTTCATATTTTCAGACTCAGCACTATTCTTCAATATCCACTTGGCCACAGTTCCACAATCAACAGGACGGTGGGCTTCCTCAGTACACTGCAATATTAAATTTATACATGGAAGAGAGCCAGAAGCAGTAAGAACCACTAGGCATACTTACATGCCCAGTTATTCATGAAAATATAATATCCATGAGAACCATAATAAAACTACAGATCCTTAGCCATTTCAAAGACACTCACGTTCCAGCAAAAGCTGTATGAGCAGCGGCAAGCAACATCATAGCTTCCACTGCCAACAATAAAATCCACAGCATAATCACATCCTGGAGCAGGGCACCATTTGGTCTACAAAATAACAAAAAAAAAAAAAAATCAAGAAAAGATGAATATAACAAACAAATTGTCAAATCTTCCCAGCATGTTGTCATCATAAATCACTAGAAGCATACAACAATAACCTGACCATTTATATTGTGACAAAAATAGGGGCCAGGAGGGATGACATAGATAACATGAAAAAATCAAGCAAAAGTTAAAAAGAAATAGGAAAGTTGAAAATTAAAGTAACTTTGATTTAGGCTCTAATCAAGACAATGTAGAGTATTTTCTATCCAAAGAAGACATCCTAACATAAGCATTCCCTGATTTAGTTACCTAAACTATTAAAAAAAATTTTCTTTTTTCAATCCTAAATTAGGACTGCATCCTTTTCCAATATCAATCCATAGAATTCATGAAGAAGTTTGATTTAAGACAATTAGAGGTAAAGTAAATATTCTTAGAAAGGTTTACAATCCTCAGACATTTTGGATGTAAAGTGGGAAAACAATAAAATGCACAAAATTTGTGTAAAAGAGCATGTTGTATATGTATAAACAGAAAACCAAAATCAGTTAACATCAATTAACTATTGCAAAATGACCATCCACAGTAGAACAATATATAGGAAACCTTAAACATGAAACAGAAGCAGGCATAGAAAGGAAATCAGCATATAATTGTGGCAAAAAAAGTGGTTTGTCAACTCAACTAAACCTAAAATACTAATACCATCAACCAAAAACTTTGCCTTAGGTCAAAAGGAAAGATTCTAGCTTAAAAGAAAGATAGCATAGACAAAAGTAGGGGAATTTTGTGAACGCTAATTGTAAAAGTGATGCTCTATTTTAATACTGAATTCATATCATAAGTAATTAATAGGATTTTATAACACATAAGGGTGCTGACTTCAAAATGGCAATTCATAATGAAACTTCAGAAAACAATCTTCCACTTCTGAGATACAAAATATAGAAAATTCTTCTTTAATTTGAAATCAAGGCTGGCTTATCCATTCAAACTGTAAAAATGCAAAATTACCTTTCTATTATCCTCAATGTAAGATCTAATGAAATAACGGGAATACTTTTCATTGTCTTCATCAGAAGCCAATTCATTTATCATATCTCGACCAACAGCAGCACTACAAGATGGATCAGGACATCGCAACATCAAACATCCAGGACCATCATTAATAGCTGTGCTAATGTAACCTACATTAGCCCAAAAAAAAAAAAAGAAGGTTAAAATGTTGTTAAAAATTCTCAGATACAGAAGATGATAAACATTCAACTCAAGTAATGTGACTTGAAAAGTTTAATATCTTGGCCAGTATTAACTCAGTATTGCAAACATAAATCACAGTATGTATGTCTGGTACAATGTGTAGAAAGTTTCAATTACTTGAATTTTTCCTGTATACCATAATTACACTACAAGTTATGTGACGCTATAATTACTGCACAGTAGTCCAGCAAATGAGTATGATAAAACATAATTTTGATATGATATGATTGTGATTTGCCCAAGGTGCCAACTGAGCCATAAAGACATAATTTCCATGGAGAAAAGGGCCAGGGCTGTTCATAATTATTAAATAATCCAACAGCAGGAAGATGAGGATAGCATGAACTTCCCATCAGACCTCTCCCCAATTATCTCTTCCAGCTCTTTTTTGCACCTTATTTCCTCTCACACAGTACTTCAATTGACCAACATAAATTATTATGAGATAATGAACAAAAATTGCATCAAGGTAGAGCAACTAGAGAAAAACACTCCATGTTAAGGCAGGAAGGTCAATGAGCATGAGCGTTGAAGAGAATCTTGATAGCGAAACTAATTTCAAGCACCATTTTCTCTACCTCAATAGGCGACCTCCAGAACGATCTTTCTAACTTTCTGCAAGTATATCACTTTCTCCAGCTCTAACCCAGAAATGAAATTTGGTCTAAAACCTAATGATCTCTCTATTTATGCAGATTACCTAATTACCCATACTTCAAATCATCATCATCTAGGACCATAAGAAATATATTTGGGTCAAGTCTTTATAACATAGTACAAATACATCAATCAACATTCTGTAGCTTAAATTTGCGTGCACTTCTCATTCTAAGAAAATTCATTGCCAACCTAAAACAAGGGGAAAAAAAAAGGAACTTAATTCATGCAAATAGATTCTAGTAGATGACAACAAACAGCAACCACTTGCTGGAATTCCCTGCATAACAGTCTATCCCACAACAGCAACTTGAACCATTACATGTCTTCCTTTACAGCCACAGCCCACAAGTAAAGCTAGGATCAGAAGATTTGTAGCCAAACTTCAATACCGTCTTATAGTGAATGCACCACGCCCTCTCTCAGAAGATGCTTAAACTCCTAACATTTTCCTGCCATAAATTAACATACAATTTGCTCCTTTT
This sequence comes from Reutealis trisperma, assembly GCA_947687605.1. Classification (NCBI taxonomy): domain Eukaryota; kingdom Viridiplantae; phylum Streptophyta; class Magnoliopsida; order Malpighiales; family Euphorbiaceae; genus Reutealis; species Reutealis trisperma. The sequence continues at coordinate 365,711 of CANTUT010000016.1, read as the reverse complement.
TTTGAGGACGATGAAGGAAGAAGCTCAAGAAAATTAAGATGAAATATTAGCTAGTGAATACCTGATACGATTGAGATATTTCCCTTCAACTCAAGACGAGAATTTCAATGGTTTCTCAAGCCTTTTCGGGTTCACAATGAAGTTGCGAACTGATAGAGCTAATTACTTAGAAATACCTCAAAGCAAGTGTCTAAAGCATGGAAATATGGGATATGCTTCGATGTCCCACAGCCAAAACCATCAGTTAGAAATCAGAATTGCTGCTCTAACCGTTTAAGGCTGATACCAACAACCACTAATTTTGCAAAATTCAATTTCAGATGACAGATCTCTTTAATGCAATAAATGATGCTCAGGGATAAAAAAAGTTTGATCTGAAATATAAGAACCCTCAAAATTTAACTTGCCTATTGAAAAATATCAACAAAATCCTTTATGTAAAACCACTATAGTTGCACTAGTCTATTAATTGTACGCAGAACAACATCAGACAGGACAATATCATCATTTGAATTTCATTTTTTCACTAAATTCAATTGATAACTGAGTGACTTGAGACATAAGGACAAAAGCAGTGGACCTCTATGATACTCCCCAACACCTTATAAACTCCAATCAGCAACACTGCCCCTTCACTCTAGCTTCATGCTTCTAAACTATTGTTTCAAACAGAAAAAGCAATAGATAAACAACAGAAGGTCCATGAGAAGATGTTGTCATTTAGATAATTGAATAACATCCAAATGCCAAAGAGGTTGAGCTTTTAATCATCCAATAGATTGTCATTGACCCTTTCATCATATAATGGAATAGATTATCTCAATATCCATTTGGTTAATCAATCTAATTAGATAAATATAACATAATCAAGGTCCTATCATCGATGAAAGAGGCAAGTATGGAGTCACTGATTCCATGAATAATGTAACCTCATCGCTAGCATATTATACAGTATTATATGGTGAAAACAATAGGTCCTTGCTAATTGGAACTAGAAACCAACACAAAATATGAAAATGCATATTTAGGATAACCTCAGAAAGAACTAAAAACAAAAAAGACAAGAGGATTCCCACATTCTTAAGATGATACGAACCTTGCCAGCATGAATTACAAAATGGATGACCACAAGCAGCAGCATGCAACCTATCACAAGGATAGGTTTCAAAACAAATTCCACATGTCATCTGCCAAAAGTGGAACACACATCACAATAAATTATCAGGATGAAGAATAGCTTTCATGCAAAATCTTGAAGAAACTGCTTTGAGATTAATGCGGACTACTTACTTCTTTACCATCTGGAAATTCAACAGCTGGTTTCTCCAATAAGCCAACAGCCCGTCGAACCTTCTCTTCATCTGCAAACCATTCATCATGCACTTTACTGACACTCCTGCAGGTTTTTAGGAAATGTAAATGATGCATCATACAAGTTTTTAGAAAATGTAAATGATACATCATAGCCAATGTGTTAATAAAAACTGAATATCCCAAGATTTCAAAGCTAATGCGGCATAAAATTTCATAAAAATAGGCCAAAATTTTTATCACTTTTATCCAGATATCCTGCAATAGAATGCAATCCTGAAAACACAATTGTTTATAATATTCATTAAAAAATAATATGCCATGGCCATAAGTACAGTCCTACCAGTTGTAATAGCGGAGCAAGATGCTAGCTGAAACCTTTGAAATGGAAAGCACAGTAGATATCCTCATAACATCATCTTCTTGGCGTTGATGAATATCTGCTTCGCTTAGAATAGTATAGTTTTGCTAACAAAAGAAAACAATATGAGTTAGAACAAACAATAATCCTCCCGAGCCAAATTTCATAAACCTCAATGTATCCAATGAGCTCAATCGTGAAACTTTGAGCAAGCAAAGGCTGAAACTCTTAACAAAAGTTATAGTCTTGCATTCAGTATTAACGTAGAGCCTTAAATGGAGCATTTTCCATATAAATATTATGAAAATAAGTCATTTTTCGCATCAAATAAACCTAACCTAACAAAATTTATACAAAAACGGACCACATCGACCTAACAAACATTAACAAATAATAATGAAAAAGATGAATAATCAAGCGTTAAAGAGTTATTTAATTGGGCAAAGAAAAGCATAAACTTATAACATTTTATCGGATATTGAACCATAGAAATCAAGCATAGGACCTGTGAAAACAAAGAACAGGTAGAGCACAAAATTTAACGAAAATAGAAGAAAAGAAACCTGGTGGCGATGGGAGATGAGGTCATCGGAATCATCGGAATCGTTGTCGATGAACTCATAATCAGCAACATCAGCGTCATCGCTGTCAAATGCATCATCTCCTCCGCTGTAGAAATCGTCATCAGCAGATTCAGCGGCGGCATCCTGCATATCGAACTCGTCCTCGGATTCCATATTCAAATTGTTAATATTATTATTATTATTATTATTATTACAATTATAATTGCGGAAACCCTAACACCAGAATCGAATCGAAACGATGAATACAACAGCAGCCAATCTATTAAATGATCATTTTCACTATAATAATAATTATTAATATTATTTTTCCAGCTGAAGTAGAATAAAGAGAGAAAAATGTAGGGTATGTATCGTAAATTAGACAGAAAAGAAAGGGTGAAATGGAAAATTTGGAGATGAGAGAGAGAGAGAGAGAGAGACTTTATTTGAAAAGAAATGGAGGACATAGAGAGAGAGAATGATTAAATATGATTATTTTGGTATATTATTAAAATATTGGTTATATATAATTAGTAAAAAAAAGGAATTTTTTAGGGCGTTTGGGTTGGGTTTGAGTTGGGTTTCGAGATAGAACCTTGTCACACTCCACCATTGAGCTTTAGGGTTATTTTTCTTTTCTTTTTTTTTTTTTTAATGGAGGAGATGACTACAATTTCTTTTTTATTATTTACTTGATTTTTTTATTTTTTACCATTATAATTTTCACTTTTTTCCTCCCATCCAAATAAAATAACATCATTTATCTTCCTTTTTTTAATTAATTAAATAATAAATTACTATTTAGTTTCTAAAATTTGACATAATTAATTAATTTATCCTTTTTTTTAAATTAGTTAATCCTTTTATCTAATTTTTTTTACTTTTTTTGTTAAATTTGTGAAAAAATAATTAAAATGCCCTTATATATATTTATTTTATTATTTAGATTAAAATTTTAAATTAATAAAAATAAATAACATTTATATGATTAAATAATAATTATATTTAATATCATCAAATTATAAAATTATTTATTATATATAATTATTTAATTATTATTTAATTTTATCAATTTGAACTTTTTATTTTTTATTTTTAAATAACAAAATAAAAATTATATTTATTATATATAAAAGTATCCCCAATACATTGTTTATATATATTAATTTTTTTAATATAAAGAGTTATTTCAGAAAATAAAACACCAATAGACTTTTTATTTTTAAAAAATAAAGAAAAAAGTTGATTTGACTTTCCACATATAAAGAGCCAAATATCACTCTCTATACTAATTTTAATTAATATAATACAAATTTTTATATGTTTTATTCAAAATAATTTTAGTACTATTTTTTTTATAGGACAATTTTAAAAAATAAAAAATTAAAATAATTAATATTTATGAGATAAAATAAAATATGAAAAGTCTATTGGATTTAAATAAAATTTTATACTCTTTACTTTTTATTCTTTATCAACTAAATGTTTTCTATTAAATAAAATATATTTTTTAATTTACTCTTAATTAAACAAAAGAGCATCATTTTAGTCATTTTTTGGACGGAATGATTAAATAATTTAATAGAATCAAAATTAAGCTAATTTCTCAAAAAATAAAAATTAATTAATTAATTAAATTAAATATCAAAAACTAAATAATAATTTACCCTTAATTAAATTTTAATTTTTCAAATAAAATAATACATCCCATTGCCATGCCGTCCCGTTGTCATGCATAGTGTAAGAAAATTAGAATAATGAGCATATGCCAGCTGGATAAATATTAAATGTATAATAATTGTCATAATTATGTTCTGCATTACCATTCACTGGAACCCTTATGACAATGCTTTTGAATAAATGAAGATGTACGACATTTGGTGTCATTTGCACTCAATTAACATCTTAAAAAGTTAAAAACCCATCATCTCCATTAATTGTTTATTGTGCTTACTTTTTTCCAAGGAAACTGACATCAAATTTCATGAACGCAACATGATGCTTCCGCAATTTAATCAAACCTCAAAGAGACCTTCGCCTCAAAGCTTGCCATACTCATTGCTGTTTAAAACAAGTGATATTGACTTCTCTTTTACAGACGAATAATGAAAGAATTTCAAGTAAAATTGCTGGCATTTGAGACATTTACATTACCAAAATTCGTGGTGAAGTTGCAGAACATATATGAAGATAATAGTTTTCTAGACACTGCATACATGAATGAGTACAAAAATTGCTACATTTCCGTATAAATTCGTAGTCTTTTCCCACCTGGGCAGAAACCAGCAGGGTTCTCAGTCGCCTCTGATGCTTCAAAGACGCTTAGCGGATGGCTTACTGAAGGGTATGTTGTGGGTTCCCATGGACACCGAAGTAAATATCAAAATCAAAGGAAGAATCTCTTTTACAGCATTTATTCTATTGTGTTACTGGAAACGGATATCTTCTCAACTAGTTTGATAAATCTTTGCCTAGAAATGTACACAACAATTGCTCCCTGCCATAGGATTTCATTCATCAATAATATGCTGTAAAATAAGTTTCGCATTAAATAGAAATAAGCAAAGAAAAACAAACAGAAGTTCTTTGATTACTAATTTTGATGTTAACTAGACCAAGGAATTTCATTTCAAGGTAGACTAACTTGCATTTCCTTGCAATTATCAGTTAGAACCTAAACTGGGGCTTAACTTCTATATTTCTGGATCTTCTGTTAGTTGTATTATAAAAGCACGTTATTATTATTATTACAATTCGAATTATAAAAGCATCAGGAAAATAACAGCATGAATCCTTACCCATGGTAAACCTTTAGATGGGAAGAAGTGGTGCCTTCTCATCATGTTCAACTCGGTGACTAGACTGGAGAATAGCAAAAAAGACATAATAGAACGCATTTGGAAAGATCAAAATCTTAAAAGGGCAGTTGCAATAGGCATAAAAAGAAGGTTCTTACATCGTCATTTGCTCCAGCTGTCATATTTATGAAGGATGCATCCTTAGACCTTGGAAATAAAGAGAAAAATTTTCAGTCAATCACCTTTTTAAACAAATCATTTTGCCTCCTCCCAGTGATGGTGTCAACAATCAAAGCAAGAGCAGAAAACAACCTATAGCTCTGTGTCGATGATAGGGACATTACAGGAGTTTCCTTTTACGAAAAAAAAAGATTAAAAAAAAGTGAAGAACTTGATATCAATGTAACTGCACTTGCAAGTATAATTATTTATCCCAGAAAATACAACTAAGAGAGAGTATAATTTTCAGGATCTGGTCTGTGTGAACCAAGTTATGACATGCAAGCATAGTAACTATTCTCTGTCCTACAAAAGGATCTTTCACCTTTTGGTCAACTCAAAATTTTTTGTCCATCATCAAAATTTAAAGAATATAATTGCTATATTTCTCATGTTAACCTTAGCAATCGAGATATGTTTCCTGCCAAAGAAAATCAATTGATTTGACTATAAAGAAGGCTAATTTAGGCAAAGTAAATTTCATTACCAATATGCCACTTCATTAATTATTTGTCATGAAAATTGTTCTAGCTGCTCAGTCACAAAAAAATATATATATAAAAATAAACAGAGGAAAAGTATTTGTCAGCTATCGAGTTACTTTATAGAGACCATGCTTCATGTACTTCAAGCTGGACAGAGCATGATATTTGTGCCTCAAGGACCATCAAGGCAAGCTTGGAGGCATGAGTTCCAAATGCTATTTAGAAAAACTAGTGATGGTTCACATTTATATAAATCCTCAAGGAATTGCCCAGCTAGCCAGAATAGAAAGGGCAGAATCTTTTTAGTGCAGATGCCAAATGATTTTAAATTATCATACAGATTTTTTTAAAAAACATAAAAAAAATAAAGAGGAGTATATTCCCTTCATGAAAAGGCATTGAGAGCAGAATTTTAGCCGAGAACTACATGTAAAGGTCATGGTATTTGAACAGAACCAGAGAGAGCAAGCACCAACCTCTGGTTGTTTCCAACATCCATCATTTCCAGACTACCTTTTGGTGGTTCATCCTTAACCTTTGAAAGTGGTGAAAAGAACTGAAGAGGAATATGATCATAGCGTTACATAAGCCAAAATTCCAGATGAAAGTAATCTCTCTCATATGCACAAAAATCACACATTTGTTGAGTTTCAGAGAAGGAAACAAATATATGAGATGCAGGCAAATGCTTACCTGGTGCATAGAGATGAACACAATAGAAATTCCTAAAATAAAATTCATTGTCAGGGTATGACCAAAAAGTGCAGCAGATGCTATTCCTGTAAAAATTGTGGCTACAGTTGATGAGTACTTCTTCAAAATCGTATCTGCAGGAAGAAATGTATAGCATTAATGAAATTGTGATTAACTCTGAAATACACCTCCTAGAGCATCCTCAGTGAGGTCAATGTTATATAATATATAATCAACATCAAATCAAAGGCGGGGCATTATTTGAAGTCTTCCCATCCATTAGCCATAGAGAATATAGTTATGTCCCCCTTTCTCTCTCTGTCTCAAATGCACAGGCACTTGCTTTTATCTTTGTTATGAGCACAAATCACTTGTAACAAATGCAAGAGAACCATGCAACATAAACAGCTCAACATAATGGTACCTAACAATGGAGATATAAAAAAGAATGAGGGGGGTAAAAGAAACTTTGTCTAGTTAAATCACCTGCATATTTGAAGAAGAAGGAAGACAAAATTCCTTGTGCTGCATTGTTGCATATCAAAAGCATGGTAGCCTTCGAGTGTCCTTGCAGAATATCCAAGCTACTAGGGCCTAAAAGCATGCAGATATAGATACTTGAGCAACCAATCAAACTGCCATATGAAGGAATAATCAATAAATAGGATGTTTCAGTGATGATAAGTGTCAAGCTATTTGCAGCAGTAGTCACTATTACCTTCCTATTTTGCAAGTTCAGCAATTTAGATGAGATGATACATATTTCTAAAAGTGTAGCTGTGTTATCTGCACCTAAAATGTGCCATAGGGCCTACAATTTTGAGAGAATATAATCTTTGAATCTATAGTTAAAATCCCTAAATTATTCAAATTCGAACAACTCCTGTACCATACAAATGCATATTAAAGCATTCTGCTGGTATTGGTGAAGAAAGATTTCCAGGCAAGAGAATACATAGGCAACTTCAGTTTCCCCATCAAACAGCATACACAGAAGCTTCATGCTAATGGATACTTATTTAATAATAACCAGCAGCATTCAGCACAGTACATGTCCATACCTTTAAAAATAGCAGTTACTAGGATGGCTAGGAAGTTGAATATGGCACCATACCCGTACAAAAAGAGGTTCTGCAAAAAAGCATAAAATTAATGCTTTCAAAAGATAAAGAACATGAGGTTTCTATGACAATATGTTTGTGATTCACACAAATCTCTGGAGATTGAATTAACCAAGATGACCCACAATGCGCCCATCATCAATACTCGAGTTTGCTAAAGATTGAGAAAGCAGTCCATGTTTACAATATACTGAAACTCAAAATCAATCACCAACGTTGCCAACCTCCCAAAAATTCTTTGATTTCACTCTTATTGAATTGTGACCAACAAAATAGTCCGATGTAAAAACAACAGGTCAGCATTACATGATATAGCACAAGCAACTCGCCTGAAGGTAAATGCTAGTCTCAAACTGGCTCTTCAAAGCATATTCATTGAAGACTGAAGCAAGTGAAGGAAGAGTCACCTGCATTAAGTCCAAAAATTAGTTTTTCTTTTGTAACATATTCTCAAGCATGGTTCTCTACAGTATTGATAGTGCCAAGATGAGAACAGTGCCACTACATTGTAGACTGCAGAAGAACTGTTGGCAAATATGAACCGATTAACAAACAAGAAAAATTATCTGTGACCAAACCATTGGCATTAGATTATGAGCATCTCTAGCTACTGTTCAAAAGTAGCAGCATATAGCCCCAGAGGTATGCCTGTCCAATATGCTAGAGGAATTTAAAATTTCAAATGTAATTTAGAAGGTGTTATATGCATTTTACAAATTTATGCTTTAGTACCGCCCTACAGTAACTCATCTCTTTTGTATTATTGGAACTAACATATTTTCATTGTCAACCAATATATTGACCAAAAAGAGTTCTTATGGAGTTCATATTTGTGCCCGTAGATATGTACATTTTTATTCCCCAGCCTCCACAACCACAAAACAGAAATGAACAAATTCCTGGCTGCACTCCCATTATCCTGTATAATATATATATATATATATATATATATATATATATATATATTTGTTGCATGCATGTTTCTCCATGCATGCAAATATTTATACATATAAAGTACTTGTATGTATATTTATCCATGAACTTTTTTGTGAATGAATTCATAAGACACATCTGTATAATTGCACCTAAACATTTCAGCAATTTCACAATTTGAACAGTTTCGACCAGTAGGAAGATATTTGCATACCATGTAATCAATTACAACAGGACATCCAAGCATATTCATAACTTATCAAGATACTTACAAAAATTAGTGTGTATAAGTATGCCCCTGTTGCAACTGAAAGGCCCAAGGCAGTGCTGCCCTCAGGTAGAGACCGTAACTGATTCACACTAATCCCAATAAGCAACAGAGCAAGAGCCTCCCACTGTAACAAAACAATGAATTAACAAACCTAAAGAACAGCTTAGACACACATGCATGCACTTTTTAGTTATTGCAAAATTCCTACCAACAACTCTCCTTCAAATTTAGAGTCACTCACCTGAATAATTGAAAATCGCCGTTTCATGATTATTTTCAACAAGACAGCAATCACTAAAACCTGCATATATTTGAGATCCATGATCAAATATGAACACTAAATAATTCACAAGAAGAAGAAACAGAATATAGAATAGCATGTAGCTTTTTCTATGAATCTGCAAAGAGCAGGGAATATAGTCAGCCTACAGAAAACAGAAGCTTTGAGATGCATATTTCACTTCCTATCCTATTTATCAACATTGAAAAAGTTCAAACAGTTATTTGAAAATTTCAAAAAAGGGTTGGTAGAGTCAAAACAAAAAACCATGATGCAAGTGGAAAAATTGATCATAAACAATAAATATCATTGAAAGCATTTTATTCATCATGAATAAAGTAGGTCCATCGTAGAAAATAATCAAGATTCAGACTATTCCATATACATGTCGTGTAGCAAGCTACCTTCAGATTGCTCAGCATCTTCACTGTTGCCGGATTAAAGTATAGCTGCAGCAGAAAAAGTAGTATAATTATAAATGTGATCTGCCAAAATATTTGTCTGAAAAATAACAGTGACTAATTACAGCTTCAAAAAATTAGGTTCGACAGGAAAGGAAAAATAAGCATTCAGATCTTTCTTAGAGGAAGTGAACTGCATAATATCATGTAAAAAAAAAATGCATGTTAACTTATATATGAAAAGTAGTACCTGCATAATAAACTTCAAATAATTATTAATAGCATAGAGGAAAGCTGGAACAGCAAGAAGCACATTATTTCGAGCAGCCTGTAGTAGGAGAAAAAGAAAGACAAGAACACAAAAAATGTTATTCTACTCAATATGGCACTGAACACATGCAAAAGAAAAAAATATAACCAGCATAATGGTACATGCAAAAGAGAAAAATGAATCACAAAACTTCAAGGTTAAGTCAACATGATTGGTATTAGATGGCAAGAGAATGCCCCTAAAACTGAATTGAAATACAAAAACCAGAGACAGACTCAACATTATATATGGAAGATGGATCCCAAGAATACCAGGAGATGCAAAAAAGCTACTCATATATCAGCTAAGCTAAGCCATGCTAGGCATGGCAAGTCAAACCAAGATTCTCCACATATCTTCATCATTATTTCTACCAATACATGCATGACTCCATTCAACTTTGTCTTATCACCTCTATGATCCATTAAAAATTAGGAAACTCAGATCTTAATTGTTTGTAGTCATCATAGCAAACAACATTGGCCATAGAAGGATTAATAGTTGACCTCCTTTGAGACTAAGAAACACTATTTATGAATGAACATGAATCAACAAAACAATCAACAACCAGTTCACAACTTCTGAAGTCAATGTGTGTTGCAGAGTGTACCTAAGCCATAAAAGGTTTTTTGGATATTGAATAGAGGAAAGATTTTACAGTTTTAGAATGGGTCCAAAAAAATAATAACATTAACACAACATCAAATCCAAATAAAAATTCTGCAAGTTTGATCAAAGGTGGCAGACACCAATTTAGAAATTAAAGAACAAAAGCCAACAAGCTGATAAATATCAGTGTCTTACCTGTACAAAGATAGAAAAAGAGAGAAAAGATTTCTCCCCAACCTTTTTATGCCGAGCCTGAGGAGGCAAAGTAGAACAAGATAAATTAAATTAAAAGGAATAACAGTAAAATTTGTGACAGAATGAGTGTATATAAAGAAAAAAAAAAATCTCTGGGTACATTAACCAAGACTCTAAGCAAAACCAGTCTCAGTGAGCAAAAGTATAGAAAGATCAATTGAATTTGCTTTACTGAATCCATAACATTTAAAAGGATGAGACTTGCACCTGTACTAGCAAGCATTTCAGATAGTTCCTATTACACAACATAAACAATAATGAGAAAGGCCTTGTTACACACAAATGGTGTTCACTTAACCATGCTAGAGTGACAGTTTTGTGCGACAATATTCAATTTTCATGCGCTAACATTCAGATTCTCAAATGGAAACAAAGAATTACATGGGAACTTGATTTCCTATGAGTTAATCATTAATCTTTTTTCCATATAAAAAGATTCTTATTTGTTGGCACTTAATTAAATTTCTCTATCAAAGTTACATTTTCACAACAAGATAAGTGTGTTACCACCTTATCCTAGTTATGTGAATCAGGATGACTGGGTCTCTGTTTCTTAGATTATATGTGATCTTGATTATTAGCAACAAGCTATGTATTTATACTTACATGCTAAAAGATTAATGAACCATATTAATCTTTATCTTAACCATTAATAACTAATGGCTTACATTTACTTGTTAAATAAAGTAATGAATTTAAGCCATTCATTACAAATCTCCACCTTGGCTTAAATTCCATAAACCATGTCGCAAGTAATCAACACTTGCGTATGCCAATTAAGTCCAACCAATTTTTGAACTTAATCGATGGAAGAGCTTTTGTCATCATGTCTGCTGGATTATCAGAAGTGGCAATCTTCTCCACCAACACGTCACCTCGTCTTGTGACATCTCAAATGAAATGCATCCTGACACTAATATGTTGTCCTTTCATGACACATCTGATTTTTGGATAAGTGAATTGCGCTTTGACTATCGCAATACACAGTAAAATCTTCTTGAGTTATACCTAGGTCACCTACTAGACCTTTAAGCCATAATGCTTCCTTCACTGCCTCTGAAAGTGCCATATACTCTGCCTCTGTCGTTGACAAGGCAACTATGGACTATAAAGTTGAACGCCAACTTATAGCACTACCTCACAGTGTAAAAATATAACCGGTCAAGAATCTTCTATGATCAAGATCACCAGCATAATTTGAGTCACAAAATCCAGTAACTTTATTTGCTAGCTTGCCAAATACCAGAGCTACATCAGTTGAACCCTTCAAGTATCTGAGTACCTACTTCACAGCTTGCCAATGAGCCTTCCCTGGGTTAGCCATATATCAACTAACAACACTCATCGCATGTGCAATATCTAGTCTAGTACAGACCATGACATACATCAAACTTCCAACTACGCTAGAGTAAGGTACTTGAGACATGAACTCCTCCTCGTTTGTCTGCGGTGTCATTTCTGCAGATTATTTGAAATGAGCTGCAAATGGAATACTAACAGGCTTTGCACTTTGCATACCAAATCTTTCTAGAACTTTTTCAATGTAGCTCTTTTGAGATAAGCATAATTTTCCAGCTTTTCAATCTCGTGTAATTTCCATACCAAGAATCTTCCTTGCAGGACCCAAATCTTTCATCTCAAACTCACCATTTAGTTGTGTCTTCACCCTGTTGATCTCACTTACATGCTTACAAGCAATTAGCATGTCATCAACATAAAGAAGTAAATAAATATAGGAGCCATCAAAGAGTTTTCTATGGTAGACACAACTATCATACTTATTCCGTGTGTACCCAATACTAATCATAAACGAGTCAAACCGTTTATACCATTTTATTGGCGACTGCTTTAAGCCATACAACGACTTATTGAGCAAGCAAACATGATTTTCTCTTCCTCTTATAACAAAACCTTCTGGTTATTGCATGTAAATCCTTTCCTCCAAATCACCATGGAGAAAGGCTGTCTTCACATCTAGTTGCTCCAACTCCAAGTCATGTACAAAAACCAAAGCAAGAAGTACTCTAATGGAGCTATGCTTTACAACAAGAGAAAATACTTCGTTAAAGTCAATACCTTCTCTTTGTGTAAAACCCTTTGCTACTAACCTTGTTGGGAACCTCATTCCATCTTTCTTCTTGAATATCCACTTGCAACCCACAATCTTCTTATCGACTGGCTTCTCAACAAGCTCCCAAGTATGATTCTTGTGGAGGGATTCAAGTTCTTCTTTCATGACGCCTATCCATTGTGATTCTTCATCACATCTAATTTCCTCATGGAATGAACTTGGTTCCTGTTCTTCAATACTCTCTGCCATGTTGAGTGCAAAAGCAACAAAATCATCATACCTCTTTGGCCTTTCTCTAGCCAAGGCAAATTCAGGTTGCTCTGGTGCAGTATCTTCTAGTGTTTCTATTGGTTGTTGGTTAGGAATTTCAATCTAAGCTCCACCTCTTCACTAGCTCCATATTTGTTCTCATGACTCTCCTATGGTCTTGGATTAAGTATGCTAGTCTCATCGAAAGTTACAACTCAACTTATTACAAGCTTTAATTCCTTAGGGTCCCACAACCTGTACCCTTTAACACCATCTTGATAACCCAAGAAAATGCATTTTTTGGCTCTTGGTTCTAGCTTTCCCTCATTAACATGAGCATAAGCTGGGCATCCAAATACATGCAATGTTGAATAATCTACTACAAAGCTTGACCACATCTCCTCCGGAGTCTTGCAATCAATAGCTGTAGAAGGAGACTTGTTCACCAAATAACATGCAGTGTTAACTGCCTTTGCCCAAAATTGTTTAGGCAAGCCTGCATTAGAGAGCATGCATCGAGCTCTCTCAAGCAATGTCCTATTCATTCGTTCCGCCACGCCATTCTACTGAGGTGTATGCCTCACAGTTCTATGGCAAGCTATGCCTTCATTTACGCAGAACTCATTGAACTCATTACTGCAAATTCTAACCCATTATCTCTTCTAAGTCGTTTGACCTTCTTCTCCATCTGTTTTTCCACGAGAGCTTTCCATTGCTTGAACTTGAGGAATACATCACTCTTCTGCTTCAAGACATAAATCCAGACTTTCCTTGAATAATCATCAATGAAAGTTAACATATACCTTGCTCCACCAGGAGAAGAAACACTTGACGGGCTCCACAGGTCAGAATGAATGTAATCAAGAGTCCCTTGTGTTCTGTGAACTCCAATGCTGAACTTTACTCTACTTTGTTTTCCGTAAACACAATGCTCGCAGAAATCCAGCTTTCCAGTCCGGTGTCCACCAAGTAAGCCTTTCTTGCTAAGCACATCCAGTCCACGCTCACTCATATGACCTAACCTCATATGCCACAATTGAGTTTGGTCTGATTCAGAAATAGAAGAAATTGAGGCTGATCCTACCACTGTACTTCCTTGTAGGATATACAATCCGTTCATTAGCTTCCCCTTCATAACCATCAAGGCACCTCTAGAAATTCTCATGACTCCACCTTCAGCTCGATATGTGCAGCCAAGGGTATCTAAAATGCTCAACGAAATCAAGTTCTTCCAAAGTTCTGGCACATACCTCACATCAGTCAATGTTCTCACAATACCATCATACATCTTGATCTGCACTATACCTTTGCCAACCACTCTACAAGCACCATCATTACCCATTAGAACTTTGCCACCATCAACTTCTTGGAATGTGGCAAACCAATCTCTATTCAGCGTCATGTGGTAAGTACATGCTGAATCAAGAATCCAATTTCTATCATCATTATTAGATGAGACAAAGAGAACATTACCACCATTTGATTCTTCTGAGGCAACAGCTGCTCCACTATACTCTGAAGTACTTGCTTTATCTTTGTTGAGCTCTGGGCAATTTCTCTTCCAGTGCCCTTCTTGTTGACAATGATGGCATTTATTATTATTCTTCTTATTTTTGTTGCGTGACTTAGAGCGATTCCTTTGGAAATTCTTCTTTATTTCCCATGTTCTTCCTCTTACAATAAGCCTTTTGCTGGTGCTAGTACCACCATATGAATCAGTAATTCGCCTCTTCAGTTCTAGAGACTGTAAGGCAGTTTTCACTTCTTCCATTGACAGTGAACTTCTACCGAAAATTATGGTGTCAACAAAATTGTCATACAACCTTGGCAAGGAACTAAGAAGAAGAATTGGTTGATCCTCATTGTCAATCGCAACATCAATGTTCTTCAAACTAAGAACAATCTAATTAAAATTATCAATGTGCTTATGAATAGACTCTCCCTCTTGCATTTATAAAGTGTACAATTGTTTCTTCAAGCAGAGACGATTATGAAGAGATTTTGTCATGTACCGACTTTCTAACTTTGCTCATAGCTTGTCGGCAATCTTTTCTCCAAACACTTCTCCTAGAATTTCATCGCCTAATGATAACAATATTGAACTGTAAGCTTTTTTCATTATAGCCTGCTTTTGAGCAGACGTTATATCAGTTAGCAAATTTGCTTTCCCTACCAATGCCATCTCACATTCTTGATGCGTGAGAAGTGCAAGCATTTTTACTCGCCATAGGTTGAAATTATTCTTACCCGTAAATTTCTCTATATAAACTTTGTGGATGCCATAGCCTCTGATACCAGTTTGTTGTAAAAATGTAACTTTGATGGAGAAATTTAATTAAGTGCCAACGAATAAGAATCTCTTTATATGGAAAAAAGAATAAATTACAAAAATGAATTCTCTAATAATTCTTATCTCTCACAATCTCTCTTCTCAAAGGAAATTAATTCATTATATTTTTCTTTCTCAATGAATTGCTTATGTTTTTCTATTTCTGAATTGGATGATTACAACAGAAAACAAGCTATGTATTTATACTTACATACTTGCTAAAAGATTAATGAACCATAGTAATCTTTATCTTAACCATTAATAACTAATGGCTTACATTTACTTGTTAAATAAAATAATGAATTTAAGTCATTCATTACATATCTCATCATTTTCAAATGCTGCTTGCTTGGTGTTTAATTTCTCCAAAAATAAAAAAGAGGATAAAATAAAAACAAAAAAATTGTGAATTACCTGGATGAGGAGCATAACAATAGCAAACAGAACTTTAGCAGCCTCAGTCAAAAAGTTAACACTTATAGGACTAAACTTGAATTGCCCATCCACTTTAGACATATAAACCAATATAGGCTGCAAAAAACAAAAGAAAAAACCCAAATAAGCAAAAGCTAAATAGATCAATGAAAATAAAAAGTACAAAACTGATTACCTGAAGACCAACCAAGATGCAATCGCCAACAACCAAAAGAATGTTAAGTGCCCGCGTTTTAGAAGAAACATCGCTTCTATGCCTATCGTAAGCCCTCGAAAACGATTTGCTTGTGGGAGAAATTTTGGAGTGGCAGACGCTGCATTCTATCATCCTCCGAACCAGAACTAAAACCGATCGATTTCGCAAACAAATTCAATTAGTAGAGAACAGAATCGATAGAAGCACAAAGCATACACTGAGGTTTAGCTAGAGAGAGAGACAAGTGAAATTGAAGAGTTTGGTAGATCAGAGAATAAAAAATTTTGTTTTATAAAAAAGGAAAATTTTTTTTTTTTAACTGATAAACAAATGTTTATAAAAATCTGTTTTTTTTTTATTATTTGTTGGGGATCCATTTTTTTTATTAATTTAATTAAAAAATTCAAAAAGAATGACCATTTCAAGTTATAAATAAAAAACATAATATTTTGGTGCATTTAATTTTTAATAAATAAAAAATTTATTTTATTACATTATGAAATTTAATTATTATTTCAATTAACAATAAATTTTACCATACTAATTTCTTTTTGGTAAAACAAAATATTATTATCCTATTTATTTTAGTTCAAATCCCCTCCCAATGCCTAAAAAAAAATTCAATATTGAATTTATGATACGATACTTTTAGATTTTATAAAGAAAAATTCTTTCTAAAATCATATAAAAATTAATTTGTGACATTATTTCTTTATAATTTTATATGACACTAGATAAATGTTTACATATAATATTTTTGTGATAGTTCATTCTTTTCATATCTTTAGGTAGGCAAATGCTAATAATTAAGATATAATTAAAAATGAAACAAAAAAGCAATTTTAATGAAAGGAAAAAATAAATTATCTTTTTCTTTATTTTCATTTTGACAAATCAATATGCAAATATATATCATTTTGATCAGTTATTATATCACTCTTTTCTTCGAATCAATGGTTGAGATTTTATGTTGTTGATCATACGGCTGACATTGTCTGGTACACTCATGTATCAGGCATACCACAGAATGACCCGTCTGGAACAGTTAAAAATTCATAAAACACTAGACAGCTTCTAAAATATGAATATTGACAATGAGCTAACCTTTAATCGTACTTTCATGAAATAGATTTGGGAAAAGGTTTAAATATAATTAGTCTTTCCCAATTAGGTATAATCTTCTCATCCTAGTATGGAAATTATGAACTTTCATATTTGAGTCTCTTAAATTATAAAAAATTATCATCAATTTAATGAGAAAAATTAAAAAAGAAAGTTATCCTTATTGCGTAGACTGTAGCTACAATGTTATTTCAACTCATTGTCCCTCTCCATTTGGTGCTAGGAGATGACAAGAAACTGGAAAGATAAGCACCGATAATTATATGGAATTTTGATTATAAAGAAGGATTACATGCATTAAAAGGGCACTTTTTGGATAGTACACAACTATTTATTTTAAATAAATGTTCTTAAATTAAGCGAACTATCCTTCAATCATGGATGTTAATAAATCCATTTCCTACTTATCTACCAAAAATCACGAGCAGGCATGGAACTTGCTAAAATAACAGTAGAAACTGAGAAACCATATAAATAAGAGTGGAAAAACTGTTTCTTGCTGACTTCCACAAAGTGTGAAATCTTCTTTTTTCCTGCAATTATAATTCGTGAAATGACAGTGTACAAAGTTCATAAATGCTCATACAGCTGCAGCTTTGAGAGAAAGAAAATCAGAAATTTTGTTTGTGTAGTAATCTGGTTGGATGTTATTAGTTGGACTCTGAAGCATTGACAATGAAGTCACACCTATCCAAAAGAAAAGCCTCTATTAGATAATATAAATGCCAGACTGAAGTTTTAAGAAGATGAATCATGCAGTGGCTACTTACCTGAGAGGACAAGAAGAGTTTTGCAACCACCATTTTGTCCAAAGAGGATATCAGTATCCAATCTGTCGCCGACCATGCATATTTGAGACTTGGGAATCCCAAATCTATAATTGATCAAACCCATGAAAATGGTAAGAAGACAGATCAATTATCCAACAAGACAACTATATCTGGCAATTTCCATTGCACTCTTTCTCAAAAAATGTTGACAAAGATTTTGTCGTATAACATCAGTATGCAGGGCAACATCCAAACATGAGTTACATGATACTAACAGAAATTTCAAGCATTTTGTTGTTATTATCACTTTCAACCTCACCAATGGGAAAAATACTTGATTGACCTGGACCAAGCTAATAAAGCAATGTATGATGGGGTTGAAATTGCATATTTTGAGACAAAGATCTTAAGACTGTCTAGGCATAAAAACTGTAATTTTTTACATGCCGCTCCACTGAATCTTCTCAAGTCAAAGAGAGTACAGAAAATAAAATATAAATTATAAAGCATGTAAGCATTTTTGAAGTCATACTTGTTTGCTAAGTAATCCATCATAAAAGTAGAGGGTTTCCCAACAACTAGCGGTTCACGTTGAGTTGATCCAGCAATAGCACCAACCATGGAACCACCACCTGAAATTGAGCATAAATCATAACCAATTGAGGAAGAACTTGCAAAGAAATGTACAAGCATATTATGGAAATGAATGAGCCTTTGTTTCACTAGAAAAGAGGAAAGGACGAGTTTCATGATGTAAGTTTCCACTTTCTAAAATTGCTTAAGATATTATTTCTTTTAACTAATGCTTTTTAAGTTTAGTTTCAACCATAATCCTAAGAATGGGAACATTGTCTTGATAATCAACCACCTTTGACAATTATGAAACCAGTGCATATTCTCAACATACACCTCATATAACCATTGTCTATAGCACAACCCCCACACATAAAGCATTGCCATTCCACCGTTTCAGTATTCATTTTTCTCCCGGTGCTTCTGATAGGAAACTCTTTATAGCCAAGGCACTATAAATCTGCTAATGCCAATTGCATGGCACTTTTCACTTGAAATTGGTACCAAGAAGAAGGTGAGAGAACAAGATGCAAGATCTATATTGTATGGATTATTTATTAAGAAATGCTCATACATTCTGCAACACTACTACACACTCTATTTCTCTTTGTTCAGATATTGAAAATAATTTTCATATGAGAGGGAGAAAATGAAACATAAAGGGTAATATTGGCAGGACAGAGAAGAACCTGCCCATTCCTGAGCATCTGTGAGATGAGTGACAGCATCGCGATTTGTAGCAATGAAGAGACACCCAGGATTTTCCCTTACACAAAGTGTTCCATACCTTACACAAACAAATACAAATATCAGGATTTGGTACAAGTTTTTGGTAGATAGGAACAAAAAGAAATAAGAGTTTGGTAGATAGGAACAAAAAGAAATAAGAGTGCATTCATAGAAATAGAAAGTAAACTTTCCAAATAGAGAAGGGAACACTCTTCTTTTGGTGTGCATGTGCTGTGTGATGTAGGTGCATCTCTGTACACACTTATGCAATAACAGATTGGTCAACTTACTGGACTTTGTAGTAGTTAAAATATCGATCAAATCCGACCACAACTGCCCCAACCTAAACAGCAATGAAGAAATTTCTTTAGTATGCCTCAATATAGGGAGAAGGAAACTATATTTTGCTCCACCAGTTCCTTCTTCGTAGTAGTGAATTAAAAAAAAGAATGAAAGAAAGAATGCAGAAACGAAGACAGTCCTTTTCAAATAATGTGAAAGCCTAATTAAAATCCAACCAGAAAGGATAGAACGAAAAGCAAGAAAGCAATGAAGTTTTACATCCTTGTCATGCTCCATTAGAAAACCAGGCTTCAGTTCTATCTTTTTACCACCATCTTCCTGCATAAATGCAAGAAAAACACATAATGGAAAAGCTACACATACTAAATACTAACATTAAAAAATGTATATTCCTTGATGTGCTAAAAAAGCCGTTAACTGAAAAATTAATCATAAACTGTAAAGTTTTCACATTAGTCATTGCATTTTCAGTGTGTGTGAAAAGAAAATGGAAATAGGAACTCGTACATACTGGCCCACCAAGGTACTGAAATCCCGCAAGCTCAAGCTCTTTCAAGATGCCATCCTCGCCAATAACATAAACCTAAAATCATGCCCACTTATCAGTGCTTCCATAAATTACATCTTATCATCATCACAAAAATAAGATAGATTCCTTGTAGAGCAAATATATAGTTGAATGTAAAAATCTGCTTTACCTTTTTTTCTTTTGGGAAATCAATAGACTTCAAGTATGCAGCAGCTGCAAAGGAGGAGGCGAAAATTTCCTCCTAAACAGTTCCAATGCAGTTCAAAATTCCATTAGAAGTCACCAACTTATAAAGATATTAAAAACAGAAACACCAGATGAGAGAAAAAAAGGGTCAATTAGAACTAACCTCACTGATGTTTAGACCAAGTGTCTCAAACTTCTTACGATATTGTTTCCTAGACTTTGTTGAATTGTTGGTAACAAAAACTAATCTCTTACCCTGTAAAATTTGAAAAAAAAAAAAAATTTGTGAATGCTTGGGATCCCTTTATCATTTGAAAAAAAGGCGTAAATTGATAGCTAATGTGAAGGGGGAACGAAATAAACAAACCCTTGAACGAAGCATATCAAGAGTTTGAGGGACTCCATCTATCAATTTATCTCCTTTCCATATAACTCCTGAAAAATTAGGCATCTACTTATCAAGAAAATGACCCACTAAGCAAAACAAAATAAAGATAAAATTTTTTCTAAAAGAAAGAGGAAAAAGAAGGAATCTGACACTGACCATCACAATCGAAGATGAAGGTCTCCACAGAGTCAATAAGCTCATCAGCGTTCTTCAAAGGCTGAGCTGATGCTCTGGTTTCCATTCTTAAAGCTGTACTAGTCTTTCTACTATTTAAATTAAAATTCTGATTCCATTTGGTGTTTGCTGTAGAGAAACAATTGTAAGCGAGCCTTTTAAAGCCCAAGAATTTGGGGATTGTATGGGAAACAATAGGGACTGAAACAGAGGAAGAGGCTACAACTGCTCTGCCTAGCATCTCTCTCTCTCTCTCTCTCTCTCTGTTGGTTGTGAATTTTTCCTTTTTTCCTTTTCCTTTTTAATATTAGTTTTGTTTCTTGTATTTTTTTTTTAACTAATGTGCTTTTTGAAGTGGTTGTTAGTTTGAGGCCGTTATGGCTCTCTGTGTTTTGTGGGTCAATGTTGGCTGTGCTGATGTGGTGGTTTGTGTGGATGGGTGGATCTTCTTCATCCATTTACAGGAAAATATACCTCCTTCTATATATATATATATATATATATATTTTCAATTTTGTGAAAATTTGATCTCCTTGGCTTTCTTGCAAGTTGGTGCCTTCGACAATTTGTGTTGGTAAAGGCTTTTATATACTTCTTTTTTCCTTTTAATTCATAAATGAAAAAGAGAAATAAGATTTGAACCCCTACTTTCCCGCATTATAATTTTTCAACAGAATGCTGACACAGTGAGAGAAATAAGACTTCAACACATACTTTCCTGAATTTTAACCTTTCCATGAACGCTGAAATGGTAAGATTTTCTCCCTTTTGGCAGTGCAAGTATACGTTAATGAAACAAGCAAAAATCATTTTTTGTAGTTTTTATTCCCTGTGACAATTTATTTTCTGATTTAAGACATCAAATAACAAAAACTAAATAGATCTCCCTTTCATAATTAAAAAATAAAAATAAAAGGCAACCTTCCAAACAGGGCAATAATGTGGTATGGAACACAGCTTTTCATTTTGGAATTTGATTACACAAGTTTTCCCTCTTGTAAAAAACAAATGAGGCATGAATACTCCAGTGTGGCATAGCCAAATCCACTAAATAGATTGATTGACCCATGAACTATGATTATCTATGATCATAACATCTCAACCGCATCTCACAATCTGCATAATCGGAGCAATATGCACCTCCGCTTCTTCCATTTCACCTTCATAATAATTCTATACGACAAATCATAAACACTAAGGTAAATAAAGTAGTTAGGGGACCTGGAAACAAAAGAGACTAATTTTTTCCACAACCTATTCTCCCCACATGTAACTATAAGTCTATAACTACAACATAATCAATTCGTCCCACTATGAACATCAATATTTTCTATAGATTAACTAAAGAAAATCATTTTTCAGGGGGTTCAAGTTTCTCGCAAAAATCCTTGAAGTCTTCAAGATTGAACCAGTCATCTGTCATCTGCAGCTTAAACGTAGTAAAATTCAGTGCTAAAATATATGATCACGTTTCAGTAAACAAACATGATAGCAACAGGAAAAGCCTACAAAATAAGGGTACTCCTTCAGGCTAAAGTTCTTTGGAGCTTGTTCCACAAATAAATTAATGTAGTAGAGAACACAGATGCCACACTCTTCACCATTTCTCTGTTGTGGCACCTGAAATGAATTCAAAAGTCATTGGTAAGTAAACATCCAAGGGGCGACATCTTGAAAGTCACCAATAGCTCAAGTTGTACTCACCTTAGGCACCAAAAGTGGAATTTGAGAAATTGACTGCTTAGTTTCAGGCCTTCGCTCTGATCTGAAAATGTCCAACACAAACCTAGAGATAGAGAATCCTTTAAATACTCAATTTGACAAAGATATTGAAACCAAGATGCAATTAGTAAAAAGAAAGACATACTTTCTTATTGCTGGTTCAAGCCGCCTAGGATCTGCCATCTGAAGTGAATCCAGCAATAACATACACGGAGGTCCTTTTTCTGATTGCAAACTCTCACCAAAATTGCAGAAGATCAAAAGGCTCCAGTGGCTCCTAAAGAGACGACATTTCAAACATTAAATCTTGTGCAACAACATGAAGTAAGATGTCAAGTGGTTGAAGCAAAGAGGGAAACTCTACCAGTAAACAATAGGAACAAGAACATATTTTTTTGAGAAAATGCCCTTATCTTTGACCCATGTCAGCATATTTTCTTTAGAGGATTTAGTCATGTAAATTAAAAACCATAGGCTGTCAAAGTATGTAAATAGCTTCCTCCTATCTTCTGGGAAGTCCCTCCACAAATTTCTACACATTTGAGAGACATATTTGAAAACACAGGCAACAACGTTTAAACAGGAAGAAAGGGGAAAAGACAAAGGCTTACTTCATTAGCTTGTTGAAGACAATGACTTACCTGAAGTGATATTCAAATGCTAGAGAGTCTAGCATTTTTTTGGATGCAGAGATAGCTTTCTTGCCCTTCAATCTCTTCACTGACTTCTGATAGAGATGTCTAGTTTCTACAGAACAAGGAGTTATTAATGTAACGTTCTCTATCTCCTCACCTTTTTTCTTTGTAATCCTATTTCTTTGAGAACGCCGTTTGGAAGGCTGATTCCCAAAGTTATAGCCCTCTATATTTTCAGCCTTTACTTTTTTAATCATAATTCTTTGAGAACGCCGCTTAGAAGGCTGATCGCCAAAGTCCTCTATAAGAGCATAGTAAAACGATCTGTCAATTCATCTATTCATCATTCACTACGAATTTTCAATAGATTCTATCAATTTCATGGTAAAGGCCAAGTATAAAGATAATTGTGAATATGAACATAAAACACAATAAATTTGCTTTCACTTAGCATAGTTAAATGAGCCTTCCAACATTCTTGAAGACCAAAAAGATCACTTGATGTTGGAAGAAAAAGATTTTCCTATGAGAAGGGTATCTGATGACCTCAATGGTATGAGCAGGGTATTTGATGACCTCAATGGCTCCTCAATACAGAATCACAATCACTTTAAATCACAAGAAGTCCCAAAAAAGAGGGGAAAAAAAAAAGAACAATAACCTAAATACATAGAACAGTGTCTCCCCATGGAAATATCGATTTAAAGGTTTAAACTTCCTCAGAAATCAGTGGTGCAGAATGCATTCAAGGCTATGGAGACAGCCATGGTCTTTATTTTGAGCTGCTTTAGTTAAGCTGCAGTCATTTTTTTTAGTTCCAGTAGAGACCCATAAACAATTTTCTAAAATGGGTTTGTCATTGTCCACTGGTTTTTTCACTTTCGAGTTAGGTTTTCATGTCAAACAGATGAGTGTAAGTGCAAATTTCAACACAAAAAAAACAACACAGAGAAAAATAATGGATAACATACATCTTCAAATACACAATTGGATTCACATAAGATAAAAATCAAAGCTTTGGCTTGGAACCCAGTAAAGAAACAAAGTTATGGGTAATAATGGGTTTACCTGAAGCTGGAGAATCACCATCGATAATAATTATTTCATCACAAGGCTTCCTCTTTCCCATTTCTTTGTTAGGAACTATTACAAATTTTCAATTTTATATTATTCAGACTCTCCTCACAAAAACGAAGCCGTCCTTTCTTCTTCAATTTCTACACAGCAGGAGAGTGAAACAAGAAGAGAGGAAAAAGAAGGATAACAGACTATAATAGATAATCGTATTTGTTAAAATTATTTGCTTTTATAATTTTGTTTTGTACACCCAGACGGGAGGAGCTGGAGGAATTTCACACGTTGAACTCAGGTGCTAACCTTGGATTTACGCCCCTAGGCGAGCGAGAAAGCGTTTTTTTGACTTTTTTTTTTTCGGTAATAAAAAGAGAATCCTGTCCTTTTAGTATATAAGCCATTTCAATTTTATATTTTTCTAATATAAGATTAATTATTAATTATTTATTTATTTATTAATTAATTATCTTAATTTATATTTTATTTTAAACTTTAAATTATCGTTTAACCATTCACTATTTTCAGCATATGTGTTTGGTCAGGGCGCCACATACAATGCCCTTTTTTTTTAAAAAAAAAAAAAACCTGATTTCTTGCCTTTTTTTTTTTTTTTTTTAATCTTTTGGTTTTTGCATATATATTTATTATATATGTATATATGGTTTTTTTTCCCCAGAATTCTTGCTATTTTTTTTCATACATCTATTATTTCTTTAAATATAAATACACTAATAATGGTTCTGTATGATTATACTTTATTTTTTACACCTTAAACTATATATATACATAGATTCAAGTGCAAAATATATCAAATCAAAATTTAATTACTATTAATATTTTCTTCTCAATAATTATTTTTTCATATATTATATTCTCTCATAATTTTAAAATATTACTAAATAATTTTCATAATTTTTTAGATTTTATTTTTAAAATATATCTTTAAATTAAAAAATATTTTAGGTAATCATATTATAAGATTATCAATATTTTCATATGTAATAATTACTTTTAGCAATATAAAATTTATTTAATAAAAAAGCATAATAAAACATATTATATAATAAGAGTTTGAAAATAGAGAATTGCAAAATTAGAAATGAACATAGTTTTCAGTTTTCCAAATTTCAATTTGAAAAATAAAAAGTTAGAAAATTGGGAAAAGGAAAAGAAAATTGAAAATTGAGAATAGAAAACATTTTCCATTACACGGCAAGGGTTTTTTTTTTTTTTTTTTGCCAAATAAAATTAAATTACACGGCAAGAAGAAACCTTTCACCGACTCCATTTGGATTTGTTGTCTCGTGAAACCCAATCGCTGACTCGCCCAGCCATGGCCAATGCTCCTCCACCATCTCTTCCCGAGCCCATGGCCATCGACGGATCAGCCGTCGACGCCGTCCTCTCATCCTCGTCTCACCTAACTCATGAGGAAGTTATGGCTCGTCGATCTCGCCGAGTCAAACAACTCGCGCAGATCTATAGAACTCATTACTGGGTCTTAATGGAAGAACTGAAAGGCAAATACAAAGAATACTACTGGAAGTACGGAAAGAGTCCCTTCAAAGAAGACGACAACAAGAGAAATAAGGAGAATTCTGCAAATGGAATTGGAGAATTGAATGGAAAATTAGGGTTTAAGGAGGACGAGAACGGGGAAGAAGAGGAGGATCAGGGACTTAGGAAGTGTGCGGTGGGCGGATGCAAGGGGACGCCGATGGCTTTGACGAGGTTTTGTCATTTGCATATACTTTTGGATTCCAAACAGAAACTATATATAGGCTGCACCTTTGTAGTTAAAAGGTGTTCATACTCTCTCTCTCTCTCTCTCTCTCTCTCTCTCTCTCTCTCTCTCTCTCTTTTTAATTTCCAATTTGTTAGTTTTTTCAAGTGTTATTACATATGATTTTGTGCATTTTTTTTACTCCATATTTGGTGTAATTCTTGACAATTTGAACTCAGCGATTAGCATTTACAGTGTTCATACCTTTATGTATAACGTTGAATGGTGTTTTGTTATTTGCATTTTCTTTTGTTCGAATCATCGCATGTAATATTGGCAAAGTTTGCATCTTTTGTTTGATCTATAAAAGCCCAGAATAGAAGTTTCTAATTGTTTGGTTTGATGACTGACATTCTTTTCTAAGGAAATGAAGTTGAAAATCTTGCACTTTGTGGCTTCTCAAGTGATATAATTCATCATCAAATTCTTTCTAATGATAATATATACCTGTTTGTTTATTTCCCTCTATAAATGTTTTGATACATTCCTTACGCTGTAATCTTTTATATTGTTAGTAGATACGCAAGGGAAAGGATTTCCATGGGTTTTCCTACTATTTTTCAGTTTGGAAACTTGAACCTTTTTGTATTGCGGAACCCCCTCATGAGATTTTTTATGGATGCCATTGTTACCTAGTTGAATAAAGTAGTTTATGATTAAAAATGTTTTTGATCTGTGATTTTGTTTTATCTTTCATTTCCCCCAACAGATAAACAAATAGAATATTCATTCTAGCCCTCTTATCATCTTTACCAAACTTTACTTCTGCCCTATTTCCCTGATTCTCTTATCTGATGGATATTAGAGTTTCTAGCCTGGGCCTAAAGACATGGATTTTTTAAATCCATCACATGGACGTAGATTTTGAATGATATTTCTGTTGGTAATCACTTTTTTTTTTTTTTTTAATTTTATGGACGATGACCTGGTGCTGGACAACTGAAGTTTAGATCTGCTCTAAATTCATCGTGGTTATATGGAGCTTAGTTCTGTAGTCATCTTAATGCATGTGCTACTGATTGAGATTGTAGAGAACACATCCCAGATCTTACATGCAAGATTCTCAATTCAGGATATCTAGTCAATTAGGTCAATGAATTTATCTATGAGCTTGACTCATGCCCTTCAATTGCAGTGTGTTACTTTAATTGTGTAGATTTATGAGTGGCTGATGCCTTGGTGCGGTTCTTGTACTTGGCAAGGGATTTGCAATTTCTTACACCGTTTATTATGTTAAGTAAGGTCTGCATATATGGTCAGCAGTCTACAATTCTACATACATCACGCTTCTTCAGTAATTAGGCTCTGAATAGGGTATAATGTTTTTCTAGGTTCTTGACGAATGTGCTTCATTTACAGATAAATGCCTTTTATTCTGTGTAGAAGTAGTTATATTAGTATCAGCTAACACTTGTTTTCACGTTTTCTTAAAGTGGAAGCAGCTTTTTTCTTCTCGCCGATCCCTCACCCCCTGCTCTCCCTCCCCCCTCAAAAGCGTCCTCCCCAAAAAAAAAAAAAAAAAAAATTGCTACTGTGGATATTTTCTTGTACTTATTACACACTTGGATTTTCAGTGCACAAGGAAGGCCTGTCCTATGTGGGAAGCCAGTACTGAGGTCAACTATCCCTGCCCTCTGTCCACCTCATTTTCAAAAGGCTGAAGCATATGTAGCGCGGGCCTTGAGAAAGGCAGGTCTGAATGTCTCTTCACCAAGTAAGGTTGCTCCCAAATTGCATGTCATAGTCAGAGAATTCGTTCACCAAATCCAGACCAAAAGAAGAGCTGCACAGAAAGAAAATGTTGTTAAAGTTCATATTAATGAGGATCAAACTTCACAAGGCTTCTGATTGTCCTATAGAATTGTGATGTGTATGTTTGTGAGCTGTTGGTAGAGCTGACAAAATCTAGTAACACTGATGGGAAGAGCTCTGGAAGGTGATTTGTGCCTTGGAATGACAACATATGAGGTACTTCATTACATCTTCTCTTTGCTCATGTACATCTAAATTGATATATATTGTTCATGCTATAAATATCTTCCTTTTTAAGTTACAGCATAAGTTACATATTATTTTATTGAGAAACTTGAATAATTTGAATAGATTAAAATCCTAATGAGACTAACTTGTGTTGCCATTACATGTAAAACAATGAAGCCTGAAGTTTAACCAAAATGAACCTAACTGTACCAATTAGCAAGTGTGGCAAGTGTGGGTCTCTTTGTTTGACTTTTACAAACAGCATTAGACATATTATATTCATGTGGAAGTGTATAGTTAGAATATAAATGAACCTCAATCCCAATGGTATTAATTAATTTGCATTTTGTACTTTATATACTTGATATGAGGTGCTTCTCATGTTCTACTTGCTGTCTTCTGTGGTAATAATTTTGACAGAAACAATGTGGGTTGTTGATAATACTTGTAGCGCACAAGTTTTGATGTGTCAACAGAATGGGTATGGTTTGTCATGTAGCCCTATTTTAAATATTCTGCAAATAGAGCTCATATCCATTTATGAGCAACAACTTGTGGTTCAAGACTGGTGCTGTACTAAATTACTTGCCTCAAAATCATTTTTTAAGAATAGATATATGTCAGCAAAGCTATCAAATGCTGGTTGATTAATGGTAAGTAAAAAAGATGCTATGCCAACATGAATATTAAATGCTCTACCCCATTAGCCACGTAGAATGTATGAAATGAAGCACATATTCTTTCATGGGCTCTGAATCTAGTCTTCTTCTCTGTAGTTGAGGAATTTTTTTTTTTTTTTCCAGGTGTTCTGGATGTACATAATACAGGCTTTGAAATAATAGATTCTGGTATGTGTGAATGAAGCGGTGAGATCCAACAATCTTTATGGAGAAACTTCTCTGTGTAAGCTGGAAGAAGTGAAGAAATCAGGGTTTATGCATACTTACAGATGTTAATAAGTGGGAGAATTATGAAAAGACATTACTAGGAAAGTAGCAAAATTGTCAATTTGTTCCTTGGATATAATATTGTTGATGTTGTGGGGAGTCTGTATAAGATTGCACCTGGTAAATTGGAATTAGAATCCATTGTTGTGTTGTTTTTCTCTGATTCTACCAAGTTAATTGAATTGAATTCACGAATTATGGTTTCATCACTTTTATGTCTAGTTTCTGATTCCAGAACCAGCAAAATGTTTGATATGATGATACTAGAATCTAGTAAAATCAATCCAAGCGAATGGTTGAATCTATTATCTTAATTAATTTAATGTTTGCTGTCCATGAGTATTATGATTAATGCATAAAATAAGGTTAGATAGAAACTAAATACAAGTGAAGATGCAGACACTTGAATTTGATGTTCATTTTCCGATGTTAATGCTATATGTATATTGGTTGTTGCCACGGTTGACTATTGTGAGTACAAGGTTTTGTTTGTAAATAGCGCACAAGGGGTTTGTTCTGTTGATTGATTGTGAAACCCCAACCCCATGTTTGGGAAATTGAGGGAGGAAAGAACGTAAGAAGGAAAAGAATGAAAAATTTACTCTCTTTATGTTCTCTTGTTGTTTAGATCGAAGGAAAATAAAAAAGGAGCGAAATGATGATAATTTTATTTTTTCTTGTTTAGGAAATTAAAAATATATAGAAGAAAAGGAAATATATAAATTTTAAATTATTATTTTAATATTTCATCTCTTGAGTTTAAATTTGAATTTGAATAATTTTTTATTATTCTAATTTTTCTTTTTTCTTTTCATTCTCTATTTTGGGAGAAAATATTTGAAGATTTCTTCCCTTCTTTATTTTCTTTCTATATCCAAATAAGATAAGGTTATTTTTTTCTTTTATTTTTCTTTTTTATATTCCATCATCTATTATTTTTCTTTATTCCAGATATAAGGTAAGTTATATATCCTCTTGGATTGTTGTTACATATGTTTTCAAACCCAATACAGATTTAAAATCAATGAAAGTAAAAAAATCATAGGTCAAACATTCATAGGGGTCAAAATGAAATTTTATATAATATTATACTTTTATTATTTATATGTTAAAAATAAATATATTATACGTATAAAATTTTCTTTACAGGAGTTATAAATAAGCAGGGGTTAAAATAGTAATTATAATGAAGGGTAAGGATGTTATTGTAATTCAATATTGACGTTTTAAATTCTAATAATTTATTAGTATGGACATTTAACAATTTAACAATTAGCCTCTTATTTTTTTTTTAACCAAAGAAGATACATGAAAAGCTGCGCATGGACGGAGTCCAGCAAAAACAATTACGGATTTACAATTGCCCATTAGACTGTTAATAAAAACGGACTTAAAGCTCTGTACATCAAACGCAACGCAGATGGCTGTAGGTAGACTACAGTATTAAAGGCCTAGATAATTAACAATATCTGGGCTTTAATACCTGTGTTTGCTAGCCCATAAATAAGATGAACCATTAACTGAACTCATAAGTCGCAATATAGACCCGTGTCGTATTTATGTTGCACCATAGACACAAATCCAAAACACACATTCAAAATATTTATAAAATGAAAATATGCGATTTTTTGTAACAATTTCTATAGTGTGTTTTACTCTCTTTTTTTTTATTTTTTTATTATTTAATTATTTAAAGTATCTAATATTTCGAACAACTATAAATGGATCTTGAAATATTTTAAATTAAGTGCTAATTATTTTTTATTTATTTCAATACTTAAAATTAAAAATATAATAATTAATTTTTTTAATTTTAATTAAATATATTTAAATAATTATAAAATTTTTAATAACTCAAATTATTGGAACAAGTATATTAAATTTTATTTATTTGTTTTTTCCGGCACATTGATATTGAATTTGAGGTACATTTTAAGTAAATTGATATTTAATTGAAAATATAGTTTATCATTAACTGACAATTTAAAATTAATGTACATACAATTTAATACTAATATACATACATTTAAGTAATAATCTACCTGTAATTCGAGAGTCATGTACATAAAGTTAAATTACAATGTATCTTTAGTATAAAACTAATGTGTATAGACTAATTGTTATTAGAATATTTTTATCATTAATATTATAATTGAAAATATATTTTATCATTAACTGACAATTTAAAAGTAATGTACATATAATTCAACACTAATGTCATGCTTTTAAGTAATAATGTACTTATAATTGAAGAGCCATGCACATTATTTATAGCTATTTAAATCACTAATTTTTTATTTTTTACATTTGATTAAACAGCTTTTATAATTTAATAGAGTAAAATTCAAAGTACGACAATTCATTTAAAGAAAATATCAAATCTTGAGTTCTTGGACTACTATTGATGTAAGAATTAAAGTGAATGAGGAGCTTAAAGAATGAATATTTGGGAAAGGAAAAGTTGTGGCACCTTTAAAAAAATCAAATTCTGAAAAAAAAAAAAAAAAAAAAAGGAAAAGTAAGAAAAACAAGAAGAAAATGCTGACAAAATGAAAAAGCCTAAAGGAAACAAGATAATTTATTAACCCTTTATCAAACTAACAGTAATATTGATATTAAACGTTATGCACATTTTCTATTTACTCTATATGCATTGGTATTGAAAAAGATGACTAATGTACATGCAGTTTAATACTAATGTACATACAATTCAATACTAATACACATGGAACACAAAACAATCAATGTATTTTTAGTACACAGCTAATGCGCATAGACTAATTGCTATCATAATATTTTTATCATTAATATTGTAATTAAAAATATATTTATCTTTAACTGGTACTTCAAAAGTGATGTACATGCAATTTAATACTAATGTACATGCTTTTAAGTAATAATGTACTTGTAGTTGAAAAGTTATGTACTTACAGTTAAATTATAATGTATTTTTAGTACAAAACTAATGTGCATAGACTAATTGTTATCAGAATATTCTTATTATTAATATTGTAATTAAAGATATATTTTATCATTAACTGACACTTCAAAAGCAATGTACATGCAATTTAATACTAATATATATGCTTTTAAATAATGATATACTTGTAGTTGGAGAGCCATGTATATGTAATTAAATTACAATGTATCTATAGTACAAGACTAATTTGTATAGACTAATTGTTATCATAATATTTTTTTTATCATTAATATTGTAATTGAAAATATATTTTATCCTTAACTGATAGTTCAAAAGTAACGTATATGTAATTCAATACCAATTTGACTACATTTTGAGCAACAATGTACTAATTAATTTAAAAAAAATATATAATAATTCAGTTTATATATTTAATTATAAATTATAAATTATATATTCATTAGAATTATAATAATTATTAGATGGAAGAAACAAAAATAATTTATATATTTAATTATAATAATTCAATTTTAAGTATTGAAATAAATAAAAAACAAAAAATAATTAGCATTTAAAATTGAGAAAAAAAAGAAAAAAAATGGTGAAAAAAGAAAAACACACTAACGAAATTGTAAAAGAAAAAATCGCATGTTAATCTTTAACAATTATAAACTTCGCGCATCTTTTAACTTAACAAATATTTCATATATGTATTATGGGCCCGATTCATGATACATCATGAACACGGGTCCAAAATATAACAATTGCTCATAAGTAGCTGCACGTGTACTCAAACATGTATTTTTATAGCATCAGAAACACAAAGAAGCCTAGCTAGCAGACTGGCATCTTTTTATGAGCAACTACGAAGGAGGCAGATGTAGAATAGACTTCTAAGCGAAATTCTCTTGTTCTCCGATTCAATTAATGTATGCCTTGTACTCTGTGTTTCATCACTAGTTTATTGCTTAATTTGAGAATTATTGTTCCGAATATTGTTTTCTTTGTTTCTGGTGAGTATCTACTTTTTTTTTTTTTCCAAATCAGTGATCATCGAGTAGTTTAATGTTTTTCCCAACCCGATTAATAAGGAAAACCCATCTTGGGCTTATCGAATAAGCGGAGTTTCCCTTCTTTTTTATCCATGTATGTATAACTTATATCAAATTGGTCTGAGGTCTGATTTTTGGTTTTTTAGTTGAATCGGCTAGGCAAGTCCGGTTTTAACAAGCATTGTTGCTACAGTGAATATATATTTGAATATTTAGGATAAGTTTAATGAGTCGTATTGTAATATAATCAAACATATTTTATATGAATATTATATTACATTGTATTACGATTTATTATATCTATCGTTATCTATTGTTTAGAAAAGTACCAAAAAAAATGAGGAAAGAAAAAGGGCGGAGATTTAAAAAAAGAAAAGAAAAGAAAATGGTGGAGATTTTAAATTTTGGCCTGTTTGGAAATAAGAGAAAAGTGAGGGGAAAGAATTATAAAGTAGAATCTAATGATGGGGTGAATATAGAAATTTTACTTTCAAAATCGGGGTGAAAATGAGAGGAAATAGAAAACTATGTGTTTAAATGACAATTATACTCGTATTTTAAAATTTAAACCTAATGTCACTTTGTCGTATCTCCTTTTTAAGCCTCATATGCTCTCAAATTCTGGACTCAACTAAAATAAAATAAGACTTTTTTTCCCGTCCGTTTTCATCATTATTCAAATAAGAAGAAGGAAAATTCATTCTTTTCATTTTTAATCCTCCCATTTTTATTTTTGATCCAATTTTTCTTCCAAACAAAGAGTTAAGATATGTATATCAATGATTTTAATTTTTTTTTTTTTTTTTGTAAATTAATGATAATAGACTAAACATAACTATATTCAAATCCAAATAGTTTGAATAATTTAAAAAATAATTTGATTAATTTGGTTTGAAATTATTATCTATTCCAGATCTATCAAATCAAACCACAATCTTCGTTTTAAAAAAGAAAAAAAAAAATCAAATCATAAACACATGTACCCTCTAGAAGGCAAGGATGGAAAATCTATAGCCTCTGCGTACTTGGATGCATTGTTCTTTTTTTTTTTCTTAACAAAAAAGGTTTCAGAGAGAGAAGTTGATTTATAATAAGGAAAGAATTAGTGTTGAGCATAAATGATAATGGTGCATGCAGTGGCACCAGGAAAATCATTGAATAGCTCAAACAAATTATTCGGTGGAAGTCCCCTGCTTATTGAATACACAGGACAGGTACAGCTGCAGCCACAGAAATATTTTCTTCAAGATAAGCATAATTAAACCTGTTCAAAAAGTCACTTATCTGTCTTGCTGACGGAGAGACAATTCAAAAGGATATCTTTAATCTATCTATCAATCAATCAAAAATCAAATTGACTATTTGTGAAGTTGTTGGGCAAACTGCTTGTATTAAAGCTGAAAATTCTTGCTGCAATCTTCTTCTTCTTCTTTTGAATATTCGGGGAAGCATCAAAGCTCCTCAGATGTCTACGAAGTGCAGAGCTGTACTGATATTTAGACAACATATGCACTTACACTCTGTCTCTCTTTCCCTAATTCTTTGCATATCCTTAATTATAGGATAAGGTACGTAAGGTTGATTTATAAATATTTATACTATATATTGCAATCAAGGCATACATAATTTTTTTTTTTGAAACCAAGGCATACATAATTAATGTTGGAGTGTATAATGTTAAAAGAGTAATTTAAATTTCAATTTCAATTTTATAGTACACACGATGTTAAGTGACACAAATTATGTAAAAATTTAATACAAATTAATATAATTTTAGCACTTTTGGCCAAAAAAAAAAATTGAATACATCATATAATAAAAAATAAATAAACAATAATTACATTAATTTGATTTACATCATAAATTATGTCAAAATATTATATAAATTATTTCAAAATATTATGTAATTATATTTATTTTATGAGACATAGTTAAGATTATCCTTACATATATAGATATATATAATATATGATTGGACCTAACTTTATCGCTCATCAATGCCCTTAGTTAATTATAACTAATAACCATATATACTTTAATACTAATTAGACTCGCACTGCTTCCTCAATCTTCCGACATCGATTTTAATTTCTACCGTATTCTTCTCTCTCTCTCTCTCTCATATATATATATACACTGCTTATTTATAAATCTAAATGTACTAAATGGATTGAATTCTTTGTGTGAACCACATTCGAGGTCCATGGTTTGATAGCCAGCAAGATAGAAATGAGCTATATAGAAGAGCCAAGCCTTGTAATCTCACAAAAGTCTTCCGGTACTCAAGTTAATTGTGGAGTTTTTAAAGTTGTAAGGGGAATATATTTTTTTTTATAGCCAATATATTTAATGAAAGAAAGGAGTAAAAATGTGTAAAAGTATCTATCTTTAATTGAAAATATGATTTATCTTTAATACTCGTTTGAATGATGGTTTACTAGAGAAAATGTGCCATGCACTGGTTTCTAGATTCATAATTTATTATCTAGTGAGTAATCAGTCTCCATGTCAAGAGAGATTTGTATTCCAAAAAATATTTAAGAATAATATAATTATTAGAAATTCACAAAAATACTCATAAAAAATAAAAAGAGAACATTGAAGAATAAGAACATTTGAAAATAAATAAAAACTTATCAAATGAACGTGAAATATGAGAGAGACAAAGATGAAATTATTGTCAAATAAAAATGAAGAATAAGAAAATTAAAGATAAAATTTCAATTTTATATCCTAAAAGTAAGTTCTAAAATTAAATTGAAATAATTAGGATATTAATTAGGATAAATATATAATCAATTTGAATAATTTAAAATGAATAATTAGGATGTCATGGAAATGAATTTGGTAAAAAATGATAGTACTAATGATACCAAGCTATTTATTCTCAAAAAAAAAATAAAAAATTATACCTACCTATTTTCTCACACCTCAATTAATTGCTATATGTAGCTTTATTAATTAGTATTAGCTTTCTCACACCACATGCCAATTGCCCTGCGTCCGTCGTTCCAGTTGCACAAAATTTTGCCCCACTTGCTATATGTGTTGCTTGCTTGCTGTCAGCATTCAATTTGGTAATTTACAATTATTCGTTATCAAAACTCTCAATCCCTTTTCTTTTTTTTTGACACTAAACTCTCAATCACTTGTCTAAATAGACACTACATAAAAATCTTGAAAGCCAAAAATTATAATATAACCAATAAACGATTTCAAATATTATTATTTTATATTCGCTATTCTTCACCCAAATATTTAGATAACATCTGGTGTATTATAATGAAATATAATATAATATAATATAATTAAATATATTTGTAGCAATATATATATATAGATTGATTGTTAATTATTCAATTTAGTCTTAATTTGGCATTATCTTGGAAAAAACTGATTTTGGACAAAAAATAAAAAAGATATATTTCATAATCCAATAGGAAATAGTTACTTGTTTTTCGATTTTTATGGATTTAACAAAAATGTTGAATATGAATTTTACATAAAAACAACTAATTTAAATCTCATAACAACTACAAATTAAGTAATTATATATTATCCATTAATATATGATTTCTTCCTTATTATTACTCAAAATTATCTAATAGACTTGTTAATACAAAAATTCACTAATTTACCGACGAAAAAATCCGTCAGAAATAATTGAAAATCCGTCAGTAAAAAAATTTATTGATGGATTAAGGACGAAAAAAATCCGTCGTTAAAATAATTGTCATTAAATCATCAGCGACAGAAAAAATATTACGTCGGTAAATTTACCAACTAAATTCGGTCAGCATTTTATAGAAAATAGTCAATAATTTCGTTTGAAAAAATATCGCAAATATTAATTTTCCATTAGTAATCCGTCGCTAAAAACCAAAATTTATCAATAATTAGTCAGTAATCTATTATTAAAATATAATTAAATAATATTTTTGATCAGTAATCTGTCAGTAATTTTCAGTCAAAAATAATATTTTAATTTTACAGTCAGTAATCCGTCCGTAAAATAATTTAAAAAAAATA
Organism: Reutealis trisperma; assembly: GCA_947687605.1. Classification (NCBI taxonomy): domain Eukaryota; kingdom Viridiplantae; phylum Streptophyta; class Magnoliopsida; order Malpighiales; family Euphorbiaceae; genus Reutealis; species Reutealis trisperma. The sequence continues at coordinate 328,905 of CANTUT010000016.1, read as the reverse complement.
TTTTATAACAAAACAGTCAGTAATCTATCAGTAATTTTCAGTCAAAAATAATATTTTAATATGATGGTCAATAATCCGTCAATAAAATAACTATTAAAAATAATATTTTATAACGAAACCGTCAGTAATCTTTAGTAAAAAATAATATTTTAATTTCATGGTCAGTAATCTGTCAATAAAATAAGTATAAAAAATATTATTTTATGTAAAACGGTCGATAATTCGTCAGTAATATATAAAAAAATAATTTAATATTCTTTTTAGTCAGTAATCCGTCAATAAATTAGAAAATAATTTTCAACAATTTTTTTATTATTTAATAAATTGCAAAATGTTGTTGAATACGATACAAATTCATAAATATATACTTTTTTCATTTTTTTACCGTATCATAATTTTACACATATATATTATTACTTAATAATAAAGATATTAATATTATATTAGATATTTTTTATATCATTTAGGAAAAAATTTACTTAAAATTCTTCTTAATCGTTTTAATTTTGAATATTCGAATTTTAATTATTTGTTAGCATTAATTAAGCCGTTATGTATTGTTATATTTTATAGATTATTTTTTCTTTAAAATGATATTTGTATTTTTTTTTTTAAATTTTATGAAATGTATTTAAAATTTAATTTTTAATGGAAAATTTTTAATTTATTACTTTCTTTTTATTTTTCGATGAAATATTTTTACTCCTAACTATTTGTAATTTCTTTTTTTTTTGTATTTTATAAAACACATTTATATTTCAATTTTTGATAGCATATTTGTGAATTTTTTTAATTTTTTAATTTGGTGAGAATTATTAATATTTTATAAAATTTATAAAAAATAAATTTTACTTTTTATGGCATGATTACTTTTTTTTTATTTTTCGTCAAAATATTTTCACTCCTAACTATTTTCAATTTCTTATTTTTTTGTATTTTATAAAATGCATTTATATTTCAATTTTTGGTAGCATATTTATAGATTTTTTTAATTTTTTAATGTGATGAGAATATTTGGTATTTTATGAAATTTATAAAAATTAAATTTTACTTTTATAGCATGATTAAATATTATTAATCATTTTTTTTGGTATTATTAACGGATTTATTTAAATAAAACCAAAATTACGTCACATACATATACATCTATAAATTCACATTAACTTAACAATATAATTAAAAATTACATTACAATACACGAATTAATCACAAATTACAAATTCACATCACAACATTTATTTTTTTATATACATTTACAAAAAAATATGACAAACTACAAATTATACATAAGATAATTAAAAGAATATTACATTCTAAATTATTATATTTATATATTAATATAAATAAATTAAATTACAGTACGGACCTCTTAAAGTTAGAATCCAACTTATATTATTGGCCTACATGTCAATTATCTAAAACAAAATTAAAATTCTATTAATAAAACCAAGATAATTAAAATAAGTACTAACATAATTTAATAAAATAATTTCACCATATTTAATACTATCAAAAATTTATAAAAAATTTATTAAGCTTAAAAATATAAAATATCTTAAATTAAAAAATTTGTTAGCATATATATACATATCAATATAAATTTATATATATATATATATATATATATATATATATATATATATATATATATATATATATATATATAGGGAAAAGTTTTCAATGGTTACGATTCCATAGTAATTATCATAAAATTTTACGCAAACATTAAATAATTGTATATTTTTCAAACCAATAAATGAATTAAAACCAATAAACTATATATATATATATATATATATATATATATATATATATATATATATATATATATATATATATATATATATATATATATATATATGTATATATATATATATATATATATATACAAATCCCAAATCAATCTAAACAATCTAAACAAAAATTCAATTAACATCATAATTAATTATAAGATAATCATGCAAATACCGGTAGAAAAACGAAATCTCCAATGAGGGATGAATGTCAGTCGATATACAGGAGCGTGGCAGAGAGCAACGGCAGCGGCAGGGGAGAAGAGAAGAAGAAAGGGAAGAGAGAAAAAAGAAGATCAACAGCTTATATTTCATGATTACTTACGGATTACCGTCAGACAATACCACGTAGATTGAAAAAATTTATCCGTAATTCGTCAGTAAAAGGCTAAAGGTGGTAAAACGCGTACCTATTTTTTACTTCCGTCAGCATTATTTATAATTTACTAACGGATTACTAACGAGAAGCCTATTGCCGCGTGGCATTTCGTCAGTAATCTGTCAGTAAATATTTTGATTTTTGCGAAAATCTTCTGCTTCTATTTTTCAATATGGTCAGTATTCCGTCAATATCTAGTCAGATTTATTGACAGAATGCCTACTGCAACAAATAATTTCGTCAGTAATCCGTCAGTAAATGTCTTAATTGCCGCCAAAATATTCATGTATATCTTTTTCCGTCTGTAATTGGTCACTAAACTGTCGGTAAAATTTGATCTCTGTCCGTTAATGTATTTCATCCATATTTCATCAGTAATCTTGCTTTTTTCATCAGTAAATGGTCAATAAAAAGATAAACATTGCTGGAAAGTGTTCCGTTAATATTTTGTCAATATTTAATTACGGATTTTAGTTCGTCGCTAATTTTTGTCAGTAAATTGTTAGATTTTTATAGTGTGTAAATTTTAAAATTGGATTGTATTGAGCAAGATGTAACTGGAAACGGAAATGATAGTAATGATCTCAATGATTGGTTGTGATATTGTGCACTAATATCATTGTTCATTAGTATCAATATATAGGCTTAAACCTACCAATAATAATTAAGGACATCCTTTCCTAATAACTATATAGCTGTATATACTCATTGACTCCTAATCTCAACTTGTTGCGCGATTTCTGCAAGTGCACAGGTCGTGAACAAGTAATATAGTAGTGAAATAAGTGTCGATCCCACAATGAAGGGTTGACAAGTACCAAAATTAAGATTACTCTATTATTTAGAAAATCAACTATGAGAATTTATATTTTAAGTTAAAGTGAAATTTAAGTAAATAAATTATGATAAATATGAAATAAAATTAAAGGTTTAGGATTTAGAATTCATCAATTGATCACATATGATTTCTTTATAATTTTTAGATGGATTATTTTTGCTGGAATTAATAATTAGATTTCCCTAAATTATATGATGTTCTCTCTCAAGATACAACATGTGTGTTCATATTAACCTTACGTCTACTCTCGTGATCATAAGCAATTAACACAAACCCATTAAGTTTTATGGAAATCCTTTTAAAAATCACAAAGGAGTATTCTTATCTCTAAGCAATACATTCCCTAGGTCAATTATCCTAATGAACTAATATTGTGCTTCCACTCTCGCTACTTCACACAATATCTTAAATCATGCAATTAATGGCCAGTTAATTACAAGCATTAAGTTCTAAGATAAGAGATTAATTCCAACAATCAAATCCAATCAATTAAATATAAATAATCATATGCAAATCAAAAGATTACATCTAAATCCTAGAAAAATAAATTTAGCTATTCATAATTAAAAAGAAAGAAACAATTAAATTAACAATAAACATAATAAACATGATAATAACTTATAATTAAATTCAAGAATAGAGTTTAGAGAGAACTTGTTTTGGGATACAATCTTTGATGAACTCAAGTTTCCGAAAACTCCTCCTCTTGATCAAAATAAAAAATAAAACTAATCTACTCTAAGAAAACATATAAAAATCTCTCTACATATTTTTTTTTTTTTATGGATTTTCTTTGATGCTCTTTCCCTTTGCCAAGCATGGTATTTATAGACATGTTTGGTGGAAGAATTCAAGTTCCATTAAAATTCTTGCATCAAAATTCAACATTGATGGTTAGGTTGGCCACCAACCATTGAATTCCTTCATCAATATTAAAAAATAGTTAGGTTGGCTACCAACCATTGAATTTTGACCACCAACCATTGAATTCCTTTATCAATATTCAAAAATGGTTAGATTGGCTACCAACCATTGAATTTTGGCCACCAACCATTGAATTTATTTCTCATGGATTGAAAACTTGAATCATTGCTTGCATCTTTATTTTTACTGCATCATTTTGATCTGCAAAAATAAAATAAAAATTCTTAAAATATGTTATAATTTATTTATAAATTATAGAACTATTTATTTCTAAAAATAAGTAATAATATTATTGCATTCTCAAGAATTGAGCTAAAATTTAAGTTTAAACAATTAAAATAATTCTAAAAATATAGAGTTATCACACCCCCAAACTTAAGTTTTTGCTTGTCCTCAAGTAAAGGAAAATTCAAAACCTAAACTAGTCCACTTTTGTAGGAAATTACGATTGTATTTAGCGTATGCAATAAGCCTTTAAACCCCTAGGTGTCCCATAGAGGACGAGTTATAGTCTCGTGAGGGCTTCCAGTGGTGATACCCACAAACACCTTTAAAAATTTATTTCAAAGAAAAATAAAATATCACAAAAAAGAGACTTAATCCCTTCATGCTTATGTTGAATTTTTTTTTTTTAAGGTCTTAAGAAATTAATATTTACAAACAACATATCAATAGTATTGCAAGTCAAACTTCTATCTTAGGTTCAAAACAATCCTCATCTTAATCATGCCTTGAATAACTATGCATTAAATCAACTGCAAAGAAATTGTTGCACTTCAGATAGGCATATACACACTAATATCTTTAAATGCCTCTATCAAATGATATAAAATAGATGTACAAATCTCATAAGCATATTAAAGCAAACAATCTCCACTAATGGAATTCACAAATCAAGAGAGATCAATAAGTCTTGACTAGGATTGTAATGGGGCTAACACAAGGTATTTTTGGCTAAACAAAGAACAGGCTAAATGAACAAAAATAAAATAATTATGCCAAGTTTACAAAATCAATAGCTCAAATAAAGGAATTATATTAATGAAGGATCATTTTCATCTTAAGCACTATTCTTTTTCAATGTTTTCTTCTTTTAAGCCCACCTCTTCTTCTTCTTCTTCTTCTTCTACTTCTTTTTTTTTTTTTTTGCCAACAACATTATTCTAAAGACAAGCAAGAATTACTAACTTTTATTGGTTGAATTTTCTTGCTTTCCCCCAAACTTATTTTAAGCAGAAGGTGGTCTTTTATAATGAATAATACTCTCAATTATTAGAAATCCTTATTTTCTTTTAAAACTTCAATAATTCCCTTTTCTTCATTAAAATGTAAACTTGACAAAATTATCTCACAAACAGGGTGAAAGATAACAATTAAGGTTAATTAACAAAGAAAAGAAAGCTAAAATTATCAAGGCACAAAGGGGTCAACTAGGAAAAAAAATTAAAATAAGGGTAGATACAAGTAACAGGCTAAACAAACAATGCCTAAATCATATCTCTCTTTCAAAATGAATTCAAAATTTCATCTCAAAAGTTTGCAAAAATATGTTCTAAGATAGGTGAGGCAAATGAAGATAAAAATGTGTAGAAGCCCTCTCTAAGTAAGTATACACAAATTCAATGCAATCAATATAATGCAAAGCAAAACAAAACATAATCTTAATAAAAGTTAATTTCTTACCCAAAATAGTTGCTCAACCTGAAATACTTTAATAAATTGTCCATAAATATCAATTATAATCTATCATTGACCTTTCATCAATTTATTTAACACAAGCATATTTTATTAATAAAAGAGTAAAAAATTTTAAATTTATTCATCAAAACATAAAAGAAATGACTGAAAAGAAAAAACAAACTAAATCTCCCCCAAACTTGCAATGGACATTGTCCTCAATGTCAAAGAAACAAATCAAAAGAAAGAAAATACTCCCTCTTGTAGAAAAGTGGATTCCAAATTATAAGCAGGATATGCATTTCACTTCCTTACTTCCTGTAAAACATCTTGAAACAACACTAAAAGCAAGTATGAGAAATTAATCACTCAAAAAGAAAATATCAATTTTTTTATTTTTGTTTATTTTTATTTTTTTTTAATTTTTTTATTTTGGAAACTAAAGAACAAGAAAGAAGAAAAAAAAATATAGATGCGTATCAAGAGCACAAAAAGTACTCTTTACTCAGCCATCTTGTATGAATAACTCTTGAGTTAGTTAATTAGTTAGCTAGCTAGTTAGTTTTTTTTTTTTTTCTTTTGAAAAGGAAAATCACATAAATTTAAGATGTGTATCAAGAGTACAAAAGTAACTCTTTACTCAGCCATCTTACATTTAGTGAATTGAACCTAAAATTTCGCTTGATCAAGTGCAACAAAAAAAAAACACACACACACACACAAAACAAAAAAAATGCAATAAAAAGAAAAAACTACAAAAGTTAGGGAAGTTATAATCGGAGATTCAAATCTAGTTTTCGATTTTTACTGCTACTAGCCCTGGGGTGCCAAACTACCTGCGCCATCAATGGATCAGGTTCGGATTTAAAATTTTGCAGTTGATCAATCAATTGATCAATAGTTGAAGCAGAGACTAAGATGCGTCGACTCGCCGGTGTCATAAAATCCTGTTCCACAGCATGATCAAGAAAAGATAACAAACCATTATAAAAACCATCAACATTAAGTAATCCCAATGGCTTTTGAAGAACAGTTAATTGGGTCCAAGATGCAATGGTGAAAATATCTTTAAATGTTTCTAAACCACCAGGTAATGCGATAAAAGCATCAGCATTGAAATTCATGTATGCCATTCGTTCGTACATGCTATTGACCTGTAACTCATTACCTATAGTTCCACCAGTGACTTGTTTATTTCGAGCCAAAGCCTTTAGAATTACTCCTAAGACTTTACTACCTCTAATATATGCAGAACTTGCGACACAACCCCTTAACCCTAAACTACCTCCCTCAAACACCAAATCAATTTTTCGTTCAGCTAAAATCCTACCAAGTTCATTAGCTGCTATCAAGTACTCTCTTTTCTTGCCAGAGTTTGGACTACAAAAGACACAAATAGTTTTGAATTTACGTGTTGAGGATTCTGCCATTTTCTCTCACAGATCTCTCGAAAGGGTTGTATGCATATTAACAATAATGAATGTGCATATAAAGAAACTAGAAGAGTGAAAGAACAGTTCAATGGGATAAACTAATTGTTGATAGAAAAAGTATAAAAACAAAAATGATAATAAAAATAATCAATGCTGTGTGTACAAATGTCAAAAGAAATATTTGAAAAACTAAAAAGAAACAGACATTGAAAAACTAAAAAGCTAACGAAAGTAGAAAAATCTACAGCATGTGTACAAAAATCAAAAAGAAAATATTGAAAAGCTAAAAGTAGACATTGAAAGACTAAAAAGTTGTCGATAATAGAAAAATCTGCAGGAAAATAAAACCTAAATGCTAAAAAGTCAAAAAAAATATTGCAAGATGTAGAAAAAATAATGCATTGAAAAATAAAAAAGTTAGTGATACATCTGATTATAAACAGTAGTTGTGATTTTGGCTCACATCTTCCTCTGGTTTTACGTCCAGTAACCTCTTACACGACTTCTATGAGTTGAGGATAGGCTTCCCATCCAGTTTTCTTATTAACTGGCAAACAGGGTCTTTTATCGTTAGATTCCCTAGACTGTAACGCTGCTTCTCTTCTTTGAATAGTTCCCATAAATCTAAAAGAGTGCGTTGAACTTGTTCACAAGGATGCGTCTCAAGAGTCTGTAAGATATTATCCATAGACTCCTTACTCAGTCCATCCTTTATGAATTTAATTTTATCTTCTCGATTTATGGATGCAAATCCAATATTTCTACAGCGTGTATTGCAATTCCATCTTGCACACTTATAGCAGACTCCCATTCTCTTAGCTCTCCTCTTCTTTGAGTAAGAACTTCTCCCCGTACCTGGCAAACATTTAATAAATGAGTCATCAAGCTCACCTGCCAATCGTACTTTGGCTTCTATGATCCAGCGAATATCCTCAGGAAGATTCAGACGCCTAAATGCCTTCATTCTTTCCAGTCTGCATTCATCAATTTTCCTGAGCACATCTTGGGGAAGAGTTGGAAATCTGTTTTTTAGTGCTGCAAGAGATGCTTCCATGTCTAATTAACTTTGTTAAGAAAATGAAAGAGAAAATTTACAACGAAACAACTAAACAGAAATAAAAGAAACCTAATAAAGAGAAAACTCGGGTTTCCTCCTAATAAGCTATTTAATAACTCACAAACAACACTAAAGCAAAATTAAAATAGAATGAAACAATCAAAAGAACAAAAGAAATTAAAAAGAAGTAAAAAGTTAGAAATTTGGGTTGCCTCCCAAAAGCGCTTAATTTATAGTCTTTAGCTTGACTATAGCTAGATCTTCATCATGGAGGATAATATACAAAGTATATCATCTCGATAATTGTGAAAAGATAGACTGTTGCCAATTTTAATGAGTCAAGCCATCTTGATTTGAGCCTGCATGAAAAAAAATTAAAACAGAAATTATTTAATATTTTATAATTAGGCTCATAATTTTTAAAAACTTTCCAACGAGCTCTTTTTCTTGCTCTAAATTTTCTTAAAAAATTGAGATAGGAAGGTAGTGGAGTTGAATCAAGAGTCGGTGAGTGCTCAGTTGATGGTGGTGAATGTTTCTTCTTTTCTTTCAAGTCATCAAATTGATATTCTTTATGGTCTGGCATATTTGATGTTGTATTCACCAAACAAACTGAAAAAGTTTCCTTTGAGTGCTCTTGTTGAAATCCTTTTTCAATTTCCCCATCAATTTCAACCACTCCGCAGATATTATCCGTAAGAGAATAATATTTCTTGGGCAAATTAGGCTCAACTTCTTCATTTTTTTCTTGCTTGCTTGAAGTATCTCCTTGATCAATCATCTCTTCCTTATCATCACTCAAAGAAATTGCCAAGCATTGCTCTCTATAATGTTTTTCAATTTGGCTTGTCAGGTTTTCATGGCTTTGAGTATCTAATGGGCTAGTGAATTGTTCCATTTGTACATCATCATTTGTATTGTGGCTAGCCCATTGATTCCTATCTTCCATTTTTTCACATCGTTCGTAAGTAGCATTCATAAATTTTTCTAATGCTATCTCATAAGATGGTTTGTGCTCTTTAAATGGTGCATGGTGTTGAAAATCATATTGATAAGGATACCATAAATTGTTACCTTGATCGCATTGGTTTTCCCATAAAAAGCTTGAATAGTCACTCCATCCTGAGTTGTTTATGTTAGAATATGGATAATTCTCATGCCTATTATGATTTGAAAAAAATTGTACTTGTTCTGCATATTGACACTCAGAATTCAAATGATTACCTCCACACAGATCACAACTCAAACATGAATTAAATAAAGTATTAGCATTAACTTTATCAATTAAGTTAACCAATGCATCAATTTTAGCATTTAACTTACTAAAACTATCCTCACCATATATGCTTGCTGCTCTATTTAGTATCATTCCTCCATCACACCATTAAAAGTTGTGGAAAGCCTTTTTTTTTCTTTTTTTTTCTTTTTTTTTTTTTTAATAAAAGCCCTGCAAAATAAAAAAAATAGAAAAGAAAAACAAAATCTAAAGTAATAGAGTATATCAATCTATTGATATTGTCAAAAATTGCCTTCCCCAACAACGGCACCAAAAACTTGTTGCGCAATTTCTGCAAGTGCACAGGTCGTGAACAAGTAATATAGTAGTGAAATAAGTATCGATCCCACGAGGAAGGGTTGACAAGTACCAAAATTAAAATTACTCTATTATTTAGAAAATCAACTATGAGAATTTATATTTTAAGCTAAAGTGAAATTTAAGTAAATAAATTATGATAAATATGAAATAAAATTAAAGGTTTAGGATTTAGAATTCATCAATTGATCACATATGATTTCTTTATAATTTTTAGATGGATTATTTTTGCTGGAATTAATGATTAGACTTCCCTAAATTATATGATGTTCTCTCTCAAGATACAATATGTGTGTTCATATTAACGTTACGTCTACTCTCGTGATCATAAGCAATTAACACAAACCCATTAAGTTTTATGGAAATCTTTTTAAAAATCACAAAGGAGTATTCTTATCTCTAAGCAATACATTCCCTAGGTCAATTATCCTAATGAACTAATATTGTGCTTCCACTCTCGCTACTTCACACAATATCTTAAATCATACAATTAATGGCCAGTTAATTACAAGCATTAAGTTATAAGATAAAAGATTAATTCCAACAATCAAATCCAATCAATTAAATATAAATAATCATATGCAAATCAAAAGATTACATCTAAATCCTAGAAAAATAAATTTAGCTATTCATAATTAAAAAGAAAGAAACAATTAAATTAACAATAAACATAATAATAACTTATAATTAAATTCAAGAATAGAGTTTAGAGAGAACTTGTTTTGGGATACAATCTTTGATGAACTCAAGTTTCCAAAAACTCCTCCTCTTGATCAAAATAAAAAATAAAACTAATCTACTCTAAGAAAACATATAAAAATCTCTCTACATATTTTTTTTTTTTATGGATTTTCTTTGATGCTTTTTCCCTTTGCCAAGCATGGTATTTATAGACATGTTTGGTGGAAGAATTCAAGTTCCATTAAAATTCTTGCATCAAAATTCAACATTGATGGTTAGGTTGGCCACCAACCATTGAATTCCTTCATCAATATTAAAAAATAGTTAGGTTGGCTACCAACCATTGAATTTTGACCACCAACCATTGAATTCCTTTATCAATATTCAAAAATGGTTAGGTTGGCTACCAACCATTGAATTTTGGCCACCAACCATTGAATTTATTTCTCATTGATTGAAAACTTGAATCATTACTTGCATCTTTATTTTTACTGCATCATTTTGATCTGCAAAAATAAAATAAAAATACTTAAAATATGTTATAATTTATTTATAAATTGTAGAACTATTTATTTCTAAAAATAAGTAATAATATTATTGCATTCTCGAGAATTGAGCTAAAATTTAAGTTTAAACAATTAAAATAACTCTAAAAATATAGAGTTATCACAACTCTGTGTTGTCTGTCAATTTTCTTCAATTTTTAAAGGAATGGTAATAATGTTAGGTTAACAAATATATATACTTTCCTATCACTCTGTCTTGTCTTTGGGTAATAGAAAGTGTGATATTTCTTCTTATTTAGACAGCTAATTGCTGTCAATGAGTCATGATTTAATTATTATATTATTTTAGAATTATTAAGATATTGGTTTGTGCTTTGATTATAATTATCATTTAAATCACATAAATGTCAGTATTTCACAATATAATCTATGCATGTATAATGTAGAAAATTAAAATTAAGTTTGGCCTCAAAGCAGCCTATCATTAACATTTCATCATATATATATATATATATATATATATATATATATATATATATATATATATATATATATATATATATATATATATATTTTTAAGAATCCAGTATCCAGTAGCCTTTCAAATGCTGATTATTCTGAATTCAAGCTAAAAAAGATTCAAAAAAAAAAAAAACTCTTTCAATACCAATCTTTACATTCATAAATCTCGATTTCGAGACTTTAATTAAGTGATACCAAGCTTCTTATCACTTCCCAACATCTTACCATATTTTAATTAATGTGATACTTTAATAGAGCTAATTATTAGTTTAAGAAAAGAAAAACAAGTAAACTAACTAATAAATTGTGCCTCTATATGTACAATAAAAAGAAACTTTTCCACCGAAAATGTGTAGCCGCTGAATCAATACATACATACAAAGGAGAGAGCCTATCCAGATCTTTGAAACCTACTCAACCACTTTTTAAATGACATTTCAATATATATATATATATATATATATATATCATAGCCATGTGCCAGTATACATAAACATTAAAGCATATGTATATTAGGGCCACTAAACATAACTTGTTGCTTTTCCTGGTAACCTCTTAGCCACATTAGTTCATCTAAAAATGTATGTGGAATAAATGGAACCCATTCTTTTTTAATATATATCAACTCATTAATTTGCATTTGACACTCAACATATATATATATACACTGAGAGAGTGTGCAAACCTTGGAACACAAACATCAAACACTTATCATCACAAATCAACCAACTAAAGATTTTAGAAAAGAAAGGAAAGAATCATGGGAACCGTTTGCCAAGAACCTCCTCCACTTCTCCAAGATCTCAAGATCACAATCCGAGATTCTTTAATGGTTTTTCCACCCATAGAAACTGCTAAAAAATCAATCTTTTTATCAAACATAGACCAAGTGCTCAATTTCAATGTCCAAACACTTCATTTTTTTGCATCCCATAAAGATTTTCCTCCTCCTCTCGTAGCTGAGAAACTCAAAAACACGCTTCAAAAATTACTGGTGCCATATGATTTCTTGGCTGGAAGATTGAAGATGAACCCTGAAACGGGTCGTTTAGAGATTGATTGTAATGGATGTGGAGCTGGTTTTTTGGTGGCATCCAGTGAGTGTAGACTTGAAGATGTTGGAGACTTGGTCTATCCAAATCCTGCATTTGAGCAATTAATTGCCAAGAACATGGATCATATCCTGGATAAAAAGGATGATCAACCACTATGCATTGTTCAGGTAGTACTTTACTTATTAATTCTACAAATTTCTAGGTATCATTTAATTAATTAGCTTTCATTATTCACATTGATATTTTTATTTCTATAGAAACAGGAGATTGTTAGAATTTTCATTTTTCAACCTATTAATCATATTATGATACAAATACTCGTTCATTAACCTAATAGCCTAATAGTTTATGTTCAATGATATATTTCTAACTACAGTAGTTCTTGTTAATTAATTAATAATATTAACTAACCATATAAACAAGTTAAAATTTTTCTAAAATATAAGAACCTCTAATTTATATAATTTATATTACCAAATTAACTCTTATTTAAGAGGGGAAAAAAAGATATCAATTAGAGATATACACTCCCTCTCTGTCCCATAAACATAGACTTACTTATGTTTTCACAAAGATTAAGAAAATCTAGTTAATATTGTTAGAATAGATAATTTTACTTATTTTTTCTAATATAATCTACTTATTTTTTCTAATATAATCCCACACTAGTATTAAATGACTCGTTAGTTTATTACAAATAAATAGCCATAAAATACTAAATTATTCTTGGAAAGTAATTATTCTTTAATATTTGTTGGATAACAACGTAAATACATTGGTATTTTATTTATTATTCCAACAATAATTAAATTATGATATTTTATATTTGTTGATAACTAGCTAAATTCAATTAGCGCATAATAGAAAAACTAAGAGATTAAGTATACTCTTAAAAAGTAAAGGATACTATAATTTGAGACGGATACGGAGCAAAAGGAGCAATTAATATCTTTTATCATATGCTAATTAGTTGAGAGATAGCAGTAAAAACCCCTCTCTAATTCGGTCATATTAATTATTGGCACAAAACAAAAGTGTAGAGAAGGACTTTTCTTAATAGCCTTTGTTCTTGTTTTCTTTTTTCTCTCTATTTTCATAATATAGCATTTAATAATTGCATGACAATGCCATTTACCTAGAACCAGACATCAAGTATCTTTTGGGAGGCAATTGCCTCCTTCTTATCTTTTATATAAATGCATTTCCTTTCAAGACAACAAGGATCATGGCTTTCCAACCATTTTCTATCAAAAATGCCCGTGAAGTATACAAAAGCTACGTTGGCATGCATATAGTCAACATTAATGAATTGAAATTGATATATTCATTAAGCCTTAATTAGTAGTGATACGTACAATGGATTAGTTTTTGCATATGATATAAATATTTCTCATCTCATTTTTGATAGAATCATATAATTTCAACTTGTAAATACTGGATACATAATGTATGAATAAATTTCACTGATCATCCTTAGATTTATTACGGATGGACAAAAATGTTTTAAAGTTTTAATTTGTAACTCAAAATTTTGTGTCCTTTAATTTGGATAATAATAATATTATAGAAGTCGGATTTTGTTCAATATTTTACCAAAATTGCTAACATAGAATGTACTAATTTATTTTTAGCAAAAAAAAAAAAAAGAGAAAGGGAGAAAGGTCCAGAGGATAAAAATTTTATTTTTCCTCATTAGCTCACTCTACTTGGTCAAAAAATCTCCCTCTCTCCTTCACATTTTTACTCTCTTATTTCTCTCTTAAAAAAGGCATAAGAAATAACAAAGAATCAATTTAATAAAAACTCCATTTGTCTTGCTCAAAGTTCATCCTAGTAAAAAAAAAATCAATAAATTTTGTGTTTGAAATTGTAATAATAAAATGAAAATATCGCATAAATCACCGTCTCAAATATTTAGGAAAAACCTAAAATCATCACTTCTTTAAACACTCCAACTTTACAAACTCCAGAATCCTTACAAAAAAAAAATCTTGAATTGTCCTTTGGTCCATGAAGTTTTCAAAGTAACTTCCTCACCATAATGACAAATGGGTACACACTCATTCATTAATTAAGTGAAATCCAAATTGAATAATATTATGGTTATCCTAATTAAAAAACATGTATTTTTAAATTACAAATTAAACTTTAAAGAGAATTATGTGAATTGTGATAAGTACAAAAGAAGATTAATTAGGTGAAATTTAGCCATCTAAATCTCTAATAGCCATGCCATAATCATCAACACTAATTAATGTTTTTCTTTTTTTAAAAAAAAAAAAAAACAGGTGACATCATTTAAATGCGGTGGTTTCGTAATTGGTTTATCAACCAATCACACAACATTTGATGGATTAAGCTTCAAAACATTCTTAGAGAACTTAGCTGCAGTAGCAGCCGACAAGCCTTTGGCGGTCAACCCATGTAACGACCGTCAACTCCTAGCCGCTAGGTCACCACCACGCGTCACATTCCCTCATCCAGAGCTACTCAAACTGAACACTCCACAAGGGCAAGAATCAAATGCGCCAGTCTTTGACATATCCAAAGAAGAATTAGACTTCAAGATTTTCCGCTTGACCTCAAAAGACATTTCTAACCTGAAAGAAAAGGCGAAAACAAATGGTCGTGTTTCAGGATTTAACGTGGTAACAGGTCATGTTTGGAGATGCAAGGCCTTGTCTTATGGAGATGATCTTCAAAGAGTTTCCACGATTCTTTATGCAGTTAATATAAGGCCAAGATTGATACCTCCATTACCAGATTCATATGCAGGAAATGCAGTTTTAACAGCTTATGCAAGTGCGACGTGTAAAGAACTTGAAGATGGCCCACTTTCAAGATTGGTAGAAATTGTATCAGAAGGTGCAAAAAGAATGAGTGATGAGTATGCAAAATCAGCAATTGATTGGGGAGAAATAAATAAAGGATTTCCACATGGAGAATTTTTAGTATCATCTTGGTGGAGATTAGGGTTTGAAGAAGTGGAATATCCATGGGGCTGTCCTAAGTATAGCTGCCCCCTTGTTTGTCACAGGAAGGACATTATCTTGCTTTTTCCAGACCCTGTTGACAAGAATGGTGTCAATGTTTTGGTGGCTCTTCCTACCAACCAAATGGATAAGTTTCAATTCCTCTTCCAAAAATTCTTATCCGCTTCTAATTAATTTATCAATATATATTTTCGTTTGAAGGTCTAAATATCCTTCGACCAGTTCATATATTAATAATTATATCGGGATGATAATTATATACATAACAATAAGGAAAATCTGAAGTTGGTTTGGTGAGAATATTAATTGTTGGCTGTATGTTCCATCATATGAGCTAATCAATTGTATCTATATAGTTATATATTTCAATCAATTGATATTTTACACACACATATACACACACGTATACTTTTATTTTTACCGCATGCTTTGCAAATTTGAATGCCATTCTATATGATAAGGGATGAAAATATTTAATTTTTTTTAAAAAATAAGATAGGACAAATTTATCTAAAAATTATTCACTTATAAATTTAATATATACATCTAATTAGTGAAGCAATCCTCTCAAGTCCAAAACTTATTTGACAAGACATCTGCTTAGGGGAGAGCATTAGGTCGGTTTGGTTTCCAAACCGAACCGAAATAAATGAAAATTTAAAACCGAAACCAAACCGAATAGAAAATATTTGGTTCGGTTTGGTTTAATTCGGTTCGGTAAATCGGTCACCGTATATATAATTTTTTCGTTTAATTTTAAACATCATATTGAGGTTTGCCTAGGCGGATGATGTATGATTAATTTATATGAGAAGCGCGGGTTCGAATCCTCAATAACGCTCAATTTCTTTTCTTTTTTTTTAATTATGTAACTAAAAAATTTAAATTACCGTGTGTCGAACCTGAGATCTTAAAGTAAAAAATGTCTACTTACCACCAAATTAAAAGGAAATAATTGACATTTTATGAAAAATATATAAACATATGTATAATTTGGTTTGGTTCGGTTTTTTTGATTTTTCTCACATAAAAATCAAACCGAACCAAAATTTTTAAAATTTTCAAAATAAAAACTGAAAACCGAAATAAATTTCAATTCAATTCAATTTTTCGGTTAAAACCGAATAGTGCTCACTCCTGCATCTGCTCGCCCTCGGAACTCATTATCATCCTCGTGCTTAAAGATTGCCCTCATAGGACTTGAATATTAATTAGTTTGTTTACACTTATGTCAGGTTAAACTCCAAATCACGCAAGCCTTCAAATGGCTAGGACTGATTTGTCTATCCAAATTGGCTACCATCAAGCCACGTGTCTTATTTATGGACATCTCGTGCACGGATCTTCTATTTAATGTGGTATCTTCTTTGTCAGAAGCAAAGAAATTTGCTTAAAGGAGAAGTCTTCCTTGAAAAGGTATATGAGGAGAAAGAGAAAGTATTTTGAAACAATGTCCAAAATAAAAGAGAGAAAATAAAATTAATGAGATGGTCTCTTCGAAGTAAACTGATGCTAAAAATTTCATGGCGCACTAAACCTGACAAGGCCTAATCGAGATGTCATTTAGACCACGGCTTGTCATTTTAGTATGAAAGATAGTAATCGATGTAAATGCAAACGGCTATTTGATTTTTGACTTTTGTCACAAAATTTTGTTTCTCTCTGTTATAAACATATAATTTATAAATTGAGGTTCGTAACGTAAAGCAAAGTCATAATATATAGTTGGTGGTTGGGCGGATGACAGCTCCTTCCCGCTCTGTTGATTTGTGGCGGGACCACTGATTTTCTATTCCACTAATAAACGTCATGTCGTTTGCTTTTGTTTCCCCCCGGGACGAGAGTTTTAAAATGAAACTGGAGAATTGTCTATGATTTGCAAATATAGGCAAGAAAATTTGAGTGGCCAATGAGAAATTTAGCACCATAGATAAAGGTGGACTGCATTATATAGAATTTCACTTTTTTCTTGCAATCTCCCATTTCCTTCCCCAACTTCAAGAGTGATCATTTAGCGGACAGAGTGTTTTGTTTGCTAAATTTTGAGTCAGCCGAATTGAAAGCAATAAGCTTTTGTGTCTGCTGATTGCTTGCCACACATCACACATGTATATAAATATAAATTGATTTTTCTGTCCATTTGTTTCCCTTTTATAATCAATACATTACTACACGTAATTCACAACTTGCCTATTTTTCCTATTTTCTTTTCTTTCCCATCATTTGACCAAATCAGCCAAACAACAAAGAGATATGTTCAAATCACAGCTTAATAATTAAGCGGACCTAAACGATATCAAACACTACAGAGTGGAATCTTAAGTTGTGAAGAAACCATTTGACTTCAGGGGACAAATAAAAGATCACTTATCAATCCACCAATTAATTAACGAGGAAATTAATTTTAGGAAACCCAATGTTATATATTTGACTATAATTTCACAGGGATTTTATGGAGAATATCACTCACCATAATTGGATTCTCTTCTACATATCTTTAACGCAAGGTATAATTAACTAAGGATGTAAATGAGATTTCTTTTTTTTTTTTCTTCTTTTTTGAGTCAAGGCCTCTCTAGTACTCCAGCTAATTTTTGGAATACATGTGTGGTAATTTTTTTTTTATAATATAATTAATTATATATATTATTTATAACTCATATATGGAGAAAAAAGATATTTATATGTTCAATAATACTATTAGTATTATTTTTATTACTATTATTTCTAAGAAAATTTCATTGTTAGATTTTATGATTTACTTGATGAGATCTCCATGCAAATCAAAGAAAAAAGAAAATAAAATTAAAGTCATACCATCCATCGGGATTATATTAATTAACTTAAATTATTAGAAAATATATTAGAATAAAATTTAAATGAAAATATGTGAACTTTTAATTTTACACCCTCCTGTCATAGTGGAATATACCTATACCATCCTGTTCAACTAAGTGATAACAAAAGCAGGAGGAGAGAGCCACCAACGGGCAGAACTGAAACCTATAGCTTTAGAGGCCAGAACATCAGCCACTTTATTCCCTTAGAGGAAGACATGAATTACAACAAAATGCATTTGGTTGATACAGCATGAGCATTCCATCCAATCAACACGCCACTACCATAGGACATCAAAAGATTTATGGTAAGGATAGATTGAACAATGAATGTGAAAAAAGAAAAGATTCCTCAAACAAAAAATGGCAAAAAGAAAAGAACGAGAGGAGAAGGCTAATGATAGAACCGCGAAGAATTTAAAAAAGTAACTTTCGGATTTCACAGGTTTATATATGGAATACCATCATCCTATAATTTGGGTTCTACTTGTACTATATGATGCTATCTCACCTTTTATTTCTTTCTCAATTTCTACATTGTCTTGGTTTTGTCTGCTACTTTCATGCATGCATATGCCCATAATTCATGTGTTTGATGTTTAAATAAATTAGCATAAAATAATTTTTTTTGAATTTTATTTTATTGTCTTTAGTACTTGAAATTTGAAATTCTTGTATGCTTTTTTTATTAATGAACGAAGTATTAATAAATTTGCAAAATTTATTTTATGTTATGAATGTTTTGTTAGTTAATTGCAAGTCAAGTTTAATTTTCTCCATTGATTAGTTTATAAATGATTTTTTTTTTATTTATCTCATAAATCATAAAATGCAAAAATGAAAAAAAAAATTGCAACTGAAATTATTATTTAAAAAA
The DNA here is from genome assembly GCA_947687605.1 of Reutealis trisperma. Lineage (NCBI taxonomy): Eukaryota > Viridiplantae > Streptophyta > Magnoliopsida > Malpighiales > Euphorbiaceae > Reutealis > Reutealis trisperma. Next base: position 309,739 of record CANTUT010000016.1, on the reverse strand, counting down.
TAATAAAAATAACGATGGATTTAGCGATTAATTGGCATTTTAAATTTGAAAAAAAATAGTGACGAATTTTTTGAATTTTGCAATGAATTTATAATAAAAATGGCTATAGATTTAGCAACAGAAATAGTACGTCGCAAAATTTAGACATGAATTTATTGATTATTTACATCACAAATTAGCGACAGGCACTATAAATTAGTAGCTAATAGACCAGTGACCAGGTTTGTATCAGTGGCAGTCTTGGTCACTAATCTTAAATTAGCGATAATTTTTTACTTTTAGCAATTAAAAAACCGTTGTTAAATACTTTTATTTTTTGGTAAAATTAAAATTTGAATAGTTTGAACTCAAAATCAAATTAATAAATTATTATATGTGATAAAAAAAATACATTTAAAGTTCTATAAAATACTTATATGTGATAAAAAAAATACATTTAAAGTTCTATAAAATACTGATACTCTATTAGATTTCAAACTCAAATATTTTACGAGTTGAATTTGAATAAAACAATAATAGTCACACCTAATTAAAAGCCACTTGTACAAAAGTAATTAATTTATACTTTACTTTATTTCCAATAATAATACGTTTTACTTTATTACAATATAAGTAGTGACTAGTGAGCACATTTCTTTTAAAAATTTGAAATTCTCTACCATAAATATATATATATATATATATATGAATGAGGATAAAAATATAACTGTATATTTCATTATTTAATTTCTTCAAAAAATAAAAATGATATTTGCGATAATTTTTAAATTTTTTTTTGGGCTCTATTCTCTATTTTATCATCAAAATAAGAAGTAATGAGAAAAACAAAACTAAAAATATTTGAGAATGAAGGCGTGACGCCAAAGCCAACATAGTGTTATTGTCACTATCAACGCCGTACCGAACCCCAAAAGAATTCACAGCTAAACAACTTTAGCTGTCCCAATGCATTTTATTTTCTTTCATTCTCTTCTACTACTTTTTATTATTCTTTATGAGTCAGCTACCGAAATCACTGACAAGTGAAAACCGATAGAGTATTCTAATTCTTTGACGACCAAAAAAAAAAAATAAGAGTATTCTAATTCTATATATATTTAATATATAGATAGCTAGACAAAAATTAAAAGATATAATATTCCATGTCTTTTAAATTCATATATTTCAGTTTTATTTTATTTCTTTTATTCTAATCTCTTTGTCTTCTTGCTTTATATACCCACGTCACGTGAGATACAGATATTTTCTTCTATCAATATCAATCTCATTCTACTTAATGCCTTTGACACTCCTACACCGAGTGGCAGGGTCACAAAATATTTTTATCAGAGATTAAATTATTTTAGAACATAATTTATGTTAAGATCATATTATATATATATATATAATTAAATCAACTTTTATATATTTAAAAAAAAATTTCACTTAAAATAAAAAGCTAACTATAATGTATGATTAAATTTTTATAATTTTATAATTAAAATATTTTATATTTTAGAGATTAAGAGAGGTCATGACGCCTCTTAGTTCCCTTATACATCATTGCATACATCATTTCATTATTTAGCTGCATTTGCATGTACAACATGAAGAATATATATATATATATATATATATATATATATATATATATATATTAACAACAAAAGTAATTTTTTTTAATTATAAAATTGATTAAGATAGAGATCTTAAGACCTTATTAAGATGCCATCTCTTTATAAAATTAAAAAAAAAAAATTCTTAATATCTTAATCACGAGGCATAAAAAATTTATAGTAATTTTTTTGAGATTTTATCAAATTTTCAAATAAAAACAATTTCAAATACGTCCTAGCTTAAGTTATAATACAAATTTACTTGTGGTGCGGTAATATATTAATTAGAGAGCATTAATGAACAGAACTTTCTAACTACGAGCACTTAATCGCTAAAGACAATATACTAATACTTATTTCCAAATTTAAATATTCATTCCGGTTCATTTTGTTTAATACATTTTTTTTACAAAATTTAAAAATATATTAAATAATATATTATTTTTTCTTTTATTAAATACAATTAGATTTTATTTTCTTGAAATTTACTAGGAAAAATTGAATTAATATTTAACGATAAAATAGATATAAAAAGTAAAAAAATGTTAAAAATAAAAATGAGACATATTTTTTAAAATATTCTAAAAAGAAAAATAATCCAAAATAAAATGGGATGGAATAAGTAATTAACTACAAATAAAAAATAATTTGATATGTAGATTGTTTTTCCTTGACAAAAGTCTGTCTTAACTAAAAATAGTGGATTAAGAGTATTTGTTTTAGGCTTGGCATTGACAAAATGGAAGGGTAAAAGACCTTAGGACCCAACCAAACAACATTTGTTCAAATCATGACAATAAAGTTTTAATTAAGGAGACCCAAACCCAACAATATCAAACAATATATCATTCGGTATTTTGTTTTTTTTTTTAAGGTAAGATATGCCGAAACATTCTAATTAAACTGGCACTTCTATATCATCAATATTTTACTATAATCGTACTTAAAATTATCCCAAACTTTACTTTTTTGCATTTATACCCTAAATTTTATGTCTTTTGTAATTGTATCCCTTTTTTTTTAAACAAAGATAATTTTACCTTAATTTTAAAGAATTGTTGCAATTCTACCCCAAAAGTCAAAATTAAAAATAATAATAATAATAAAAAAACTCTATGAAACAAATCTATCTATCCCAAACTTTAAGTCTTTTTGAAATTATAGCCCATTTGAAAAGGATAAATTTATCCAATTTAAAAGGTTCACTACATTTGTACTCAAAATCAAAATTGAAAAACAAATATTTTGTTCTTATTTAAATAAAAATAACAATTTTTTCTCTTTCTATTTTCTAAAATCGTCTATTTGCTTAAAGTTTGGCGATATTAAATGTAAATGCATCTATTATTCAAAATTCATTAGGTTTTCTCATAAATACAAAAACACTAATTAACCTGTTATAATCAAATTTAAGATTTTAATTACAATAAAATATTCCTAAACAAGGCTCATCCAGAAGATATAATCGAAGTAAAATTGTCTATTTTTTAAAATAAAATATAATTGCAAAACTATAGAAAATTTAAGGTTAATTTGTCCAATTAATAGGCCAATAAATTTTTTTTTTTTTCAATTTTGACCTGAGGGTATAATTGAAACAACCTTGAAAATCGGATTCAAATTATCAATTTTTCTAAAAATGAGATATAATTATAAATGGGTTTTCTTTTTTTTACATATATACATATTTTTAGGCAAAATATTTGGGCAAATTTAACCGAAAAAAAAGAACTTTATGGCCGACAATAAAACGTACCAAGGCATCAATCCGACACAGGAAAAAAAGAAGTCGTAATTTGCACTCTCAGTGGGTAATATTTATATGAGTTAAAAATGCATTATATTAAACGTACACTCAATAATTTTCCATTGAATCACATTATATATATATATATATATATATATATATATATATATATATATATATATATATATATGGGCTGAGCACGGTTCGGTCCAATCTGAACATTTGAAAATCTCTAAAATTATATTAAACTTCGGATATTTGAATTTTTAAAGATCCAGAACTAAAACTGAAATAAAAAATCTCTATATTATATTGTTTTAAAAATTTCGGGACAATATAATTCGGGGATCAGATATTTCAGTTTCAGTCCAATCCAATTCAATCCAAAACAGAGATTCGGAGAAAATATATTTAATAATTAATTTTTTATAACTAATTATACAGTTTTAAGTTTTATTTTTTTATGAAATTTAGGTTTAATAAATTAATATATTATATTAATAATTATAATATATGATTAAATGGTTATATTAATAAATTAATACATTATGTTAATATATATAATTATATATCAAAACTATATATTAATAGTTTTTGTGATATAATTATATATACTATTTAAAGTTAACACATAATTTCTTATAATTAATTTCTAACTTTTTATACAAATTATTAATTATATATTACAAGTACTTTCTTATTGATAACCTATCACACAAATATTAATTAATAAAAAAAAATCAATATTATAATATTAGATACCAATAAGAGTTAATTAATCAAAAACTTTATTAGTATCACATAAATTTTATTAATACATCATATTTTTTTATTATCACTCATTGATTAATCATAACATATATTAAAAGTTTTTATTCTAAAACATATAAGTAGTAAATTTTTAATTTTTAATTGTAATATGTGATCATATCTTAGTATTATTAAAAACTAATACACATTATATTATTAATTTTTCATTGATGTAATTTTAATGAATATAATATTTAAGTAAATTATATAAATATTAATAGTTATATTCCATTGAGTTAAGGTATATACATTTTTAATTATAGATTTATAATTCATTTAAATTTTATTTTCATATAATCTTAATATAATTTGATAACTATTACAATAACATATATAATCTTATAATTTTTGTGTTATCTATAATTATTCAATTAATATTATTTATATATTATAAATAACAAACTAAAAAATTTCAGTTATTTCGATCCAATCCAATTAGGTACAGTTCAGTTTAATTCAGTCTAATTCTCGGTCCGGATATATGTTAATCTCCAGAACCATACCAAAATATTTTATTCGGTCCAATTCGGTTGGGTAAAAATCAAGAAGTCAACGATTCGGTCCAGTTCTAGATATACACTTAACTTTTTTTAGTTAATTAATTAAAAAATTTAATTTAAGTATCTTATAATATCTATAACCCATATAAAAAGAGGATAAGAGTAGTACTGTGCATGATGATGAATAGTACAATGACACACTTATCCCTTTTTTTTTTAATTATATTTATACATTTATTATCCCCTCTCTTCTTTTTTTTTTTATTTATTTATTTATAAATTTATTGATTTAACATTTTAACTTCCAAAATTTATATAATATAACCACGTTATTAATTACCTTTTCTTTCATTACAATTTACAAACTTATATATTATCCTTCCTTCTTTTATTGAATATTACAACTTTGCCCTTTCTTTTTTTATTCATTATATTATATATTAACTTTCAACTTCAAAATTATTATTTTTATAATTTTATTTTTGTCCTCATTTTTACGTTTCAATTAAAATTAATCATATAATAAAAATTATAATTAATAATTAAATTTCAGTAAAAACAAACATGTTAAATATAGACCAGGCTATTAGCACAAGCAAATTGCTCAATTGCATAGAGTCTCAAATTTTAGAGGACCCTAAAAATATTAAATTTCAATTTTTTTTTTAGAGTCAAAGTGTATAATTCTTAATCTCTTTCACATTAACTCTTCTCTATTTATCAAAAATAATTATTAATTCTTTTCTCTTTCTTTAATAAATCATCTCTCTCTTTCTCAATTTGCATTGGGATATTATCAGCAATATAAATTTTAATAGTTTTAAAGAATTTTTAGTGTTCCATCAAGTAAGAAAACAATCGTGAATATATATGGTTACATTATGGAAGGTATTTTTATATTCTAAAATTGTATTTTTTCACATTTTCTAGGAGTCCAATTTTTTTAAATTAGCACAGGACACCGAAAATATTTGAGACGGCCCTGGTTAAATAAGTAACCATTCTACATACATTGTTTTAATATTATTATAAAACTACAAATTTCAATCCTTTTCTAAATCTTGTGTTCATGTTGTATATGTATATAGATAAGAAGAAATAAAAGTGTTTTATAATATAATAATTTTGAGACTATAGAATAACTAAAATTTACAATTTTATGTACTAATATGTAACGACAATAGATAACAAAGGGTTACAGTATGAAACTATTCACAAAATTAGGGACAAAAATACTAAATTCAAAAATAATTTTATCAAAAATTTTCCTCTTATTAATAAAAAACTGATATTAATTTACTTTTAACTATTACTTCGGTGCAATTGACATTGATAAAATTTTTAAATTATAGTATAATTAAAGCAAAAATATATTGAAAAAACACGAAAGCAAACTAAGTAAATTTGTGTATTAAGTCAATTTAAAATAAAAAAAAAATTAAAGAGAAAGAAATAAATTTACATGAGAAAATCTATCTGAACTCTATTAGTTCAAAAGATTTAAATCAAAAGAATTTATCATGCAACAGTGTCTTATGAGACATTTAAAAAAGGTTGAGTAATTTTAGTTAATATTATTATTATTATAAATATCCATGAAAATTAAAGTGTTATTTTTCTATGTTTTCGTGAATTTATGAATTATATAATATAAAATTTTTGAATCTAACATTTAGGATTAATTTAAAATTTTATGGTATTTTTATTTATGACAAGACAATAAATAGATTGTGTATAAAAATGTGTTATCTTTTTATTTAGATTTGCTACAATGAACTCTTTAATATCTACTATTTCAGAATGAACTTCATATTAGTTTTCAAAATTTATATACAATTTCAAAATTATAAGTTGTATGTTAATTCTTGAATTATTATATTACAAAATACTTGTATTAATTTGTCAATGACCTATAATTATTCTTTTATTAAGGTCAAATTAGAGAAATTTAAAAATGTAAAAAAAAATAATAATAATATTGATTTTTTGCTTTGTATAAATTAATAAATAAAAATTTAAAAAGTTGGACATAAAAAGGGGTTAAGAATGAGAAGTGAAGAGGAGCAAAGGGACAGGAAATAATGAAGAGAAGAGAAGAGAGGTGTTTTGAATTCAAAGAATCTGTAGAAAATCAATTGGTGGGCGTGAGAAATACATCCCAGCAAGTGAAAAGTACAACAAAGATAAATGAAAATAGAAAGCGAGTGTGAAATAAAGTTGTGTGTTTTTGGGATACCGTAGCCAAGTAACGGGTCGTTGGTTATTTCACAAAAAGAAAAATAATGGGGTTGTTGGCAAGTGGGTGTAAAAATCTAGTAGAGCTAAAAAAAAATTTCTATATATGGAAGGTTCTGTCTGTAAAAAGCATTGTTGTTAATTGATAAATCCATTGGAAGGTGACTGCCATTTATCATATAAATAAAAACACCAATACGTGCATATTCTCACTTTTGATCTTTCCATGGAATAATGGAGCCAAAACATGCTCGGCCACAAATAATATAAATTATGGACCCATGCTTTTTTTTTATCAGGACCCACTTTTTGTGTTCTTATTCTCCTTTTTAGAAAAATTATTAAATAGATTTACTGCATATAAAAATAGTGCACATTCTCTCTCTCTCTTGTTTAGCTCTTTATATATATATATATATATATACACTTAAATCTTATAATAGTCAAAAAAAAAAAAAATTTGAAACACTTAAATTTCTAACACACTCTTTCATAATAATAAATCTTAACCGTCTCTCATCCTTTTCTTTTTAATTCTTCCTTAAATTTTATTTTTTGAATTATGGTCAATTGTTTATTTTGATCAGCAATGGTTCTAATATCTTCTATTAGATTTTAATATAGATAGTCTCATCTTTGCTGCCGTTACTACATCCACTATCGACTCTATTCTTTCCTTCTTCACTACGGTGGATTTTTTCTTGTAAATTGATTTGTGTTTGTTACTGCTAGACTGATATTTTTCATTTTATTATTTTGTATTAGATTATATTTATTTTGTTTATGTTATTGTGTCTTCTCTTATTGAAAGTTTTGTTATGTCAATTGTTCAATTTTTTTTTTTTTGTTATGAGTCTGGTGATATATATGTGCACTATTATATTTAGATACTCACAAAAAAATCAGTGTTTTATCACATTATTTCACAATTACAATCCCAGTCTTTCAAAGTTAATTATTTGGTAGTTAAATGTTTAGTTGTTTACGATCTGCGAATCAGTTTTGCTATTGTTAGGGTAGTTAATTCTATATCAATTCATTTTTTATTAAAATTTATATTCAGCCACTGATAATTAATGAAATTTAAATTTATTTAAAAAAAAGATCTTTATTTTTATTATTGTTATATTAAAAAAGACCAAACAAATCTTAAAGCCCTTGAACTTTATTCAATTTTGCTACGAAACCGCAATATTACTTTTGTGCACATTAAGGATTTATTTAACACCCTTTGCAAATGTCATTAATCAACTATTTATAAGTAATATTTATAGTAACTCTGACACGAAACTTGGATTCAATTCTCATTAAACATCAGAGAGAAGAACACAGGTTTTATACAACTAGCTGGTTAACAAACTCAGCTGAAATGGCAAAACAAAAATAACATAAATAAAACAAAAATAACATAAATGAAACAATAAAACTAATTTCCTAACTGCCTACTAATCTGAGCCATTAATTGTGAGTTAAGAGATGAAGGGCTATGATGATCTGGTGACATACTTGTTACCCCCCTGCAAGCTGGAGCATACAGGTCTTGTAGGCCCAGCTTGGAGATGGATGAGTAAAAGGATGCCGGAGGCAATGGTTTAGTAAGACAATCAACCAATTGATTTGATGAAGAAACAGGCAAGAGATGAATGACACCAGCAGATGATCGAGCCACCTCCAAACCTAGAAAGTATTTTAATTGGCCTAAGTCTTTAATTTGGAACTCATCATGAAGAAACTTTTTAACAAGGTTGATCTCAGCAAGTGAGGAACTAGCAAGGATGACATCATCCACGTAAACGAGCAAGGCAATGAAAGAATTAACAGTATTTTTAATGAACAAAGAGGGATCAGAGGCTGCTTATGAAAAACCTTGCTGTAACAATGCATTAGTGAGTTTGGCATTCCATTGCCGGCTTGCTTGCTTTAAGCCATAAAGAGACTTAATTAGCTTGCACACCTTTGAAGGATCAGAATGAATAAAACCAGGAGGAATTGTCATGTAAACATCTTCATTAAGGTCCCCATGCAAAAAAGCATTATTAACATCTAATTGATGAAGGTGCCAGTGTTTAGTTGATGCAATAGCTAGCAAGGTTCTCACTAGAGAAAAAGTCTCAATATAGTCCAAACCTAGCTGCTGAGTATACCCCTTGGCAACTAGTCCTGCCTTGCAACGTTCCACAGTACCATCTGCTTTAAATTTGACCTTATAAACCCATTTACACTCAATGGTGTGTTTGTTAGGTGGTAAATCAACCATGTCCCAAGTATGATTGGCTTGCAAAGCTGTTAGTTCAGCTTGGAAGGCTTCCCTCCAACACTCATGTTTGATGGCTTCAGAATAGTTCTTAGGCTCAATAACAAAAGTAAGAGTCATAGAATAATGTTTGTGCGTTGGAGCTAATTGATTAAAAGACATTACAGAGGCCAAGGTATGAGGAGTAGTCTATTTAGGAAGTGCGGTACAAACATAATCCTTGAGATAAGTAGGAATTTTAGAATTTCGAATTGGTCTTTGTAATGCTGGAAATTCAGGTTCTTGAAAAATGCTAGACGAAGAAGGAAGGGGAATTGGAGAAGAAGTCCAAGGTGAAGAAGAAGTAGGGGGGGTAACAAGTATGTTACTAGATCATCCTAGCCCTTCATCTCTTAACTCACAATCAATGGCTCATATTAGTAGGCAGTTAGAAAATTAGTTTTATTGTTTCATTTTTGTTATTTTTGTTTTATTTATGTTATTTTTGTTTTGCCATGTCAGCTGAGTTTGTTAACCAGCTAGTTGTATAAAACCTGTGTTCTTCTCTCTGATGTTTAATGAGAATTGAATCCAAGTTTCGTGTCATGGTATCAGAGTATTTCTTTCTCTGAAATTCTCATTCATCAAATAAATTTTCTCTTTCTTGTTTCTTGTTTTGATTCTTGGTTTTGTTATGCTTTATAAGATTCATTCTTACTCTTGTTCTTCTTATCAAAGAATCGATTATAGTCTTTTTGTTCTTTGATTCAATCGATTTTCCCTCTTATTCTTCTTGATTTCATTGATTTTTTTTCCTAATTGCCTACTAATCTGAGTCATTGATTGTGAGTTAAGTGATGAAGGGCTAGGATGATATGGTAACATGCTTGTTAAACTCAGCCTTAATTATCCTACAAATATTTGAAAAACCTCTAACAGTATCAAGTAAAAATTTTTCACTTTTATTTTTCGATTTTGGTTTTTATTTTTTATTTTGGTTTAATCAATAAAATCCCTCTTTTATTTTTAAAATCAATAAACCTCCTAAAAGAAGAAATTAGCACTCAAATTTCTTTCAAGAAAATCAACTTTTCCAATACACAAGACACAAGTCTTGTGCAGAAAAAGAAGTCCCTTAGTTGAATCTCCATGATAGCATCGGTGGACAAAGAAGATGAGGTGATGGAGACAAGAGTGTAAGAAGGAGGAGATTATAATTCAAATAAAAAGGGGAGATTTACAAAAGGGATACAAAAACCACCCAGAATTACGTGATTTTAATTGCGTGTGTTTTGTAATTTCTTTAACGAACGTAAAATAAATCTTCAATTGTAAAAAAAAATAAAATATATATATATATATATATATATATATTTGAGGACTAAAATTCAGGGGCACTAAAATTTGTTTGGCCTATATATATATATATATTGAACTTGAATTCAATTCTTCTATTCTTTTCACATGACATGGATTGGATGTTGTAATTCAATCTATTACTCATCATACATATTAGATAAATTATTATTTCATTTTTAAAATTTGACGGATGTTAAATAAATTTTTAATATGTAAAATTAAAAAAAAAAAAAAGTTCGGGAGCTTAATGTAGATAAATAAAATTATAGAGGTGAAATGGCAAAATCAAGTTAAATTTAGAGACACCAAAAATGTGTTTGACCTATAAAATGTATATATTGAATTTGAATTCAATCCTTCTGTATCCTTTTCACATCACATGGATTGGATGCTGTTACTTTTGTCATCTTCTTACATGGTCCCCTCTTCTCATTTCCCCCCTCATTCTAGTTCTTTATTATCACAAAGTGGTATTTTTTTTTTAAAAAACTAATTAAATAGTTATTCAATTTTAATTTGTTTCTCTATTAAAAATTAAAAAATAAAAAGAGAATAAAAGTTTACACCAATTTAACTTTAAGGATCAATTTGTTCCCTACTATAAGTATCCACTCAAAGCTTACCAAGTTAAAACGAGTAATATTTGAAATGATTAAATAATAGATATGAATAAACTCATATATGAAAAATAACATTGGATTTGAGCAGGGTATGATAGTGTAGCATCATATCCGTATTTATACCTATACTCATACACATATCCTATTTGAATTATCGGGTTTTACTTACTCGAGCCTACTTACACCTATATTATATGTGGACAAACACAAGTCAATATAAATTTAAATTTGAAGGTTTTAAGTTTAAATTTCAATGCAATATAAAATTAAAATAAAAAATAATAATAATAACTAGGGTGACACACCCTTCACAGGAAAAACAAAAAACAAAAGAGAGTTCAAGATACCTCCAGTAAAGAAAATTCTTTTCAGACATCAAGAATGAAAAAGAAAACAAAATGGAAGCTTTCTCGAAATAATAATAATAACAGTTGAGAGTTGAGATATTTGTTGTGATGATTATTGATGAGCGGGCATATGATCTGAAACCGCCTCAGCAAAAGATGAGAGAAAGAAAACAAACGAAGATGAATTGTTCACACGCGGCTGGTCTATGTACATGAATAATACATATGCACACTCAATTATATATGAAACAACATGGGAAAGAACCATCTCTCTATTTATCAATATGCCATGTGCAAACACATCATTATTATTATTTGTTTTTGTTACGAATGAGATCTGATTCCAAATTTTATTACACTACCAGCGACAGGGATATGTAAGTTTCACCCATCAATATCATCAATGAACCAAAGATTAAAAAAACAATGTCAAATCCCCATCATATAATATATACAATCCAAGTTTATATTCTTGGTATACGATGATAACATTGTTTTTTTTTTTTTACTTGTTGGAATTTTTCCATTTTTTAGACTCTTCCAAAAAGTTAGAAAATAAAAAATAATAATGTCAAATCCCCATCATATAAGCCATCCAAGTTTATATTCTTGGTAGAGAGAGAGAGAGATTTGTTGGTTGAAGTAGAAGTTTATATATTTAATCAACTTTGTGTGTAATGCAGATTAAGTGATAATGACACTTTTTGTTGTTTCAACAAGACAGAAATTCGTGCAATAAACGCTATATATAAGAAAAATGCTCAAATAAAAAAAGAGAGAGAGAAGGGAAGGGACAGCTCGGATTGAGATAATTTGCAGGTTTTTTTTTATTACCTCACTGACTTGAATACGCAAAACCTTAACATCCCATCATCTTACGCTTTGTCCATTTCAGTATCACCTCTCTCTGTACCTTTTTATTTTGTCTTTGGAAACATTATGAAATTTTAAAAAATTAAAATAAAATAGAATTGAAGGGTTTTTTCTTTCTTTTTTTAAAAGTTAAAACAAAATTACGCCATGTAGCTGCCTTGATGCATTCACTCACCGTCAAATTGGACGTAGAAACATGATTCCACTACATAGAAACACAAATAGCATCACATGTATTGCATACGTGGCAATACAGGGGTATCCTAGGTGAATTATTATTATTATTTTTTAGTCCATCCTAGTATTTTAGGACCAACGTAACTAATTATGTGTCAATTGATATTAACTTTCATATACAAATTCCTATTTCAGTGAGATAAATTAAAGTCTGAAATATTAATATAATTCAATTAATTTGAGCATATGAAACGCATATATTCATATTAATTAAATCTAATAAAAAGTAATACTCAAGTTTAAAGAAATGATTTACAAAAAATTTTCAGCCAACTGTCTACTTGGTTGGCTTACAAATTATTTATCTTTTTATTTTTAATTTTATATTTTTATTTATTATAGTTTATTTTTACTTTTATTGGCCATTAATTATTTATTATTTTTAGACTTCTGGTTATACTAATCGATGGTTATAACATTATTCACTTAAAAATTTTCAACTCTTAGTTTTCCTCTTTTGGTTATAGTTAACAATTCTTTATAAAAAAAAAAATTAGTAGTAAGAAAACATTTTTTTTATTTGTATTTTTTTCCCAAGTTTAATATCATATGTTATGTTTATTCTTCTTTTTAATATTTTTACATGAAATCCTAATTTTACTTATTTTTCTTTTAATGTTATCAATTTCTTTATTTTTATTGTTACAATCTTAAGATATGTAAGTGAAATTGTAAATTAAAAAATATTAATTATATATCAATTTTAATTTTTTTTACCAATCTCCTGGTCATTTTTGTTTTTATAACTATAAATTTTTTGTCTTGAAATTTTAATATAAATAATTATATTTTACTCTTATTTCTTTTTTTTGGTAATTTTTATTGGCATATTTATGTAAAAATTACTTATTATTCGGTTCAATACTACTAACTTATAGAGTGATAAGTTCAAAAGAAATATGATTTTATTTCCATATTTTCCTAACATATTTTATTACCTAGTTCTTTTTCTTTAGAGTAGGGATGGCAATGGGGCGGGTTGAGGGCGGGGTACCATCCCCCATCCCCATCCTCATCTCTGCAGGAAATCCCCATCTCCATCCCCATCTCACATGCGGGGACTATTTACTCCCCATCCCCATTCCTGTGGGGATCCCCGTTCCCCACTTGAAAATTTTATTTTATTTTATCTTGTCTCTTTTAAATTTTATATACTTTTAGATAGTGAAATGTAATGTGTAGAAATTTAAAATTTAGATTTTAATTATGCTTAAACTGATTCCAATATATTTAAATTAAAACTTATTAATATATGTACTATATATATTAATAAGTAATATATATATATATATATATATATATATATATATATATATATATATATATATATATATATATATATATATATATATATATATATATATATATATAATTCATAAATGCTGAAAAATAAGAATAAATTAATGTAAAAAATATTAATAAATTCAGACATATAAAGTATTAAAAAATGAATCAATCCAATATAAAATTCTTTAAAATTATCATGATGTGAAATAATTATAAAAAATGAGTGACAAAATTAGAAACTATAATATATATGTATAAAGCTAATCAAGTAATATATATTTTAATATTAAGAATAATTATGTAAACATAATATTGGGTCCTTACGGAGACGGGGATCCCCGTGGGGTGGGGAATACACTCCCCATCCCCGCCCCATCTCCGCTAATGGGGAAGAAATATTCCCCATCCCCGTCCCCACGGAGATAAAAATCGGGTAATTTTCGTCCCGTTCGGGACAAATCCCCATGCGAATGGGAATTTCCCACCCCATTGCCATCCCTACTTTAGAGTTAGATCAACAAATTACAAATAATTATTTTTATATATTGCTGGTTAAAAGAATGGTAATGTTATTTTATTCAATTTTATATTTAATTACAAAATTAAATTATATTATATTAAATTAATTTATTTTTAATTTTAATTTTTTATTCTCATTTTTTGGATGTATAAAAATTAATAAAAATATTTTTAATGATAAACTCTACAAGATGTGGGTCTACGATCCAACGTTCCTCAGTGAAATAGCAATTTGTATACATACAAGACCAATGCCTATATATTGAAAATGAAAATAACGGGGGAAATGTACGGGAGAAAAAAAAAAAAAAAAGTGAGAAATTCTATTGATGGGAAAGAAGAAAAAGGTGGATACCTGAGCACAATATATAAGCAGGTAATGTATCTCTCAGAATTCTAGGCCACAACAAACGCAAACACTGAAGTAGTGGAAACAATGCCTAGGGATAGAGACCCACTTGTAGTTGGTCGTGTAATCGGGGATGTATTGGACCCCTTTCAAAGGTCTATCCCTCTTCATGTTAGTTACACTAACAGAGAGATCAATAATGGCTGTGAACTCAAACCTTCTCAAGTTGCCAACCAACCTAGAGTTGAGATTGGTGGTGATGATTTAAGGACTTTCTATACTTTGGTATTTCTTCTTCTTCTTCTTCTTCTTCTTCTTCGTATATATACATTAATTTGGTGTTTCTTTTATTTATTCTATTCCCTTTATATATAATTTGCAGGTTATGGTAGACCCTGACGCTCCTAGCCCAAGCGACCCGAATCTCAGAGAATACTTGCATTGGTATGTAGATTCTCTCTATTTCATTTTATTTGTTTTTTGGATTAAAGCTTTAACAAACTTCAAATCTGATCTTACATAGTAATACTTAATACTTTTTTACTTTAAATATATAGTAAGTTTGATTTCGATTAAAAATCCAACTGAAAACATTTCAGACCCGGATACAACTTCATTAATGTCCATTGGTCAGTACAACTCCAATAATGTTCATTGATCGGTACGTAATACTAAAAATATAAATAAGGCATTTTATATGGTTATTTTATTTTTAAATAAAATAATTTATTTTATTTATAAAAAAATAATAATTTTATGAAAAATAATAATTTTATTTATATTTTTTGTAAATTAAATTATTTTTCATAATTTTTTTTAGTTACAAAAAAAAAATTAATTTTACGAAAACATGATTTATTTTTTGTAAAACAACAATATTACAAAAAAGTAAAATAATTTCTAATTACAAAAAAATGATTTTCTTATAAAAAATCATAATGTTCTTATATTTTCTCGTAAATTAGACTATTTTTTGTAAAGTTTATAGATATATAATTTAAAATATTAACTTAATCATTCTAGTATTTTTTATTTTTAATTAGTAAAATGTAATAGCAGATTAATTAATTATAATATTTTAGATATTTTAATTATATTTATTATTTATAACCATCCTATTGGCAGTAAAAAATAAAATTTTGTACTTTATTTTAAAACAAAATAATATAAAAATTTGCATATACAATATTTTTATAAGAATATTATAATTTTTTTAAAAAGAGTAACTTTTTTTGTAATTATAAAATTATTTTTCTGATAAAATTATTATTTTATATAAAATAAATCATATTAAAAATATATTATATTTTCATAAAATTAAAAAATTTTTTACAATTAAGTAAAATTGCAAAAATTTAATTTAAAAAAAATATAAATAAAATTATAATTTTTATAAAAAAATTTATTTTTTTTACGATAAAATAATCATAAAAAATACTTAAAACTAAATGTGACTTGGCGTAGCTGAAGAGCTAAAATCAAATGCAAATTAGAGTGAATAATAGAATAGAATAGTTAAGAGAATAAATGGTATATATATTGGCAAAGGTTGGAATTGATGGAAATGATTAATCGTGGTACGGAATCAGAATAAAAAAGGTTTATGTATGTATATAAGGAAATGGAGATGGGAGATGCAGTAATGCCACCATATTATCACATCATTTGTCATTACAATTACCTGTGGTCCCGTCCTACTTGTAAGTGGCTGCAACTTTTTTAATCGAAACCAAAAATTATATATTTAATACTCCGTTTGCACATATATTTTCTATAAATTAATCTCAATTTATAAAATTCATCTAATCATATAGATTTTTATTATGTACTCTCTGCATTATAAAAAAATTATTAACTTCTTATTTTTATACAGTTTAAAAAAAAAACATTAATTACTTTTCAATTTATAAATTTTATTAAATTTTTCACTTATATTTTTATATATATTCATTTAATAATATTATTATTATTAATTTTAAAAATATATATATTTCAATTAAAAATAATAAAATATATAAATATTTATAATTATTTTTATATCACTTTTAGCGTAGGTAATTATTTTGAGATATTTAAAAAAAATAATAAATAATTTTTTGAAAATGAAAAGAGTATATATATATATATATATGCACTCAATTATTTTGTCCAGCTGGCAGTTGCATCTTCCAATATAGAAAAAGAAGGAAGGAGACAAGAGAGGGTTATTAGGATATCATAGAACCTCAAAAGAATTTAAGAAAGTATCTTTCGGCTTTACTAGGTTTTTTTTGGAATACTAGTTTGTTTGTTTGGGTCCTCCTCCTCCTTCTCCTTGTACGACGATGCTGCCTAAAAAGAATACTTATTTCTTTCTCTATTTTCTTTTTCATCCGGGGCCCGCACTCCATTTGTTTGATATTTAAATATAACAGGACAAATATAATTTCCCTGTAGTTTTATGTTGTCAACTCCTTAATTATTCTTTTTTTTTTTTTAAAAACCTCATTAATTAATCTTTCTTAACATAATTAAGAAAAAATATTATTAGATAATTTTTAAATAAAAAAAAGAAAGTAAAGTGTATTACATTTTTGCATCAAAACTATATTAGAGAAGCTCTGTGTACACATTTCTTTTAAAAAAGTTAAAATTCTCCACCACAAATATGTGTGTATTACATTATTAACAGTGATCAGTGAGCACATTTCTTTTAAAAAAGTTAAAATTCTCCACCACAAATATGTATGTGGATAAAAATACATTAGTACACTGCATTATTTGATTTATTCAAAAAAGAAAATCATGTTCATGATAATTTTAAAAAAAAAAAATTCTATGTTCTATTAGACCATCAAAGTAATAATAATTAGAATAAAATAAAACTAATTAAAGATAATGTTAATAGATACAAGTCTAATCAAAGTTCATCTGAATTTTTGCAGGTTGGTGACTGATATTCCGGCAACTACAGGGGTAACCTTTGGTATAAGTAATTTACATTGACATTATTAATTGGTTTGGAAAATTTAAATGGCAGCTATATATGGGAAAATTAGTGAAAAGTGAAAACCAATAGAGTATTGTATGTTAATTGCAGGGCAAGAGGTAGTGTGCTATGAGAGCCCACGGCCATCGGTGGGGATTCACCGATTCGTTTTCATATTATTCCGGCAACTGGGAAGGCAGACGGTGTATGCACCAGGTTGGCGTCAAAATTTCAACACGAGAGATTTTGCTGAGCTTTATAATCTTGGTTTGCCCGTGGCTGCTGTTTATTTTAATTGCCAGAGAGAGAGTGGCACCGGAGGAAGGAGAAGAAATTCTTAGATGAATTAAGTTCAGCACATCATATTATAGATTATTAATAATCATATGATAGATCGACATTTTAATTTGTCGTATTTATTATTTAATATAAAAAAATTATAATTAGATAGTCCATAATATGATGTGACAAACTAAATTTATCAAAAAAAATTCAGGAAAAAGGCAAGGATAAAAATTTATTATTAATTTATATTTATTTACTCTCACTCAATCAATGTATGACTTACGAATCCACATGATAGTCTACATATATATATATATATATATATGCTTCTAAGTAGCTGTTTTGTGTCGTATGTGAAATATAAGATACGTTACTTTTATTAATTTGAGCTACCCGATTATATTATTGATTTAAATATATGAAATAATGACATGCATATTGTCTTAGGCAAAGTGCATCTTCTATCCGGAAAGATATTGTTGAATGTAGGACTTGTAATTAATTGTATATTCATTCATCAACGATATTTTGTTTTGAAAGGAAAATTCTGTTTCTTGTCCTTGACAGATAACCAAAATCCCACACATGCGATGGCTGTATGTATTTATAGTCTAATTCTGCAAGAAAGCTAACCTAAACATTCAAATAGTATCATATTATAAAACCCCATTAGCTTCAACTACATAGATTTACCAGCATTGAGCTTACATGAGAGGCTTTATGTAATTACAAACTATGGGACATGAGATTTTCACAAAAAGGCAAACAACCCGAAACTTTTAGCAATACCCAGAAAAGGATGCCAAGGATGAGAGTAGGTGCAACCCTGTTGCCCTTCAACTCTAGAACCAGGTTTTAAAGACGGCTACGGAGAAGTCTCATTGGGATTGATATTTTTAGCCGATGGAGGCAAGCACCTCTTCGAGAAAAATGTGGAAATATTTTGCATTCTTCCCTTGCCCTTGCCTGCTTTTCATAAGTAGATAGGAAAACAAGACTGATTCAATTTATAATAACTGGTTATATTGATATATCAACTACACTTTAAAAATGTTACCTGGTGATATTGATATGCCAACTTCATTCAGAACTTCTTTCTTGACCTGCAGTACGAGAACAAATATTTAGAAATTTTCTTTCTGTACATTTGATCATGTATGGAGTAATCAGTTTTATTTTCAGTCCATAAATTCAATAATTATATTCAAGAATATCCATAAAAATAAGCCATGAAGAGAGGGAGATCCTCATCCTTATTGCAGGAATGACATATCTCGAAATAGCACATTAACCTTCCATCGATTGTCCACAAACTCTGATATCTCACGAACTTTATTTCTTAACTGAGACTTTGAAACAGTAGGGAACTTCTGTTGCAAGGAATCTACCACTTTATTGATACTCTGTGAGCAAGACTGAATAGTAGAAACCTGTTACCAGGTTTTCAGTCAGAAAGCATGGGATTCTATCAAAAAAAAAATCTGGAAACCAGTAGTCCCAGAAATCCTACAGTGGCTAACATTCTTAACCCCTGAATCAGATTGTGAACTTACAACTATAGGCATATCCGAGTCCTGTAAAGCTGACACAGTTGAGATATGTGTGCTATTGGCCTTGCCACTTGAAACACAAGCTTCTCGATCTTCATCTTGTATCTCAACAGTTGATATTTCTATAGGAAGCCCACCAGGGAAAGGACGCACTCTAAGAGCTTCCAAACACATCTTTTCCAATTTTGAAGTACCTACTAAATCTTCTGTCGCTATCAAAGAGGCCTTCTCATGCATTAGATTTGATATTATCAAGGGCTGGTTTTTCCGAAGTGCACTCTCTGTTAAATTGTTCAGATACTTTTGTTGTTGGAGCAATGTACAAAATTCCTCACTCTCTGAGTCTCGCTTGCAACTAGGTGAACCTTTGGCCTCAACTGAGACATCAGTTTCCATTCTGTCAATTTGTACTCCCTGAATCCAAAAGGCAAACAAACTTCATAAATAAGTCCTGTAAATGGCTATAATAACAACGTCAAGATGTGTTATGCCTATATACTACAAAAACTTGAATAATACATTGCATGAGGGCTAAGAGTTTTACACAAGTTGGAAACCAATAATATATCTCAGTAGTTGCCAGACAACGAATATAGCAAAATGAAGACTTCAGAATTGCAAAGATAGTTTCTTACCTCATTTTCTGAGAAGTATCCATCAGGTACAAAAAAGCCATCTTCACTATCTTCTTCATCACCATCTTTTGAACACCCTTCCTCCAAACTTTGTTCATCATCCTTGTCACAATCTGAAAGGCTTTCACCAGGATCCTCCTGTAGAATAACAATGCCATTAAGGAGCATTTTCCTTGTGATAATTTTAATTTGAATAGGAAAACGCAATATCTCACCTCTTCCCATTCTTCATCACTGTCAACATCATAATCCAAGTCTGGTTCCTTCCTGAAAGGATGCCGTGGTCCAACAACATGACTGAGAAGGCAGGCATTATAAAATCAGTTTGATATCCAACCCAAACCCAGTTCTGTTTGAAAACAAGACTGATTTAGCAGTTTAAGAAGGCTTAGGTTCTCCAATTACCATAGACAAGAAATTATTAGAAATTAACAGTTACCATTGAGTAGATGTGTAATCAAGGATCATAAGACAAAATGTTAAATCAATACAAATTTTAATTAAGAATAAAAATGATTTGTCTTAGTGCCAAGGGCTTCCAAAAAAAAAGGTGATTTGTGCATTTGGCTGCAGTTTCCCAATGTAGAAAATCCATGAGCCTTAAGAGTGCTGAGCCAAATGATATCAATAACTATATAAATAAGGTTAAAATCTCATATTACACAAAACTAATTGGCTTGTGCTAAGATCCAATCTACTCTACATATATTCTACTTTATATTCTTATATTTTTCCCATGTAGGATTATATTTTCCAACATTCCCCTTCAAGTGTAATTAAGTCTAGACCAATTATCACTTGCCAAAGATAAGTCTACTCTTGAAAGCCCATCACAAACACACCTAGGCCTACTCTTAGAAGCCCTAGGTCAACAAATGGGTCTGGATTTCTCTGACTAGCCCAAACTCCAGGTATTTAAATACGAGCCTAAAATCATCCTGCCATTAGGCCATTTTCAACTCTGATACCATATAGAAAATACATGAGCCTTGAGCATTGGGCCAAATGATATCAATAACCATATAAGTGAGGTTAGAACCTCATGTTACACAAAACTAATTGGCTTGTACTAAAACCCAATCTACTCCACATATATTTCACTTTATTTCTCATACTTTTTCCATGTGGGATTATATTTTCCAACACCCAACATAAGCATTTTCCTAAATTTATCTAGCTTACTTTGTAGCCTTTGAGGAACATGGTAAAATCTCAGTGAAGAAGAGTTCACCTTTTCTCAGGCCAAGTACCATAAAATGCAGGTCTGTGACTCTTATCAAACTGCAGCAATTGCTTCCTCCTTCTCCACTTTTTACCATCAAGAGAACTCTCTGAATTAGTTACACTTATTCGATCATCAGAAGACTGTTCTCCCCATCCACTTACAAGCTTCTCTACACTCAACTCATCATCATGAGCAAGTTCTCTGCTAGCAGTCAGCTTAAGTTCCTTAATTAGTTCAGTCTTAGGCTTCTGACGTATGCTCCAGTGCTGTTTTCTATTTGACCGAAGAGTATGACCTAAATGATGCCAAGAAGATAAGTGTAACCTGCAAAGCATATCAGTCTTAATCATCATATCCAAGTGTTGAATGCCAAGGAAGGTAAAGACAATGAGGGACAAAAGCAGGTGCTGGGTAGTGTGCAACCTACTTGAGAATACCATCAATTGTAATATTATCATTTGATGACAGAGTACTGTCCATCGCTAGAGTAACTGCCTCAGACATTCTCTTACTCTGCTTGCTTGAAAAATCAGATACGGTTGCTTTAGTTGAAGTCTCATCATTTTGGGATATTGGTGAATTAGTTTTACTTCTTTTGAGAAAGCGTTCCATCATTGAAGCTTGCTTCTTTATAGCGATTTGCCTTTTCAGTTCAGCTTCTTCCTTCTCTCTACGCCGCTCTTCTTTCTCAGCTTCCTCTTGCTGCTTTCTTAGTTGCCTCCTCAGTTCAGACTCTTCTCTTTCACGGCGCTTTTCATCCTTTTCTGCTTCCTCCTGCAATCGCTTTTGCTCCTTTTCCTGAAGTTAAAAAATAAATAAATAAATATTTGTAACAGAGGACACATTGAAACCCAGCAAAAAGGAATCTATCAGTTTAGTTAATATGTGAATATGATATACATTTACTTATTCACAAACAAATACATGCACTCATGCTTATGTGTTCATAGATATCTGTTGTTCAACATCTTAAACAAAAAGTATTAAGAATTGCTAATCCAATTTGTCCCCTGCAAGAAAGAAAATGATAAAAAATGACAGCATTCTGTATTGAATATTCTTACTTCTCTGACAATTCTGAGCATTATCATATGCACTAAGTGACAAATTCTTGACTCCAGTGAGACAGAATGCATGCAATTAAAAAAAAATGTGAGACTTGCACATACAGTTTGCCTCTTTTCCTTTTGAAGTTCAATGTCCATTCTCTTTTTCTCCTTTTCCACTTCCCGTTTATTTTTCTCCAATTGCTTGATGAGCAATTTCTGCTCTCGTTCTGCTTCCTTATCAGCCCTGTGATACCAGATGTTTAAATAACAAAAAAAAAAAAAACTACATATTTAAAAAAAATAAGACTAGAGCCAATCTAGATACATACATCTCTGCATCATTCTTCTGTAACATACTAGCCATTAACAAACGGATATCTGCCTCTTGTAACACTTTACTTAGCTTTTCTGAAGCTCTCATCAAATCAACTTTGTAACTCTGATCACACTCTGACTTTTGTAATGCAGACAACATTGCTGAAATAACCAAAAAAAAAAAATGAAAAATCAAAAGAGCTGTATGAACTCAAACATGTCAATCAAATTGAATGTACCAACTGTCCTACTCAACTGATCTCCTATGCATCTGGCAACAGTTGCTTCATGACAGGCAGTCACTCAAATATTACAAAAATGACGTATTGATCTTATTTCACTAGTGCTCTAAAATGATTCGTGTATTTCCTTCTATTAAACTAAAAGTATTGATCTTATTTCACTAGTGCTGTAAAATGGTTTGTGCATTTTCTTCTATTAAACTAGAAGCTGGCCCACCTTCATCTCTTCATTTTTATATCCATGAAAGTAACATTAAATTGGTCACGAACTATAGTGACAGTCAAAAAAAAGGAAAATTCTCATCATGAATCCCTTTTCAGTAAACGAGTAATAAAATTAGAATGCTATGTTTAGTGGTAAAACAAAATGACAAAACAAAAGCATTGATAAATTTAAGGAAATATTTTCTTACCAGAAACAGCATTAATTCTCTCATGGATTTTTTTCCGACATGTACGCCGAATTTTTAATGCACCACGCACATATTTTGGCATCAACTTTAGATCTCTTGTCTGCAATATTAAGTGTAAAAAACACCCTACGATTATCAAGACGAAATGCAGCCAGCATTAATTATAGTAAGTTGCTGAAGGACAAAAAACCTCCCCTTATCAAATCAATTGATCTCATTCAACATGATGGATTGCAGAACAACAATAAATTAGTTACACACTCTATAAACTACAAAAATAGGGAGAATGATTGAATATCCTGGTGAAGCCAAGACTTTAAGTAATCAGTGGTGGCTTTCTTGGAGTAGCAATTGCAAACATCTCTCCTTTCTTCTTAGTGTGCGCAGTTGGATTAGAACTCAAAGCAAAAATACCAATTAGAACCAAGAACCAGGTAACAAACATGCCCCAGGACTAAAAACACCGCCTCAGGCTCAACCCTTCAATGCCAACGAAAGGGCATTCCTCATATACAAGAAATCAATACAAATAAAAACCAAATATAGAATAAAAGGCTTAATAAATTAAAATAAAATAAAGTTAACAAAACAATAAGGATATCGAGAAATGCACAAAAAAAAAAGAAAGGATACCTCCCAACACCAGAGACAATCTTGAGTCTCATCCTCCAAAACATCAGCATCGACATTGGGAACTCCGTACATCACTCTCTGCCCCACAAACAATACCGCACTTTTCACTATCGCCACCGTGACAGTGACATTGTCCTTCACTCTCTCCTTCGCCAACTTTGCATATATCTCCTCCACTAATTTGGATAGCGGCAATTGGCTCTCCTCCAACAACGATCCCACCATCCCATTCAGCGTATTACTGTCATTTCCACCAAAATCCGAACCGAAACCAAATTCCAGTTTCTGATCCATCACTTGTCTATAGTACCCAAAAAGCCCCTGAAGTTCGTTATTTAGGGCATCAATTTGACATGCCTTCTGGTCAATCGTCAAGTTGCAGAGCAGCAGCGTTGAAGATGCTCGCTTTCGCTTGAGGGTTTTCTTGGGCTGGTCTTGGCCGTCAGTTTTGGGGTAAGCATCAACGTCGTTAACAATCGTCAACGGCTCCGCCATTTGCTTGATATTCTGGCAAAGCAAAACCCTAAGACACAGAACAGAACAGAGAAATGTTGGACAGAGAGCGGAAGAAAAACGAAACGACACCGTATTTTAGTAAGATCTGAGAGTTTCAACTTTCAACTTCATATTCTCAATTAGCAACTAAAAAGTTTTATTGAAGAATGTGATGGCATAAATATATTAATTTTGTAATTTGATTAAAGAAAACGGGGAAAAGTATTGTTGTTTTTCCCGCCACTGACAACGATTGGGTTTTGGCTCCAAATTTTATCCGAAAAAATTTTTGTTGCTACTTTTGGCGCCTTTTAAATTTTCGTCATAGAAGCCCAACTACTTCATCTTCTACTACTACTTTACTTTTGGGCTGAGGCAAAATCACCTCTGGGTATATGTGAAGTATATGATATCAAAAATCAACTTATAAACGATTAACAGTCAACTTAATCAATTTTGATTAACAAAAAAATAATAATAATAATAATTTAACTCTCAAACTATTTTATTATCTTTCTAATAATCTAATTCTCAAGCTATTTTATTATATCTCTCAAATTATAGTATTTAAAAATACAAATATTAAAATATGCGAAAACCAACAATTAACTTGTAATCAACTATACAATATCATCAATCAACCCGAATTAACATGTTATCAATCAACAATCAACCATAAATCAACTAAAAGACAACCTATTCCATTATCTCTCAAATTACAGTATTTTAACAATACTAATGTTGATTTTTAGTATACAAATGAAACCAATAAAAACTAAAAACACATGCCAAAAAATCAAAAATATAAAAAAACCAACCAAAAATATAAAATATTGTTACGCAATTTCTGCAAGTGCACAGATCGTTTACAAATAATAAAGTGATGAGTGAGTATCATTTCCACAAGATAGAGTTTGTTAAGTACCAAAACTATTGAATATTCTATTATTTAGAAAATCAATTATGAGAAGTCGTATTTTAAGCTAAAGTAAAATTCAAGTAAATAAATGATGATAATATGAAACAATATTAAAGGCCAAGGATTTAGAATTCATCAATTGATTACCTATGATTACTTTATATTTTTTAGATTGGATTATTTTTGTTATAATTAATGATTAGATTTCTCTAAATTATATAATGTTCTCTCTCAAGATACAACATGTGTGTTCATATTAACCTTATATCTACTCTCGTGATCATAAGCAATTAACACAAACCTATTAAGTTTTATGGAAATCCTTTTAAAAATCACAAATGAGTATTTTTATCTCTAAGCAATACATTCCCTAGGTCAATTATCCTAATGAATTAATATTGTGCTTCCACTCTCGCTACTTCACACAATATCTTAAATCATGCAATTAATGGCCAGTTAATTACAAGCATTAAGTTCTAAGATAAAAGATTAATTCCAACAATCAAATCCAATCAATTAAATATAAATAATCATATGCAAATCAAAAGATTACATCTAAATTCTAGAAAAATGAACTTACCTACTCATAATTAAAAAGAAAGAAACAATTAAATTAACAATAAACATAATAACAACTTAAAATTAAATTCAAGAGTGGAGTTTAGAAATAACTTGTGTTGTGATACAATATTTGATTAACTCAAGCTTCCAAAAATTTATCCTCTTAATCAAAATAAAAAATATATATATACTCTAAGAAAGCATATGAAAATTTTTCTACATATTTTTTTGATGGATTTTCTTTGATACCCTTTCATTTTACCAAGCATGGTATTTATAGGCATGTTTGGTGGAAGAATTCAAGTTCCATTAAAATTCTTACATCAAAAATTTAATATTGATAGTTAGGTTGGCCACCAACCATTGAATTTTTACATCAAAAATTCAACAATAGTTAGGTTGACTACCAACCATTGAATTTTGGTCACCATCCATTAAATTTGTTTCTCATGGATTGAAAACTTGAATCATTGCTTGCATCATTATTTTTATACATCACCGCCTGCATCATTTATTTTATTGCATCATTGTGATATCATTTTGATTAGCAAAAATAAAATAAAAATACTTAAAATATCTTATAATTTATTCAAAAATTGTAAAACTATTTATTTCTAAAAATAAGTAATAATATTATTGCATTCTTGAGAATTGAATTGAAATTTAAGTTTAAACAAATAAAATAACTCTAAAAATATAGAGTTATCAAATATATTAAACTAAGATAATTCATCCCATATATAAACAGAATGTTAAAAATATTACATAATAAAATATTAAATAAATAGACTAAAAATTAAAAAAAAATAAATACAGCCAACAAAAAATTTATTATTTAAATAGTTTAAATTTAAATTGGAATTAATAAATTACTACTTGGATAATATATTTTTTAAAAAATATATTTAAAATCATAAAACTACATATTCTATCAAATTGATTGAGTATTATAATTTTTGAATTGAGTTTAATTTGGTATTCAAATTATTTAAGATCAACTAATTACACCCCAAAATAAAATAAAATTAATTAATTAAAATTAAAATTTCTCTCTACTTAATTATTTCTAGAAATTATAGACATGATCTATGGTTTATTTTATAAATATGGCTAACTCACTACTAAAAAATAATATAAAAAGAAAAAACTACAAATCAACTTTTGATCAACAAAAAGAAAGCCAGTATTTTAGCAATATTGATGCTAAAACACGTAAAAACTAACAATCAACCTATTATCAACTAAAAGTCAACCATAAATCAACCAAAAGACAATCTAATTCCATGGGTTTGCCTCTGAATCACAATTCACAATTATTGAGATATATATTTAAATTCCACAATAAACATCTAAACATTTTTATTTAATTAATAAAAATAATCAATCAAATTTAGCTTTATTATTGTTATTAAAATTATATAATTTTAATTCAATTAAGAAATAGTTAAATTTGTAAATGTGGAATGAATTTTAGAATAATATAAATTGTAATCGCAAGTTGTTAACCATTAACACGTGCTCTACTCTTCTTCTTCATCCATCATAACACATATGTTGGGTATAATTGTCTACACATCTACAAAATAACCTGATCACTAGCCTACTAACATCAATTAAATTATTGAATCATTTTTATACTTTATTCAGTAAATTATCTAATTTAAAAATGTTAAGTTCGCAATGAGCTACTAAAAATAATTTCCGAAATTTATTATTGTTTATTATTTTATTAGCTCAAGTGAAGCTAAAATATACAAAAACGAACAATCAATCTAAAATTAACTTATTATCAATAAACTATCAACCTGTAATCAACCATAAATCATTCTCTAATCAACCAAAAGATAATCTAATTCTCAAACTATTCAATTATCTCTCTCAAATTATAATGTTTTAGCAATACCAATGCTGATTCTTAATATGCAATGAAACCAATAATATAAAATTAACACATGTTCCTAATTATTACTGTTCATAATATTAAATATATTTGTTTAACATAAATTTTATTTTATAATAATAAAAAAAAGAAGAGTGCTTTGGATTTTGACCTTCACAATCCATCTCTACCACCATTGACATTAATCCACTATACCAAAAAAAAAAAAAAGATTTGATGTAAAAAGCTAAGAAGTTGCCAAGTTGCAAATTCTTAAAGAGAATGAAGAAAAAAGCTACACAAACAATGGATAGTGAAAATTAATTATCTAATTAATCACCACATGTCAAAAACTCAAGTTTTGAAAAGTACAAATTTGGACACGTGTTAATAGGGCATAACCATAATTATACGTTACATTCTTCATATGACACAATTACTATGGATTTTACAACACTAATATTTTATGTTTTTATATTAACAAGTATTAATTTATAATTTTATATAATGCAATTCAATTAAATAAAATTAATGGTAATTATATAATACTTTTGTTATGTGATGTGTTTGAATTATTTTTATTAATATTTTTACTGTATAATATGTTCAAATTATATTAATTTGTATTAATTTTTAATACAATTTATATCACTTAATATTATTATTTTTAATATTGAGAGAGGAAATCAAACTGAATTATATTATTTCACTAATTGATTGATTATTTAATTTATCAGGCATTAAACACATGCGTTACCTATCATAATAAATTAACAATAAGTATAAAAATAATTTTTTTAATGATAAACAAATATAATGGTTGCCAACTTTCCAGCTGCTTATGATTGAAAGGAAATTTACATTAATTGTAGACACCAAACTAAAGAAAAAAAATTAGCACTGTAATGTAGTTGAGACGTGCTTGGATTTTTTTTTTTTTTTTTTGGTTAATTAATGCCCTATTCCCTTTCCTTTTCGATGTAAAAAAAAAAATTTTGAGAAAGCCAACTAATTAAATATCTTCATAGACTATTGTTTACTAGAGATTATTTATTATCTACGAACGACATATGGTTGAATGAGGATGATAGATGCAGCAGTTGTCAAAAAAGTAAAAAATAAATATAAAAATATAGAGAGCGTGAAAACAAAAAAAGGTAAGTAGCAAAAAAAATAAGAATTCAAAAAAGGAGCATAAAAATATAAATGAAATATAAAAATGGATAAAGGGTATAATTTCCTAAAAATAATAATAATAATAACTATGTATATGCTCGAAGATGAAAAGAAATAGGTCTAATTTTCAGTTAAAAAAAGTTGGGCCTGAATTCATAGTATCATTATTTGACGACTAAAAATGAGAAACACACACTGAAAAATGAAGAGAGATTTACATGATTAAAAGTACATTTAGTGTTACTGTTAAAAGTTAAAAATTGCACTTTTTATGAATTTTTTTATTTAACTTATTGATTTTTATTATTTTTTATAAGTTATTTTTTCAAAATTGTTTTTAAAAAAAATATTAATTTATCTATTTATACTTAAAAATAGTTTTAAAAAATAAAAAAAAAATACTAAAAATTAATTTGGAAAACTCAATCTCGTGCCCTAAATGTAATTAAAGACGGGAGTTGGCATGTTAATTGCTAAATCCCAAAAAAGAAAAAAAGACAGATGCAATGGTAAGTATGCAGTAATGTCACGACTCACAAGTCGTAGGGTGTTTTCCCTTGCAGTACTCATGAAAACACGTTTCCTTCCTTAGTTCCTCTGCTCTTTTTTCATCTTTCTCCTTGAGCTTTCTGTCTAATTCCATATTGTTGTTACTTATTATACATTTAAATTAGAAAAAAAAAATGATTCTGAATCTACGCCCATTAGCCTTCCCAACCCAGAATGCCAAGTCTTCTACAATCTTCATGGCCTCCATTAGTACTCCTACTACAAGGTCTTTTTATTTTCTTACTTTAATTCCCTTTTCTTTTTCTTTTGCGTGTTTAATTCTTAATAAACCAGTTAAAGAATTATAAATCTTTATTAGCTAATCTTGCACTTCTTCAGCTCTTGTATTGCATGTCTGGGTTTCTCTCCCAAGAACCTGCAGCTACTAGCTTTTGAGAAATGGGTTAAATCTGCCTCTGTCTGTTCGTCAAAGTATTTTAATTTCCATTTTCCTATCCTATTTGGCGTGCGAATGCTCTGTTTTTTCCGTTTTCTTCCATATTTTATCAAACAATTACCTCTTGTTTATAATCCTCAAGAATTTATGTCCATTTAATTATTAGTTTGAGAATGCTCAATTGTACTCTGTTTCGTTTCAGCAGGGACGAGGTGAATAATTCATCAGAGAGCAGGCCGCCCTATCGCCCTGCCAAACAAGTGCAATTTCAAATTACACATTCCATGCCACCAGAAAAGGTGGAGATTTTCAAATCTTCGGAGGGATGGGCTGAAAAGAAATTGCTTATGCATTTAAAGCATGTTGAGAAATGCTGGCAGCCACAAGATTTTCTTCCACAACCAGAGTCTGAAGGATTCTATGATCAGGTGAAAGAACTAAGAAAAAGATCAAAACAACTTTCTGATGACTATTTTGTAGTGTTAGTTGGCGATATGATCACAGAAGAAGCAGTTCCAACTTATCAGTCAATGCTTGACACTCTTGATGGAATTCAAGATGAGAGCTGTGTTTCTCTTTCTCCTTGGGCCATTTGGACTCGGGCATGGACTGCTGAAGAGAATAGACATGGTGACCTTCTTAATAAATATCTTTACCTCTCTAGCCGAGTAGACATGAAAATGATAGAGAGGACAATTCAATATTTGATAGGTTGTTGAATGGTGAGCATAGTGGCTAGTCCAATTTACTACCATTCAGTTGTATTTATACTTTTTTTGGTATTGACCTAAAATTTCCTTCCAAAACAAACTTTAATGATTTCTTGATCAATAGTTTTCACCGTAGCTTAGATAGAAATGTCGAATGGCTTACTTATGATAGTTTGTGCTGTGGGTTTCAAATATTATAACATACAGGATTCTAAATTTGAGAACAGTCCCTTCATGGGATTTATATACACTTCATTCCAAGAGAGAGCAACATTTGTCTGCCATGGTAACACAGCCAAGCTAGCAAAGGAACTGGGAGACATAAAGCTTGCACAGATATGTGGAACCATTGCTGCAGATGAGAAACGCCATGAAACAGCGTATGTTAAGATTGTAGAGAAGCTATTTGAGATTGATGCAAATACTACGGTCTTGAAATTTGCTGATATGATGAGAAAAAAGATCCAAATGCCAGCCCAGTTGATGTACGATGGTCAAGACTATAATCTTTTTGACCATTACTCTGCTGTTGCTCAGCGTCTTGGAGTTTATACAGCTAAAGATTATGCAGATATTTTGGAATTGCTTGTGGAAAGATGGAAAGTAGACAAATTGATTAGTCTTTCTGGCGAGGGACATAAAGCTCAAGATTTTGTACGTGGATTAGCAGCAAGATTTAGAAAGCTAGAGGAAAGAGCTCAGGAAAGGGCCAAGAAAGCTTCTACGACTCCATTTAGCTGGATATTTGGCAGGCAAATTCAAGTTTAATTCCACTATATAGTTTATAATGATCACCAGCCTGTTCTAATTAATAAAAAATATAGATTAATATTATGCAAAATGTGCCCACTTCAATCATTCAAATTCTCCATTTATTGATATAACATGATCGTAATACTTGAATTTTGATCAATAAAATAAAGAATAAATTTACTTGCAACCGAGTAAACTCTTGAAATTAAAATTTATCCTTAATTTTTTCCAAGTAGAGTGATATTTTCTTAATGAATAGCTATATATGCAGTTCACTTCACTCTAAGCTTTAATGAATAGCAATAATATGCAGTTCACTTCACTCTCAGCTTTAAGTATAACTTGTTCAATATCATTATACGAATTTCCTCTTTTTTTTTTTTTTCAAGATAACAAAGGAATCAGCAACGTTGGTTCGTACAGAAATATCAGGTCATTGAGTATTATAAGTGTTTCTTCTGATCATTCACTTTGAAATTTACAATTAACAATGTTAATATATAAACTTGCACTACTCATGGCTCATTTG
The DNA here is from genome assembly GCA_947687605.1 of Reutealis trisperma. Classification (NCBI taxonomy): domain Eukaryota; kingdom Viridiplantae; phylum Streptophyta; class Magnoliopsida; order Malpighiales; family Euphorbiaceae; genus Reutealis; species Reutealis trisperma. The sequence goes on along the minus strand of CANTUT010000016.1, from coordinate 277,745 downwards.
AAAACCAAATCTCTCATAAAGCTTCTAAAAGAGACAAAATAAAAATAATATATTATGTTAAATTTAAAGTAACTCTCACTTTAGAAAATTAGACGTGAATTTATTTCTTTAATCTTCATTTAAAGTGGTCTCTAATTTTCTCAGGAAAAAAAAATTAGATTTCTCTATACATTACTTAAATTTGCAATCCAGGTCTTGATGTAAAAAGCTAAGAAGTTGCCAAGTTGCAAATTCTTAAAAAGAATGAAGAAAAAAGCTGCACAAATAATGGATAGTGGAAATTAATTATCTAATTAATCACCACATATTAAAAACTTAAATTTTGAAAAGCATCCATTTAAACATGTGTTAATAGGGCATAACCATAGTTATTAGTTAGATTTTTCATATGACACACAATTGCTATGGATTTTACAATAATAATATTTTATGTTTTTATATTAATAAGTATTAACTTATAATTTTATATAATGCAATTCAACTAAATAAAATTAAGGTAATTATTACTGTTATTAGAATCGTACGATTCACGAGTCGAATTGTGCGATTGGGTTTTTTTATTCACCGATAAAACGAGTCGACTCTATACCATTATTGTTAGAATTGTACGATTTGTGAGTTGAATCGTACGATTCGATTAGATTCACTGATAAAATGAGTCAACTCCATATGCTGAATTGAAAAGAATAGAGAATCGATAGTGAATCATGCGAATTGGTCCCAAATCAATGGAATCAATATAAATCAGAGGATTCATGCAATTTTTAAAATATAAATTAAAAAAAAAAAAGATAAAACGTGAGAAGATGATGAGTTTAAAAAGAAAAGACCCGGCTTTAATGAAAACTAGGAAAAAGAGTTTATTAATTGTACTCTTGTAATTTCCAAGAGTTAGAGTATTAATTGTAGAGCGGTAGTTATCAAGTCACACAAATTCTGATACATAATTATAAATATAAATATAATTATTTTTATTTAATAAATCAATTATTATTTTAATCAGTGAATGATAATTTAAGGTACAGTTTTATATTAGTTTCAAAAAAAAAAGGTACGTGTATACATTAAGAGTTATTTTAAAACAATATTTAATTATTATTTTAAATTATTTTAAATTTCAAATTATTTAATTTATTTTAAATTTTATATTACAAGGTGACTAATTAATTCTAAAAAATTCTAAACTAATTTTCTTTCAAAATAGAGAACCAAAGAAGTATAACTACGCCCCTTGTCTTTTCCTTGAAATAAATTTTTTACTATTTATTCTTGAAGCGTCAAATATATTCCTAAGGGAAATCAAAAATAAAATAATTGGGACTTAAAGTTAAGAAATATTTACCATGAAATATATTATTTATATAAATATAAATTATTTATAATTAATATTCGCATCTTAACTAAATCTTATGATTCGATTCTCGATTTACAAAATTAAGATTTCAATTCTCAATTCAAATCTCTATTTGACAACTACTCCCTCTATTATGAAAAAATTGATTATTAAAAAAATTAGTTTTATTAATGAATAAATAGCTATTTAGCAATTCAATAAAAAAATGATAAAATTGTTAATTTACTCTTTCATTTTTCAAGTATGATAAATATTTTCCTAATTTATATTACAATTAATAGGGTTCTTTTTATAACTTATAATAAAGTTATTATTATCTTAAAAATAGTAATTTTTTCTTAATAGCCACTTTTTTCAGAATGAATGGAGTATGCTCTATATGCTGAATCGAAAATAAGAGAAAATTGATAGTGAATCATGCGAATCGGTCCCAAATCGATAGAATTGATATGAATCAGTATATTCATGCAATTCTTAAAATATTAAAAAAAAAAAGATAAAACATGAGAAAATGATAAATTAAAGATGAAGAGACCTGGTTTTAATGAAAACTTAGAAAAATAGTCCGTTAATTGTACTCTTGTAATTTCCAAGAGTTAGAGTATAAGTTGTAGAGTTATAGTTATCAATTCACACATAAATTCTAATATATAATTATAAATATAAATATAAATATTTTAATTTAATAAATCAATTATTATTTTAAGTAGTAATTGATAATTTCAGGTACAATTTTATATTAGTTTCAATAAAAAAAAAGTACGTGTATATATTAAGAGTTATTTTAAATACTGTTTTCAAATTATTTAATTTATTTTAAATTTTATATTACAAGGCAACTAATTAATTCTAAAAAATTATAAACTAAGTTCAAATTATCTTTGTCAAGCTTGAATCTAAGGGCATGTGATTGGCACTAGAACAAGGGTAATATACGTGGCTACCAATGTCCGTAATAAGCTTAACCTCACACTAAACCACCAAAATACCACATAATAGGGCTATGGCCCAAACGTTAAGCAGATCCGATTAAAATACCAATACAAATCAAAATCAAGGCCACGTTGGGCTAATATCACTGTCATCTCAAAAATATCATATATTATATTATTGGACTCTACTTAACAAACAATGTCTCAACTCAGAAAGTATATACTAACTGATAATACATAAAATACAGATTTTAAGAATAACATTGCGAATTTCTAAAGTATCAATATAATTATACACATTATTTACATAATTTAACACTTATAATACAAAATATTGTCGAAAGGCAATTAGCAATTCTACTCAATTACAATCCCTTTACAAGCTCATTCCACAACTTGAAAATAATAAGTTGAATAGGAATGAGCGTCTAACTCAATGAATGATACTAGCTAATATATTAATCAGGTGTCCTACACACAAATTCTAATGCTCGTGCTATGCACCATGTCACAGATACAGATAAATCACATAATAAAGTAATGATGAGATACAGTCCACAGTACCACACTAATACTCAATACAGGGAGCCGATCCCCCTATCATAGCTCTCTGAATCCAATAATCTATCTCTTATATCTAATGGGCTCGACCGTCATTGGTCTGTACCGTGCAGCCATGACTTGACTGATAACGGCCCTAGCAATGAGTAGGCCCGACCAACATCCACCAGTCATAGCTCATCTTCTCAATCCCATCAATATCATAATCATAATCATAATCATACTCATACCCATGGTTCCTAGGTGGTACTGTATCATTCCGATCCCCATCCGTCAACCATAACCATTATATAACATAGAATATCAATTCATCAATCATAATCAAATGTTAACATGCATCTATGCAATAATAATGCATAATATATATATATATATATATATATATATATATATATATATATATATATATATATATATATATATATATATATATATATACACATACAGTAAATGCAGATGCATATAAAAACAGAATAACATATTAAGGAGTATTACTCACCTGGTGACGAGGCATCTAACCAACTTCTCTCGGAAGTACAACTATAGGAAATAGAAAGATGCCAGAACAACGACACTAAATAATAGGAGATATTATCAAAATACAAATGACTCATATATCAAGACATAACTAAAATGCCATTGAGACTCTTGCCGAGATTTCGGCAGAGTCTCTCATAAACTCGGATATTACCCAAAGTCAACAGAAAATATAGCACTTCTAATAATCTTAATAATCAACATAACCCAATACAACTCCAGAGACCCTTCCTGGGTCCTCCCAACTCATACTCATCAACAATCAATCAACCTTTACTAATTAGAATATACTAAACGTAATCTAAAATAAATAACAACTGAGCTACATGAGTTTCAAGTTTACCCTCACAAATTCTGATCAAACGAAAGTTGAAAACGGCACTAGAAAGGTGAAACGAAATTGTCGGATTTCTCCCAAGTGCCACCGCTGGAGCATAGCTGGCTGGACACGCGCTGTCGGTGGTGAAACGAGGCGATCTACACACCAATAAGTTCATCTTGATGCCAGGAGCCCATAAATAGCCACCACTCACTGCCACACGCCACCGATTCGCCGAAAAATGCCCCAAAAGTCTCGGCCTTCACTTTTTGATCTCCTCTTTCGGTGACTTTCAAAGGGCGAGGCAGATACCAGGTCAAAGCTCATGAGAGGACAAGTCGAATGGCACCGATCTCACTCCATTTAGTCGCCAGAGTCAGTCGAAAAATCAATCTGAAGTTTTGGCGTCGACAACACTCTCTTTCTTGAACACGCCGTCGCCCAATGCTCGATCATGGTGCTGCTGCCTCATCTGAGATTGCCAGACACCAGCCTTCAACTGGGTGGCGATAGTGCTCGACACCGTCAACCGGAAGTCGGTTCTCCGGCACCACAATTCTCTCTCTCTCTCTCTCTCTCTCTCTCTCTCTCTCCCGTTCTATATCTTCAATTTTGCTGCAGCCATCTGATTAGCTGTTAGCCAATCAGATGGCCCCGTTTCCCCTATTCCTCTTCTTTTTATTCTTCATTTCAACATATACATGTATATATAAAACAACAACAACAACAATAATAAAAATAATAAACCATAATTTACATAATAAAATTCAATTAATATAAACCGTTCATAATAAAAGTAATTATAACGAAATTCTAAACTTCCGATAAATTTATATAATTACAATATAATTTAGATTAATCGAACATAATATTAATTTAATATCAATATTAATATTCAAATATCAAAATATAATTTCTCAAAATACCCACTATAATATTTTCATAATAATATATGTTACTTTCTTCAATTATATACACATATATAATATTTAAATAAGTTACTATTAATAATATATATTCAAATAGTATGAATATATATATCTTAATAAAATACAACTTCAATTTCTGTTTTAATAAGGAAAATATTAAAATAATATATTTATGTAAAAAAAAAGATTTTTATAAAATAATTAAAAATTTAGGGTATTATAATATTGATTTGTATTAATTTTTTATATAATTTATATCACTTAATATTATTATTTTTAATATTGAGGGAGGAAATAAAATTGAATTATATTATTTCACTAATTGATTGAGCACTTAATTTATCATGCATTAAACACTTGCATTACCTATCATAATAAATTAACAATAACTATGAAAATAATTTTTTTAATGATAAACAAATATAATGGTTGCCAACTGCTTATGATTGAAAGGAAATTCACATTGATTGTAGACACTAAACTCAAAAAAAAAAAAGAAAAATTCTGCAACGTGATGTAGTTGAGACGTGCTTGGATTTTTATTTTTGTTAATTAATGCCATCTTCCCTTTCTTTTCCGATGTAAAAAAGAAAAAAAAAATTGACAAGGCCAACTAATTAAATATCTTTATAGACTATTATTGACTAGAGATTATTTATTATCTATAAATCACGTATCGTTGAATGAGAATGACAGATGTAGTAGTTGTCAAAAAAATAAATATAAAAATATAGAAAGTGTAAAAATAAAAAAATAAGAATTAAAAAAAGAGCGGAAAAATGTAAATAAAATATAGAAATTGGTAAATTGTGTAATTTAAAAAAAAAACAGTAATACCCATTTACATGAAGACGAAAGGAAATGGGCTTGATTTGCAGTAAAAAGAAATTGCGCCTTAGTTCATAGTATCATTACTTGATGATTTAAAATGAAAAACACACACTGAAAAATGAAGAAAGAGATTTACATGATTAAAATGCGTTTGGTGTTACTGTTAAAAGTTAAAAATTACGCTTTTATAAATTTTTTTATTTAATTGATTGATTTTTATTATTTTTTATAAATTATTTTTTGAAAATTGATTTTATAAAAAAATATCAATTTCTCTATTTTTATTTAAAAATAATTTTAAAAAAAATAAAAAAAAATTATTAAAAATGCATTTGGAAAACTCAATCTCGTGCCTTAAATGTTATTAAAGATGGGTGTTGGCATATTAATTGCTAAATTCCGAAAAAGAAAAAAAGACAGATGCAGTGGTAAGTATGCAATAATGTCACGGCTCACGAGTCATAGGGTGTTTTCCCTTGCAGTACTCATTAAAACACGTTTCCTTCCTTGGTTCCTCCGCTCTTTTTTCATCTTTCTCCTTTAGTTTTTTGTCTGATTCCATATTGTTGTTACTTATTATACATTTAAATTAAAAAAAAAAAAAAAGATTCTGAATCTACGCTCATTAGCCTTCCCAACCCAGAATGCCAAGTCTTCTACAATCTTCATGGCCTCCATTACTACTCCTGCTACATGGTCTTTTTATTTTCTTACTTTAATTCCCTTTTCTTTTTCTTTTGCATGTTTAATTCTCAATAAACCAGTTAAAGAATTACAAATCTTTATTAGCTAATCTAGCACTTCTTCAGTATGTTCGCACTTCTTACACTGCAAGTATATGAATCTATTGTATCGAGTACTTTTAATAAGTAAAAAAGTGTTGATACCATAGTAAAATGAATTAAATTGTCTAAATTTTTTAATATTCAATATATGAACAAGAATGATGGAACAAATGAATAGGAATATAATGACAATTATATAATTAATTTTATTCAAACAACCTAATCCCCCATTGAATTGAAGTTGAGAACAGCCTAAAAATACTTTATAATTACTAAGTAATTAATCAATTAAAACTATATCTACTAAACTCTTCCATTATCCTAAAAACATACAATCTCGCTCGAAAAATCGAATATTCGTTGAAAACTCGATGTAGAGTACGTTAAATGACACTCACTGGAATAGCTCGAAAAATTCCTATTAGCGTACGTTTGAACGGCGGCGAGAGTTGGCAGTGAGCTTCGATGGGCTGCTTTGTCGGCACTTGCTGATTCTTCCTAACTAGCACGTGCTATGGTACGGTGGTCAAACAACGACCCTCAAGCTAGCATAATCTCCTCCGTTCACTCTCTCTCTCTCTTTGTCTTTCTGTTCTTCTTTGGTTGGGACGGCAAATGCTTATTGTTTCCAAGGAACCAATTAGTTTCTGCCCCTAATAATAATAATAATAACAATTTATTTAATTTAAAATTTAAGAAGAAAATTATCACATAATATAAAATACTATTCAATTTAATCAATAATCCTTTGTAAAAATATAATTTAGAAATATAAAAAATAAAGATTTTACACTCTCTTACTCATTTTTTTTTTAAATTTTTCAACTTAAATATTGATTTAGACATCAGAGACTTCCCAAAAGTCAACCCTAGGCCTCTGGTTTTATTTTTTCTTTCATGAAGGTCTTAAGAATCCCTCTAGCACAGACGAGATAATTCTAAATATATCATATCAGAAGGCAAAGAAAATGAAGAAAATATTTTTCTCCTGTGTTGTCTTGTCTTGGAAGAGTGAAACTAAAAAGGAAAGAATATCTCTTGTTTAGTCTCCTGCCTTTCCACTCTTCCCAGATAGATATTAAGAGTTTGCTCAATTAGTAATTTGATTTATTTATTTTTATTTTATTGATCAAAATTTAATTTTTGGTGTTAGATTACTCTGAAGATTTTTTCTCCTCTTGTAAATTAATTATGACGAAAATTAACATATGAAAAAATCTTTATCTTAAAAACTATTTTAACATTTATTTTAGAGAGGCATTTGATTATTGAAATCACATAATACAACTCAAAAATATCATTTTCCGATACTGATTTGTTTAGAAATATTTCTTCTAAAAATTGAATTTATAAACGAGAATTGTTAAATACACTATAAAATCTCTAAATACACTCTGTTTTAATTTTTCATATGCGAATATTACTCTCAATTTACTTTCAAAACAACCAAATTAAATGCAGCATTTATCAAAACATTGGAATATTGTTTAAGGATAATGCTCACATTTTCCTACTAAAAAAGATTAAGTAGGTGGCAGCGGCATTGAGCAATTAGTTTTTGAAAGTAAGTTACATGATTTTTAATGGCAAAACAATATAAAGAAACAGAGATTAATTTGAAGAGACAGAGTTTATTCGTAGTTTTGAAAAATTAGCGCATATATTGTTAGAGTATCTAACAAGTACAAAATATTAGAAGGTACATATAAGAAGAGGGGTCAATCATCCATCGTGATTAGTTCTAGTAATTTTAATTATAGTTAGACTTAAATATAATAAAACTCTATATAATATAATGTGAAATTTAATATGGTATCAGATTAATTTACTCCGATTTACTTATTATATAAAAATATTTATGATTTGAGGAATTGTTTTAGAATATCCCACATTTAATAAAATGACTAATTCTTGTCATTTTGATTATGGCTTTGATCCAAATATAATAAAACCTATGTAATCTAATGTGACTAAAATTTAAAAAATATATATATGAAAAAATAGAAATAAACAAATAAACAAACCAACTAGACATGTAAAAGAAAAAGTAGTGATTGATTTTTTTGAATTTGGCATTTTTATTTAGTTGATTGCAGAGATCTAAGATAAAAAAAAAAATGCATAATGGCTTGGATTCTTTGGAATTTTTTTATATTAAATATTTCCAAAAATTATTATATTACATTTAATAATTACTTTTAAAAATAAATTTTCTTTCTTTTACTCTTTTCCAGAAAATGGATTAATACCAAAGGACCTTCGATGCAGTAGTACTAACTGCTAATGTCTTTAACGACAAATGGAGGGAGACCACACGAGTGTCATAGCCCTAACATCCAAAATGTAAAATTTTTTTATTATGTAATATAATATTTAATCCGTCGTAATAAAATATAATTAAATATATTTTTAATATAAATATTATATTAAAAATATATTAATTATATTATAATTTATTAAGTATATTTTAAAATTATTAAAATTCAGCTGGCAAATTTTTCTTAAAAATATGAAATTTGTTTAATTATACATATTATTTTAATGTAAATTATGGTACAACAAATTTAATTTTTCTTGATTTTTTTTTTGATTCCGTTACTATTTATCTTCAAAACTGAAGGTCTGCAAATGAACGAAAGAAAACGGATTAATGCACTGAGCAAATGCCGAGAATCGCAGACCGATTCATTTGTGCGTGTGATGCGGGCAAAACGGTCCCGTTCTTGCAGTCAAATCAAATCGAAAGGATTTTTTATTTTTTTTTTTGGCCCGAGCAAATCAAATCAAAAGGATTACTTTCTTAATCATTTTCTTCGTGAAAAAAAATGCACTCATGTATTGAGTGGAATGATGGCACTCTTAGCATGAAAAAAATATTTTTCACTTTTACAGGTACCATCCCACTTATATATATATATATGTATATAATTATAATCCTTATTCACCTAAGGATGAGCTTTGCCATTAGATTGAGCCAGCATCTACCAATAATTCATTTAAGAAAAAGATTCGTAAATCAATTCAGTCAACGCTTTAAAAACTCAATAGGAATATGGAAAGAAAATGAGTAATCTCTGTATCTAAAGATAAATAGTTTTTTTTTTTTTTATTAATGTCATAGGTAATAATTAATAGCCCACCATTTTTTTCCTAAATAAAAAAAAATAATAAGCATTAAAGGAGCATGACCAATTCAGCATAATTACATAACAGCTGCATGGCGATCTAATAGCAAATTACATTATAAAAGGACCTGGAGTTTTTGAACTTGGGCTTGAAGTACCAAACAGATAAATCACTCCAAAGACTGGATATATGTAAAATTATACAGATGCCCTATGCCTTCCTATTCCTTATTAGAAGTCTCTGCCTACTCAGCCTTCTCTGCCGTTTGAGATCCAAAATGGAAAGGAAACAATATAGAAAACAGGGCATTTGTGGCTAAACAGACATAAAAAAAAAATAATAAAAAAAATAAAAATAGATACAGTGATACCTTGGCAGAAAATGGGATCCACATTTGATTTGGAAAAACCATGAGAAAGAAAAATTTCAGAGAAAATGATGAGTTTCTATCTTTAAAACTTTATAAATTAAAAAGAGTTGAGCATCAAACACTTATTTAGTATAGAAAATTTTTATTTATACTAAGTGTACAGATTTATCTCATACGCCAAACTAACAAGTGATGAAATATTTTAATAAATTAGATTTTTTTATTTTTTTTAATAATAAAAAAAATATTTTTTTTTGTTCTATGTATTTTTATTTTATTAGATTAATTTATACACTCAATATAATTATTTTTTAAAACAATAATATACATGTAAATTATCTTTAATGTGTCTAAAAGTTTTAGAGTCAAATTATCCTGTTGTAGCGGCCACTAAATTCTGGCTACAATTTTATTTAGTTCTCCTCGCTGAATAGCAATTTGTATTTGAAGAGACGAGATACGTGCTGTCGTGTTCTAATGACAACTTATTCATGTTCTAGTCAATAAAACGCAATTTTGTCGTTTTTGACTGTTATTCATGATTCACGTTTTATTTTTATTATTAGTTTTTTAATAAATTTGACCTTTTTTTTTTTTTTTTTTTTTTTTTTTTTCTTTCAATAATAAACTAGAATCACATGGTAGTAGTTTTCACGACAGCATGAAAAATTACGTTCGAGAAACTACTACAGCAACAATAATATATTATTATTAACAAATTGTAGGATAACAGGACTCATAAGAAGAATTCGAATTGAGATTTTAGCATAAAATAAAATTGTGTTTTTGAAAACTAAATTTAATAATTTATGTACAAAAATTCAATTCAATTAAATTCTATTAATAGAATTTATGTGTGATGAGGGATGAAAGTAACTCTCAAGAGAGACTTGAATCCTCCTGTAGACCAGACCTATTACAAAACCTTCAGAGACTATGATAAAAGGAAACAAGGCTCATTGGCCGGACCCTCGAACGATCTAAGTCCAAAAGTCTTCGGATTAGGTGCTACTCCCCCCCTTCGCCAGCCGGATGACTTGTGGAGCAAGTAAGGGCCGAAACCCTTTGATGACATGTCCAGTCATCCAGCAGGAGGATCAGTCCTTAGACAATCTGCACCATGCCCTGACACCCCCATTACCAGATATCCCTAGGGATAGGATAGGGGACATGCGCCTGCTGCCAACTTTCACCAACCAGCATGGTCGAATAACAGAGAATGTTTTTCCTCAAAAGAAAGGTGTCAGACGCACCTAACCCAAAAATCATACAAAAGGGAACGGAAAGCTTAAGCACAGGTAGTTGAAAACTATGCATTCTCTCATCCCTTTTCTTTCACAAAAATACTTTAAAGAAATGACTAACTTGATCGTCAGAGGGTTTTAGTCAGGCAAAAGGCCCGGCTCCTTCTTGATCCTTTTTTTTCTCCTTCGCAGGTACCAGGCTCAGGCCCAAGAAGAGAAGATCCAGCCCATTCCTTTTTTCACACTGATCAAGCCTGATCAATGTGTTTGAAATAAGTTTTGAAATGATAAAATTTATTTGAATTATATTATTTAAAATTATTAAAAAGTAACAAAGAATATAATTATTTTTTCATTTTACTGTTATATAAAAAGAATTATACTCATTCTTTCCATAAATAATAGTCTACATTTATTTTCTAAAATAACAAAAAAATTAACTTTTCTCCTTTCAAATTAATTTTATTATTATTTTTCTAAATATGTTATTTACTATGCTTATAATCACTCACTATTAGGTCATGATAATGGTAAAAACAATAAAAAAAATACAAATCATTAATTTTTGTGTTAAAACAACAGTAAACCATAATTTATAGGCAAAGAGAGTCTTTAATTTAAATGATTATATTTTATGTTTTTTAATAATTTATCTCATTAAGCGAATTAAACTATTATAAAATTCTTTCATTTAAATATAATTTTATTTATTTTAATAAAAATAAAATTTTATTAATTATAATTTTTCAAATGTGAAAATTAACAATGTAAAATTTGAGTTTATGACCCGGACAATATGATAAATTCCAACTTATATAGGTATATATGGCACGTATTAAACATGTTGCTGTGTTAAAATGGCTAAATGAATTTTGGCATCATGTTGGTTATTGGTTGGACAATTCTCACAAGTCTTAAACACTATAATTAATATCACGCATGCAATCACATAATAATTAATGAAGTGTGTGTGAACGGCTACCCTCTCCATCCCAATTAATGGTGATCTAAAAAGTTTTTTTCCGAGAAAGAAAGGTTTAAGGCAGAGGATCCAATGTCTCCTTTGCTTTTTATCCTTGCTATTGAATATCTTTCTAGAGGCCTTAAAGTTATGCTTCCTGCCTATTTTCTGTATCATAAGGGTTGTGCTCAACTAAAAATAAATTATTTGTGCTTTGCACATGATTAATTTATATTTTATGAGGGTAATAAGGAGTCTGTGATGAGCATAGATACGATTTTGAAGCACTTTCAAATGGTTTTAGGGTTGCATGTGAATGAAAGTAAAAGTTTTATTTATTTTAGTAATGTTGATGAGTCCATTAAACAATAAATATTGCAGACTTTGAAGTTTAAGGAGGGGACATTACTATTAAGTATCTAGGGGTGCCTCTTATTTGTACAAGGCTTGGTAGACAACATTGTGCTGAATTGGTGGACAAATTAACCAAGAGAATAAATACATGGGCTTTTAAGTATCTCTCATATGCTGGAAGATTGCAACTTATTAATTATGTCCTTAAAAGAATGCAAGTGTATTGGTGCTACATTTTTATGCTTCCTAAAACTGTTATTAGAACAATAGATGCCATTTGTAGGAATTATCTTTGGGGTAGCAATGAGTTGAAAAAAGGTGGCCTTGTTGCTCGAAGAGTGTGTGTTTGCCTAAAAAATATAAAGGGGTTTTTAGGGGTGAAAGATCTGGTTGCTTGGAATAGAGTTGTAATTGGAAAATAGATTTGGGTTTTATTGACATATAAATCATCCCTCTCGGCTTCTTGGATTCATAAGACAATATTATATAAACTTAGCTTTTGCATTCTAACGAAACCTCTTGATTCCAATTGGAGTTGGGGTAATCTATTGAAGCTTTGATCACGGCTAAAGGAGTTTTTCAAGAATATAAGATTGGGGATGGCAAGCATACAAACTTCTAATATGATCTCTGGATTGATGAGCAAGCTCTAATTGACAAGTTTCCTACTATTGATATTAGGGATTCTAATAGAGGCTAAAACTCTAGTTGCTGAATTTTGGAGGAGATATTGGGCATCGCCTAGCCCTTATACTAACATGACTGATGCAACTTAGAGGTTGATTTAGCAAATACAAGTTACTCTTTAAGAGAGGCAGCAGAACTTGATTTCTTGGTCGCTCATAAAGTTTGAAACTTACTCAATTGCTTCTGTGTGGGAGGCACTCAGGCCTAGAGCTAATAAAGTTAATTGGTGGAAAGTGGTATGGGGTGCAGGTCAAGTGCCCTGATATAACTTTATTTTGTGGTTGTCTCTTCGGAATAGGCTAGCTGTGACAAACAAGTTGAAGTGGAGAGGGAGGATTTAGCATGGTTATTGTCTATGTGGTGCACGTAAAAAAATTGTAGAACATTTGGTTTTTAATTGTTCATTCCCCTAAGAGAGACTAGTGTTAAAGTGGTGTGGTGTTGCTAGAGGTGTTTTACACTGGAGAAGGAAATTAGTTGGTTCACTAAAAAAACCATTGGAAAATCCAAGTTGGCTAAAATTCATAAATTGACTCTCTCTGCCACAGTGTATTACATTTTGCAGGAAAGGAATTTTGTGGTGTTCACTTAGAATAATAAGATTTGCTTTGTGTTCCAAATTCAATTTGTAGAACCATGTGGTGTTTACAGTCCATTAAGGTAAGCTATCTTATGGTTGTTTATTTCTTGGGTTTGATTGCCTGAGAGCTATTGGGGACCTAATGTGTGTAGATAGGTGTATGTAAGGATTAATGCATTCTTTATTCTTTGATTTGTTGTTTTGCTATTGTTATCATGTTTGGTGGGTTTTAGTTTTTGTTTGTTGCTGCAATTGTTGTTTTAGCAATTGTTCTTTGTGTTTGTTGTTTAGCATTCTTTGGGATAAAATAACTTTTTTCAAAAAAAAAAAAATAATAATAATAAACCACATGCTATAAACATTTCAAGCCATCATTAAATTACAATATTAGATTTTTCAAGAGTTGTTTTAGTAAATTACTATTCATCCTTAAGATTTGATATAATTAATGTAATCCCTTTTTTTAGCAACTAAATAGTTTTTAGTTTTGGTTCCATCCCAATTACTAGATTATTTAAAAAAATAATAAAATAAAATTTATACCTAAAATATTTTCATCCCCAACCTCAACATTTTTTTCTAAGAACTTCAAAACCTCCAAAACAAGAGATTTTACTAACCAACCAAACAAAAAATTTCACCACCATCAACTTCTAAATTCCAGAAATCACCATAAAAATTAAAGTATAATAAATAAATAAATAAATAAATAATTGCATTTACATTATTCGTGAGACCCAATTGGCTCCATAGTATTAGAGTATATAAGCACGTATATACATGACTTTATAAATGAGCAAGTATTGAAATTTATATGTTCAAAATCAATTGAATTATACTAGATTCAACATCCACTTGTTTATAAGTTTTTTTTATATATTTTGTTATTATTCGATATGAGATTTATTTTTCAGTACACTTTCTTAAGTCCAATTGGGTTTGACTCGTTATCTAATATCAATAGTCCGATTGACATTTGTTCACAAATAAACCAGTTGTCATGTATTTTTTAGTTTTTGTTTAGACTGACATCATCATCTATCAAATAACAAAGGGTTTGAATATAAATATCAAAATTTAACCCATTTGAATATAAAATTTTGGTACTATATTAAAGTCTATTGGCAAATATTAAAATCCATGATATAAAATCAATTAGCTTGTATTAAATCTAGCATTATATTTTTTATATATTTTGTTATTAATTTTTTTGAGTTTCATTTCTCAACACGAGCAGCCTTAGGCTAAATTGCAATGATTGTCCCTGAATTTTATATCATAGTGCACTACTGTCCTCGGACTTTGATTTGTTGCTTTAAAATCCACAAAAATTAATTTCGCCGCAGCAATTGTCCTTGACTCATTTTTCCGGCCATCAACTAGCCAGAAATGCCACGTGGATTGCAAGTCAACTAATTTTAACGTTATTTTTTGTGGCTTGAGGTTGCCACATAGGATCCAGTCAACAACCAAACATTTTGCACGCGCCTGCCAAAGTTTCTCTCTCTCCTTTCCTCTCCTCTCTCTTAGCAAATCATTCGAAGAAATTTCTATAATTGATTCCATAATTGTTGATATTTGATATTCATCTTCCTCTACTCATTCTTCTATATGCCTGTCTAATCATCGGAGGAAGGGGAAAAAAAACTCTAAGAGGAAACAGGGGAAAGCTTTTCTAGCCACCCTTCTCTACACACGAAGCCACTATCCAACTTTACCTTTTTATACAATATTTGATTAGAAAAGGAAACCTCTATATACTTGGTGGCAAAAACTCCCGCTCTCCTTTTAGTGAAATTTGAAGCTCAGATTTGAATAAAAAAATTAGAGTATTTAGGAAAGTTTCTAGGCAAAATCTCTATGAAAGAGATTGTTTAATAGTGTGTGAAGTTAGTGCTATTAAAGGGGACTAGTGGACTAGCATTGATGGAGATAAACCCTCTAGGTAAGCACAATAAAACAAAAGACTATTTCTTAGCAAGTATCATGTTATGCTTTTTGTTTGATATAACTTTTGCAACTAATATTTTTATAAATGTTGATTGTCAATGTTGTGGTCCAAGTACAATTTATTGGCTGTGGACCATGCATTTGGGAATTAGAAAATATTTGCCTTATCATTGACTTGAAAATAGACAATTATTTGCATGGGTTTTGGTTTTAGTGTTATGTATATGCTATTTTTTAGCTTCTCAAGGTTTATATGAATTACCAGGGGTTGAAAAGTTTGTATATAAATATTTGAAATAATGTTGGTGATAAATTATATTTTTTTTGCAGATCTTGATGGTTATTCACTCTGTGTGTGCATTTCTTTCGGGAGATTGGGGAGTATGGCTATTTTGGTGGTGATACACATGATTTTTACTATATGCATATGGACAAGATGTGAATGGTTCATTTGGATAAGCTATTTATGGACAATTTAGAGATTGAAGGTACTATGCGATATTACTGGAAAAGGCACAACTGGGAGTTCAATGGGTCACTCAGATTACTTGAGAAAGACCAAGACACAATTGAGATGGCCAAGTATGGGGCTAAGTGTGGGTCAATTGACCTGTACATTCATCACCTGACAGTAGAAGAACTAATGGGCATTGTTGAACCTCAACCTCAGAGCAATGTAGTTTTGGAAGAGTTACCTGATGAGGAGGAACAGACACCTATCAAAAAAGTGGTGTGTACTCAAGGTAAACTTAGAAGACTTAGGAGAGGTCCACTGTTGCTTGAAGATGGAGTTGCTATTGATCCTATTGTGTCTCCTGAGCAAGCTAAGGTGAATGAGGTTGGTGAGGTAAGTAATGTTTTAGATATGGGAAATGATAATGCTAAGCAAGTTGAGACTGAACCTATTGATGATTAGGTTCATGTTACTGGAGTTAGTGGTCTCCAGGTTCATGTTACTGGAGTTAGTGGTGTCCAGGTTCCTGTTACTTTAGGTCTGAATGTAAATGAGCAAGTTTTTAATGCAATTGGAGTTAGTGGTGTTAGTGAGGATTTAAGGGAAAATGATGATGGTAATGAAGCTAAGGTGAATGGAAATGGGGTTAGAAGTGTTAATTCAAGTCATCACAGTGATGTGTTTGCTAATTTAATGCATGCAGGTTATAGCATGAATGAAATTGGTGATTTAGTGGAGACATTAGAGACTCAGTTTGGTGATGACATTCATACAGTATCAGCCAGCCATCATGATAGTGCAACTAATGAGGGTGATTTTATGGATGGAGTTCATGATGTACATGCGACTGAAGCTGGACCATCAAATGACAATGTTGAAGTTGAGGTTGAAGTTACACTAGGTGATGATGATTTCAAAGACCCTGACTATGACCTTTTGGATGGAGATGAAGATCTAGAAAGTATTCTAAAAGATAATCAGAATATAGAAAATAAAGGGAGGCCCGAATCTGAACCACTAAAAGGCACAGCAGCAGCTTCAGCCAATGAAGCTGATATAGATGTTAGCATCAAATTGAATGTAAATAAGCAAGAAGAAGGGTTTGACTATGCACCATCTGATGATCTATATAGTGCTGATAGTGAGTCAGATGGTGAGGAGAAAATTAGATACCTAGAGTTTAATACACAGAGGGATATGGAGGATCCCTCATTTAAAATAGGTATGCTATTTAGTAATAAGCAAGCCTTTAAGGATGCATGCATTTAGCATTCTTTGAAAGCCAGATTCCAAATATGGTTCCCAAAGAATGACAAGATAAGATGTAGAGCCAAATGCCACAAAGGATGTGGTTTCTTTATTTATGCATCCAAGTTTGATATGAATGATGCTAACAATGCCACATTTCAGTTGAGGAGCATGCATCTTACACACTCTTGCAATAAGACTTTTAAGAACTTTCATCTAACTGCAAGGAAGATTGGAGATTTGTTTCTTGAAGATTTTAGAAGTGACCCTAATTTGTCTGTCATAGGTTTGATGGATAGGCTGAATAGAACAATTGGTTATACAATAACCAGGACTAAAGCATAGAGGGCTAAATGTTTTGCACTTAAGAAGGTTTAGGGAGATGAAGCACTTCAGTACTCAGTGCTTCATAGATATAAGTTAGAGTTGTTAAGGACTCATCTTGGATCTACAATTCAATTTATGGAGGAGAAAGGACCATTTAAAGGCATGTACATCTTCTTGGAGCAATTAAAGAGTGCCTTTAAGGTTGGCTGTAGACCCCTAATTTGCCTTGATGGATGCTTTTTGAAAGGAACATATGGAGGTCAATTGCTTAGTGCTGCTGCAATTGACCCTAATGATTGCATGTTTCCTCTAGCATGGGCAGTTGTCAAGAGTGAATGCAAAGAAACATGGCGTTGGTTCTTAAGCTTATAGAGAGAAGACCTGCAGATATATAATAGTGCTCAATGGGTTTTCATGTCTAATAGATAAAAGGTATATTATCACTTTATACTTGTTAATAAATTGTGTTGCATACAACTTAAATGAATTATGATGAATAATTAATTTTCAAATGTTGCAGGGTTTGATTAATAGTGTGGAGAAACTCTTCCCCATTTTGAGCATAGACTATGTGTCAGACATATGTATACTAACTTTAGAGGGAGGTTTAAAGGCAAGGAATTGAAAGATATGTTATGGGATGCTGCAAGATCAAGTTATGAAGCTGCATTGACAAAGTCTCTTGATGCAATTGAGGAAAAGAACAAGGAGGCTAGAGAATGGCTTAATAAGAGACCAGTGAAGCATTGGGCTAGGGCATGTTTTGATACAATAGCCCTTTGTGATATACTAACAAACAACCTTTGTGAGTGCTTTAATAGATATATTATGGATGCTAGAGACAAAGCAATGATAACTATGTTGGAGATGATAAGAACAAGGATAATGAAAAGATTATTTAGAAAGAGAGAGGAAATAAAGAAGGTTAAAGGTCTTATTTGTCCAAAAATCAAAAGGAAATTGGATAAGACTTTGGAACATATTTGGGCATATTAGCCACATTTTGCAGGTTCACCTAAAATTCAAGTTGTGGGACCTGATGGACAAAAGGTTGTAGATATAATTACGAGAGAATGCAGCTATAGAAGGTGGCAACTGACTGGCATCCCTTGTGCTCATGCTACAACTTGTATTATAGCCAACAATGAGGATCTTATCACTTATGTGCATGAATGCTATCAACTACAAAAAGCATATCATATATATAGTCATGTTATTCTTGGTATAAATGGACCAGATATGTGACCCAAACAAGATGGGAGAGCTATTATAACTCCTTCCACACCAGTAAAAGTACAAAGAGGAAGGAAGCAAAAAGTAAGAAAAAAGCAAGTTGAAGAACTTGAGAAGGCAAAAGTTGACCAAAACAAACTACTAAGGATAGGCTTGGTCAAGATGAAATGTAGTTACTGCAAACAAGTTGGTCATAATGTCAGATTTCATGGAAAGGAAGTTCAAGCTCAATATGCTGAGAATGTGTGCTTTTGAAGTTTAGTAAATTAAGAGCACATTTATACTCAAGTAAAATACTTTAAATGTATTTATTATAATGCTCTTTTACTTTTATGTTTTTTCCCATAACAAAAGGAAAAGACCATCATCTCACAGCACAAGTTCAGCCAATGTAGATGTCTTTGCAAGTACCAATGTAAGCTTTGGTTAAATTGCTTATTTGATGAGTTTGTTATTCATAATTATTATGTTTAATTAAAAGTGTGTTGATTTAATAGGTTAAAAGGAATAGAATGGAAGAAAGCAATACTTTTGCTTCTGTTACTCAGCCAAATGAAGTTAGCCAGCAAAATCAATGGATAGAAGGGATTAAAATTAGGGAATCAGCATCACAACCAGCTCCAAATGTTACAAGTTCTGAAGGAAATGATAAGAGGAAGTTGCATAAGTGAAATCTGAAGATACATTTTTTGGGCATGTATATTGACTCTTTTTGGACAAATGATAACAGAAGTGAATTATGAAGATGATAATGAAAATTTTCATCAGTTTTATTTTGTAAATGGACATGCTAAAATTTGCAACTCCATTCTGTGTTTCACAGTTGAAACATGCATAAAAAGTCATATATGTTTCAATGTTGAAACAGGAACAATCTATGTAGTTATTATAATCAGAAGTATTTAATTTAAAATGAAATTTTGTTTCATATTTGCTTTTTTGTTATCAACCCTTATATTCAATTGTTTTATTTGATTGTCTGTGATATGATACATGAACCAATATTTTACTGAAACTTACTTATCATTCATTCATACCAAAATGAGTTTGGGACAACTTTAAAGCTGCTATTACAATTTGCCCACATCCTAATGACATTTTTTACTTCAATTGAGCCTAATTTTCTAAACCCATATCACCATTACAAATACTGCCCCTTAACCCAACACAGCTCCATCATTCAAAAGAAAGAGAAAAAGAAAATACATAAAATCATCTTAGACAAACAACTTCACCACAATGGCACCAAACACAATCACAATGAACCACTTCCAAAGCAACTTCCAATTCTTGGATGCAACAACAGGTTCAGCCACCACTTTCACATTGCCTGCATCATCCTTGTTTGCAAGGCACTTCATCCTTCTCAGCTTCTTCAATAGTCCAACGATTACTCGATTTGCTTGTGGAGGGAACTTTGGATCCACCTAGTCAAAAAACATGCATTCACTAGGTGCCTACTTACCCCATACTTCTTACACCCAACAAATTTTCTACCTGGATTATCATCAGACCATGAGGTCTTCATCACTGCTGGCTCGCCACAATGGCAGGTTGGTAAAGGGAATTCCATGTCAGTCATAATAGAATGAATGGTAAGAAAAAATTAGGGATTCAAGTTTGAAATTATGTATTTTGCTATAAAGGCGTGAGTGAGGAGAGAAAGAAACTTTGCAGGCGCGTGGTGAAAGTTTGATTGTTGAAATGATTCTACATAACAACCTCGAGACAAGAAAAATAACGTTAAAATACGTTGACTCACGATCCAGGTGGCATCTCCGGCGAGTTGATGGCCAGAAAAATTAGTCAAAAACAACTGTTGCAGCGAAATTGATTTTTAGGAATTTTAAAGCAACAAATCAAAGTCCAAGGACAGTAATGCACTATGATGTAAAGTTTAGGGACAATTATTGCAATTTACCCTTAGCCTTATGGGCCATCAATTGGCCTCAAATTCATTTTCTGATTAACTACAACTTAAATTAAGCTAACAAAAATAAACATATAATATGAAATCGATTAAAACAGAAGGAGAAGTACCTGGCGCTTAGTGAGGTGTCTACGGACTACGAGTAGCTTTGGTCATTTTAGGACGCAATCTATTAAAAAAAAAAATTTGCTTTCAGATCTTTCACGCAAATGAAGAGCTATGATTTTGATTGTTTCTCAGCTCATCGACGTTGATTCTTGCTGCATTTTTTTCAAAAAAAAAAGTAATAAATTAATTAAGAAGACATTAGACTTTGAGTTTGCAAATCAATTTGTAGTAAAGCAAAGAAATGGAGATTATAATTTGTCTTTAATCAAGTTTTTGAGATTAGCTTTTTAATAATATATTTTTAAAAACTACAGGATACTTTTGAAAACAATTAAAAAATTATATTTGATGTAATTTTCTCTATTTTTTTATATCAAATAAATAGATTTTGATGAGCTTGAGGCAAAACAAAAAAAGAGGTGTCAAGGTGACAAAGCAAGAAGGGATCCATGTGGAATAATTCCCATGAAATGTGCCTCAACACGGGCTGAGGCCCAACTCAGACTCTAGTTCCCACGTTTCAACGCCCCAGTCCTTCCTGTCGCTGAATAAATTATTATTAATTGTCTCATTCTCTACGACGTTAAAAACAATACCTCTTTTTAATTTCATTTTGGGTACATTTAGCCCTCATTCTGCATCCTGTATTACATTTTAATAAGGGATTATCGTGAAATTACGCACGCACATACTTTTCTTTTTCTTATTAACGAAATCGGTTAAAGCATAATTGGTGAGTGGGGATTATTTTTACGAGTGGACGTTAAGATTTAAATTAGTATTAATTTAAATTATTTTTAATATTAAAAATAAGAAAAAAAAAACCCGTTAAAGCATAACTGATATTATTTTTCTTATACTTTGTTTTTCTTTTTTGGGTGAGAAAAAATTCCAATTTAAGCCGTCAATTTAGGAGGATTTTAATATCAATCCCAATCTTTTTCATTTATTTATGTACACTGCATAAAAATAAGCACTGGTTAGTTAGAATATTAAATGCAATATTATTTCATTTCCGTAACCACGCTAAATGTTATAATTAAAAAGGAAATTTTCAAGTTCGTTTTGTGCGATAATTATTAAAATAAATAAAATTATTTTATTGTGTAGTTGATAATTATTTAGCTCTTTTTAACTTTCATAATAATTATAATAATTTGTTATAAAATAAAATCAGTTGTTAAAATGGTATCTCCATTATATTTTAATTATTTTTTTAGTATTTAGAGAACATTTTAATTATTAATATTATTTTTTTATAATATACGGTTAGCATTTGGTATTTATAATATATTAAAAAAAAAATCCCTAATGAAGAATAGAATGGCAAAAAATGTAATAATGTGAGGAAGACGTGGTGTTTTTGCAAAGCAATTAGCTATAATAAGAGACTCCATCGGCTTGCACCTCGCTCTCCTTCTCTCTCTCCCTCTCTCTGCCTTTCCTCTGTCTTTTTAACGTCTGTCTTTCCCTCTAGCTTAAGCAAAAGGGAAGCTTATTTTTATTCTGAGTGTTTCAGAGGAAAAAAGGAGAGAGAGAAAAATGGCTCTAAAACTTAACCAGATCACCTTTCCATCAACCCACAAGCTCCCTGCGCAATCTTCTTCCCAGAGATCTCCTAATACAGTATTCATGGCTGCCACGCTTGGCTCCACTCATACTAAGTGAGTTTCATTTGCTCATTTCATTTTATAAATGAATCATTGGGGGATTCCATTTATGTTTTTTCTCTTTTTTCAATTTTGTTAATGGTTGGAAATTATTATCTACTGTTCTTTATTTTTATTCTATGCTAAATGAATTCGATATTGGCATAATTTCCTCGCTTTTTTTTTTTTTCTAATTTTTTATTCTTTGTATATTATAGGCCAGTCAAGTGTTAATTGATTGAAGATCGATCTTTTCGTTATTCTATTCAGCTAGGCACTTAGTGTTTTATTTTAAATAAGCTTAATATTGGCTACTTGTTACTGTGATCTCATTAATCTAACTTCGTGTTCTCTGTAAATTTTGTCTTGTTAAGTGGGTTATTTGTCTTTTGGATTTAATCTTAAGTCAGTAAATCCCTTCATTTTTTTTTCTTAAAATAATTTTATTATGTTGCTTGGTATCAATTTTATGCATTTCTGTTTGATCAAGTTATACTTCACTCAACTTCTTTCTCAAATTTCTCTTAACATTTAGTTGATTCTATGATTTCTTCCTGGTGCCATTATTTTTATAAGTTGGGTTTGGTTGATTATGTTATGAGAGCATGCACGCTTTTGATTATTTTAATTATTGTGATCTCAGCTGAATCATTTTTTTTTTAAATGGATACATTGATTCGGCAATTTAATAAAAGGTTTCTTTAGTTGCATACATTTTTTTTCCCCGAAGCTTGGCTGGAAATTTAGAAAGAAAAATGTTGGTGCTGAATATTTGACTTACTCTTGTTTCTTTTTAATTTTCTACAAAAAATCTTATATAATATGTGGTTATTTTCAGTATCATTATTATTAAATGTGAATTGTGAATCGAGTTAATAGTATAAAAGAGTTTCTATTTGACCTGAGCGGTGCATATGGGGCTTTCTATTTGTCCTGTATAGTTTTTATTTTATGCGTGCATTATTTTATTTTATGTTTTTATTTGTTGAGATTTAGGTGTGATTCTAGGTTAACTTATTCTTTTGGAAATTGGTCCTGTTGGTTGACTGATTTGTATGCGTGTGAAATATTAAATGTCCCGGTTTTTCCTCTTTGGTGAGAATTGCTTGCTTGCTGCTTCTTTAATTTAGGCCTTTTTTTTTTTTTTTTTTTTTTTTGTAAAATAACATAGTAAAAGAAATGAGGAAAATAAAAATGGCAAGAAAAGTAAAAAAAAAAAAAAAAAAGTTTTGTGAAACTAGCCTTGGTATATATGTTTTATAATTGTGTTTTTGTAGTTATGTAGTGTACATTATAAAATTGTAGTGGATGATGAAATTTGTTTTTCTGATTTTCACGTTTTATTTCTCAAAATCTTTGTGATGGGTATAAATGCTCACTCTTTATGTCTTTGAACTTCTTATTTGAGTGAGTCTTAAAATACCTTTAGAAACCATTGAACCTGTGTTAGACTTTCTACAGCCCTTTGCATAGTTGAATGCTATGACATCATTGCATATGGATATTTGTAAAGAGCAAGTACCCTGAGGGTTCCTGGGAGCAATACAGGGACCCTGATAAGCATATCTTGTTTCGGAACTTATTAGAATTTCAGGTTGGTTAATTTAACTACTATTTTTTGTGTTGAAATGCCATATTTTTTTTTCTTTTTTCTTTTTCCTTCCTTCAAACAAATGAAAAGTCTTCCCCTATTTGGTTTATCATTGTATGGGAAGGTTTGTGTTTCTGAAGATTGCTAATGCTGTTCATATGAAATTTACCATTCTTTTAATTTTCCTTTTGTTGCTGTTTCTTGAGTTGAATATGTCTCCCATTTGATCCCTCATTTACTTTATGACTTTACTGTTGCAGGTTAGATTGTTGATTTGTTTGTCCATCTATATGGTGGTGGTTGTTAGAGTTTGGTTTTGTTTCTTGTGGGTTAATGCTTAGGTCTGCTTACCTGAAAACATTACCAATAAAATGCTGTTTCTCTCTCCCTATTTGACTATATTTTATTTTTGCCCCTGGCATTCTAATGTTTTAATGGGCGATTATATGCAATAATTTACAATTTTTTTTTAATGTAGATTTGTCACATTACACCAATGCATTAGACGCAATTGCTTTTCATGCAAATTTGTGTGTTATGGGTATCATAGGAATCACCAGCATTTGTTGTGTGCAATTTACTTGTCAAGAGTAGGTAATTATGCTGCTTAATTTGCTTGGTCATGACTATTGAATTAATCATGGGGAAATGTAGGTAGATTGATTTTGCACTTATTATGAAGATCTTATTGCGATGCAATGTGTATCCTAAAATCTGCAATTGAATGTAGGTAGATATGTAAATGAATGTTACGTATTCAACATCAAGTATGTGTGTCCAGACACAACAATAGAAAACAATCTAGAGTGATAATGAAATGACATGATTATATTTTTATCCTGAATCCTACGGAACACATTTCTAGATGGCAACCATGTCTTCCTAAATATGCTATGGTTTAATGAATGCCTCTTTCGTTCCAAGTTTTCTCCATATGATCTTTTGTAATAATCTCCATGTCAAAAATCAATATTCCTACAAATAAAGTGTGATGACTTCGGGAATCGGGGCTTTAAAATTTGTCACCCACACCTGTACTCAAATCAAATAAGCTTTAATTGGGTTGGCTTTCTGCTTCAACACACCTATACTCAACATGATACCCAGACATGCCAAATTTTTTATATTACCCCATACCCAAAATTTCCTCCCCTCCCTCTCGCTCCCCCCCCCCCCCCCCTCCTCTCTCTCTCTCTCTCACCAGACGCCCCCATCCACTTCTCCCTCTCTCAATTTTTTATTTTTGGTTGAAATGACCTAAGCATGGCGTCCATCTTATTTTAGCATAATCAACTGGGTAACATGTAAATACTTATAACTTTGACTAACTGGAAACTTTGTTAGTAGATGTAGTGTCATGTCATCCATATCAAGAGAGTGTAACTTCATTCTTTTATTGGTCATAGAGAGGTTGAGAATCCAAAGAGGCTCTATTGCCCTCCACGAGAGGCTCATGTTCAAGTGACGCATTCCATGCCTCCGCAAAAGATGGAGATTTTCAAATCCTTGGAGGGTTGGGCTGAGAATAACATCTTGACACATCTAAAACCTGTTGAGAAATGCTGGCAACCGCAAGATTTTCTTCCAAATCCTGAGTCAGAAGGATTCCATGAGCAAGTCAAGGAATTGAGGGAAAGATCTAGGGAACTCCCTGATGACTATTTTGTTGTGCTGGTTGGAGATATGATCACTGAAGAGGCCCTTCCAACTTACCAGACAATGCTTAACACCCTAGATGGAGTTCGTGATGAGACTGGTGCGAGCCTTACTTCTTGGGCAGTCTGGACAAGGGCGTGGACTGCAGAAGAGAATAGGCATGGTGACCTTCTCAACAAGTATCTCTACCTATCAGGAAGAGTGGACATGAAGCAAATTGAGAAGACAATTCAGTATCTGATTGGCTCAGGAATGGTAAGATCCCTTGCTCACCTATCTGGTCATCTTTGCATCTTTGCATTGTTATAGAGTCTATATTTTCTTTTGAAAACCATTTTCATGCAAGGAAAGTTAGCAAGTTTTTATTGAATTTGTTAGCTGTCTAGTCAAACTTAGGACCTTATATCCGGTATTCATGACCTCCTTTTGATGGATATAATTGCCTTTGAAACAAGTGTATTTCTTGCTTCCGTTCCCTTTCCAAAAGGAGGATGCATCTTTTTTTCCTGTTATCCAATTGTGATGTGTAGCTGCCTGACAATTCTTTTTGTTGTTTCAAAGTGAGAAGAGTTAATGAAAATTAGAAGCCACCTGGACAAGTTGTCAGGCAAGTCTTATGGGATTTTGATGAGACAAGTTATTGTATATGTTTTCATGGCCAGCTTTGACAGTCGTCCATATGCACTTAACTTGTATGTGTGAGCTTAGTGTAATTGTATCAATTGTTGTGAGTTCACGTCTAGTGGAAGCCATAATTAGTCTATTGATACCAATTCCTTGAAGTTTTTAGTCTTCTCCATTGTCTAATGAGTAGGATTGATCTTCTGATCTAATACGTTACTGTCAAATTGTAGCTTATCCAACTTTGGTTGATTTTCTCTTTATATGTTTGTGCTTTGTAGGATCCGAAAACAGAAAACAATCCATACCTTGGTTTCATCTACACTTCATTCCAAGAGAGGGCAACGTTCATCTCTCATGGAAATACTGCTAGACTGGCTAAGGAGCATGGGGACATAAGGTTGGCGCAGATATGTGGCACCATTGCTGCCGATGAAAAACGTCATGAAACTGCCTACACTAAGATTGTGGAGAAGCTCTTTGAGATTGATCCAGATGGCACAGTCTTGGCTTTAGCTGACATGATGAGGAAAAAAATCTCCATGCCGGCCCACTTGATGTTTGATGGGCAGGATGATAATCTTTTTGAACACTACTCTGCTGTTGCCCAGCGGATTGGGGTCTACACTGCCAAGGACTATGCTGATATTCTTGAATTTCTGGTGGGAAGATGGAAGGTTGAGAACCTAACGGGTCTTTCTGGTGATGGCCGTAGGGCTCAGGATTTTGTATGTGGATTGCCCGCGAGAATTAGACGGTTGGAGGAGAGAGCTCAGGGGAGAGCCAAGGAAGCATCTAGTGTGCCGTTCAGCTGGATTTATGGTAGAGGACTGAAGGTTTGAGCAAAGCATGGAACAAAGTGCTCTTAGTTACCATAGTAATTACCAAATTGGCTTCCCAATTTTAGTTACATTTTGATGCCCTGTTGTGTGAGATGTACTGTTACCTGTTGAAGGCAAAGGGCATTGTAGATAAATGTGATCTTGCATTGGTTGCAATTAGGTAAAGAAGGACAACTAGTCAATAGGTGTGCGTATTTTTCTTTGTCCTTTTCCAATTTACAAACTAGAAGAAGGCTGTTTCTTTTAAGTGTCAATGTACCGCGTTTTGTTTTCCCAACGTATGTTAATGTAACTTCATATTTCCAGGGAAATAAAATATATGATTTTGTGATGTCAACAATGAACCGGGGGTTTTAGCTTGGTAGAAGCAGACTGTAAAGCTCTGATGCCATCTTGGTAACTGGTGAGTGATTTCCAATTGACCATCCATCGTTTTGAGAATGGTTAGGTTATCTCAATTTATTTATTTTTTTAAACTTGTCAGGCGTAAAATGTTTGACCTAAGCGAAAATTGGTGATCGACATTGATATCACAAAGCTGGTATTTGACCATCAGTCTGAGCTGATATTTCAACATTGGAATTTAAAATATGAAACATAAAGAAATAATTTTTCTTTCAAATGATTAATGGTCTAAATATATGCATCTGAAGAAATGTTTGGGAGAAATAGCGTCTGGAAGTTGAAAGAGAGGCTAATTTTGGAACAACGTAATTAAAATAGTAAACAAACAAATAGAGATTTCATTAAGATAAAAATGCTATTCAATATCCTATAGCATTGACTTTCATTGAAAAGAAATTTTGCACAATCCAATTCATACATAAGCCGATATAAAAAGACAACCCCACCAAAAATAAATAAATAAATAGTTGAATAAACAAAATAAAAAAAAAATGTGTCAGGACTACCACAAACAATAAAACCAAAAATTAGACTTGGAAAGGCCATGGCCAATCCTTCAAATCCTCTTCTTGCTGCACCTTGGCAGTCCTCTTCATAGCTGTGTTGGTACCACTAACATCACCCTCTACGTAGGCATAGTACTTCAAGAAAAATGCAAGAGTAAGAACCACCCACTCCAAGCAGAAAATCAACACACACAGCCCACCAGCCAGCTTCAATATCACTTCACCATCCTCTTCTCTTACGTACGACTTTAATTGCCCTAGGAAATCCCCTGTTCTTGTAAATATCAACACTGATACCGACCCTTGAAATATTGCTGTGAGCACTGTGGCCACCATGTGTGCAGCATACCACCTATTAGTCCCTGATGAGGCAGCAGCACATCCTGAAACTGCCCCAATAATGGTCAAGATGTGAAGGAGAATAAGAAAGAACCCGCATATTGAAGGCACCAATCGAAGTGAAAGGGTTAAGAATATGCAACTAGAGGCTGCACCAAGAAGAATGTAGTTGCAGAACAAGAAGACCCTGTGGGTATGATAATGAGATTGAGAAACTGATTGTGGGTTGCCTAGAGTGATGCCACCCATCTACACTTTTGTTGAGAAATTGGTGATTCAAGTGTTTTAACAAATGGGTATTCTTTGATCTTTGTGATCTGAGAGGCAGAGGAGATTGATTTTGTGATTTCTTTGTGGAGAGGAAAAGAAGTTTATGGAGATAAATATACTGGGAGGGACTCGGATCGGATACTGCGGCCAACGGTCATATTGACTAATGTGACCGTTTAAAGGGAATAAATGGGCCCCGACTCTAACGGCTAGTTGGACGAAGACAATTGGTTTTTCGGCTTTAGTTTACGGGCTGTGCTTGTAAAAATCGAATTGGGCTTCCGAATTGTTTTTGCCTAACTTTTGGGCTTTCATGAGCCCCTCCCAACATTTTTCTAGTGTCTTCTATTTCATTTGTAGTTCCTAGTTTTCTCTTATTCAGGACAAGAACTAATTCCATTCCCTAGCGCTAAACGATGTCGTCCACAGCCGGTTCAGATCACCATTTCCAGCCGCCGCAAAGCTCTGAACAACCTTTTGGTTAGTATCATCACTTGTAGTTTACTCAATATATTTTTTGGTCGATGAAATTTTTGATTAATTAGCATAAGCGCACCCGAATTCATTTAATGTTTTTGGTATGCGTGGGTGTGCATTTGTTTGTTGTTTGTGTTATATTTGCTCTTGGAAGTTATTTCCTATTTGCTAATGGTGGTAGCCGTAGAGATGCAAAGTTGAAACGGGATTTTTTTTTTCCTTTCTAATTAGTGCCCTTCAAATATGCATGATGAGTTTAGTTGTTAGAAGGGTTTTACCACTTGATTCGAATGAATAGTAAAACTACTTATTTTCCTTTTGAATGGAATCAATGGATGCAAAATTGGTTGTGATTTTTGGGCCTGGATTTTCGTTCTCTTTGTGATTTTTTTTTTTTAATAATAACTCTTCATGTAACGTGAAATTTTGCTTGAGAATGATAGGTAAAAAAATATTGTGTTCTGGAATGGGTATTTTTCAATACGTGTTTGCTTGGATCCGATGGTTGTGTGTTCTGAAATTTTGCTTGTGATTTGTTTTGTTGAGGTTTAAAATGGGGGAAATGATATGTGAATAATCATTTGCAGAAAATAGCTTTGAGGAGAGTTATGGTGCTGCTGCAGAAGTTGGATGGTATATTCTGGCTGAAAATCAACAACATGTTGGACCTTATGCATCTTCTGAACTGCTTGGTGAGTTTTGCATGTTTTGACTCAATGCTGTTTTCAGTAGTCCATGTGTGAAGTGCGGAATAATGGTGTGTCTTCAATCTTGTGCTTTTTCACAAAAAGGCTTGAATCATTAAATAAAAAAAAGATCGGTCTTGAATTGATTTATTAAATGAAAAACGATGGGTAAGGAACAGAATTGAGTTGGTGCTTTATTTGTCTTTAGGATTTAAATTTCTTTTTGATTTTCCACTGTGAGAGCTGAAATTTACCCTGGTGAATTTTCTCTCCTTTCTTGAATTTCAGTTCTACCGGTAATCAATAGCAAGGTTTCAGGACAATTGTTCCATGTGTAACTTGTTCAATTGGTCTAATGAGCTATTGAAACATCTACTTTGCTTCTTTACTGCGCCTGCGCAGAGCATTTCTTAAATGGATACCTCTCAGAAAGTACACTTGTATGGACTGAAGGAAGAACTGCATGGCAGCCATTCTCATCAATACCAGAATTGGCATCAGGAATTTCTGAAGAGAGAGCTGGTTCTTCTATAGCAGGTGAAGATTGTCCTTTTTCCTTTATTTTGTTTAAACTATGTATATTATGTGTATTTGTAAGGCCATATGTATATTTCTATTTAATTTATGTGCTTGTCATTAACATATGCGGTGTTTCCATCTCTTTACTGAAGGTTTAACTCTGAATTTTTTTTTTCCTCCAGCACCCCCTGACAATAATAATGGGGAGAAGTGGCATGAAGTTAGAGAGGCAGAGGCTGGCATTGTTGACTTGAAACATGGATTTCATTCTAGCAATGAAGAGCAAGCTAATAATAACTCCTCTGCAGGTGAAGGGTTTTTTTTTTTTTTTTATTTGTTTCCTTTCTCCCCTTCTTCCTTCCTCTGTCCCCCTCCTTCTCCCTCTTTGGTTGCCTGCAGAAGGTGCTTTATGTCATGTGTATTTTGCAGTGCCCGTCAATGATGATGATGCTGAGTTTGAAAAATGGCAGAGGGAGGTGAGGGAGGCAGAGGCAGAGGCAGAACTGTTGAAAAAGGGGTCTTTTTCTGGGAGTGTTGGTGGTGACATTGGGTTAGATGATCGTGATAGAATTCCGTCGCCACCAGAGGGTGAGGAAGAATTTACAGATGATGATGGGACTACATACAAGTGGGATAGGGGTCTTAGAGCATGGGTTCCCCAGGTTGGCTGTTATTTTTTAAAAAATTTCTGGTTTTTCTAGTTTTACAAAGTCATGTTAGTTCAAGAACTACAACTAAAAATTTTGAATTTTCTTTTGGGCACCATGTTGTCCATGTTCACATATTAATAATGTTATCTGCTAGAAATTCTTCTTCTTGTTATTTTTGTGTGTGCTGGTGCACACGCGCTAAATGTATATGTTAGCAATTTGTACTTCTCTCTACTTGTCTGTCCATGAATTTCATTTAATGGTGGCAAATTATGGGTGACACTGAGAGATGACTGTTAGGAAATAAATTTGGATAAAAAGTTATCGCCTAAAAAAAAAAAAAAGGGTCTATGATTAATATTAGGACAACAGTCTTGTTCAGGCAAAGAGCACTTCTGAAAATACCGTGGCCACTGCCGGGTCTGTTGATTCTATTGCTTTTTGTTGATTTGATAATGTTCTGTGAGTGTGTGCCTATGCATGTGTCTGTCCGTCTCTCTTTTTTCTAGGTGAGGGGGAATACCCTGAGGATTTGCTTCTCAAGAGGCAAACCACTGAATGGCTATTTGTGAGCTTCAAAATTATAGTACATGTTCTAGACTTATTTATTTATTTTGTTTGGAGTTCATTGTAGTTTACTGACTATGCAGCCTATGTCACATTCTCTGATATTATTAAATGCATTAGAATTTTCATAATTGATTGATTGATATCTAGGACAACACATCAAGCATGACTGGGCAATATGGGGTAGATGAAATGACCTTCTTGCAAGAAGAGGAAGTTTTTCCAATTGTGAATATTGAGGATGCTGCTTCAAAGGAAAAGGAAGAAGTTAATGGTAGTGGTGAGACACTGGAAACCAAACACAATGGCAAGAGGAAACTACCGGATGTGCAAACTGATAAGGAGGAAAAGCTACCAGATGGAAAGGAAAAACAAGCTGATAAGAAGGTTTTCTTTTCCTGCTTCCTTGCTCTCCTCTTTCTCATTTCATGTTTTATAACTATTGGGAGATGGCTCTGGGCAACTTTTTTATGTACTTTTTCTCTTTTTTTTTTTTTTGGTTGCCATCATTAACTATCTCAGGACAATAAAAATAAAGATGCATTAACTATTATAAATATATGATATAAAATATGGTGCCATTTGCGTGATGGGCTTTCTGGGCATGTGTGTTTCTTTTGTTCTGACACCTGTATTTGTTTTCTTTCTTTTGCAGGAAGCTAATAAGGCCCCTGATAGCTGGTTTGAATTGAAAGTCAATACACATGTTTATGTAACTGGACTACCTGACGATGTCACAACTGATGAAGTAACTTGTGGATACTACTTAATTCTGTTTTACTATAGTTTTCTCAGCAAGGAACTTATTTTTGGAAATTTGTTGCAGGTGGTGGAGGTGTTTTCCAAGTGTGGGATAATCAAAGAGGTAGAGTTGATATCTTAGTAAAAAACACTTAGGTTTACACTTAAACTTGCATTTGATTGCATTATATTACAATCTATTGTTCTTGCCCCTAGTTCTGTTCATGGTTGATGGGCCTAAATTTCCTTTTTCTTATGATTCTCAGTTTTCATGCTGGGAATTTGGTGAATTTGTGTTAAACTTATGTCCTACCATAAAATCAGCAGCAATGGACTTGTCTCAGGATAATCATCCCTGGGCCTGGGAAATATTCCTTTACTATTATTATTATTATTATTATTATTATTATTATTATTATGAGAGAGAGAGAGAGAGAGAGAGAGAGAGAGAGAATTAGCATATTCTTAAGCAAACCTCTGAATCAAAGTCTCTAAAAGGGAATTAGCATATTCTTAAACGTTTAAAATGCTCTGTGAAGAAGTGATATCTGGATTGATAAAACCTTGTTAAAGTTACAGTTGAAGAGGATTGAAATTAGCGCCATGAAAGATTGCTGTGGGCACTTTTGATAATTCTTTAAGGGATAAAAATTCTTAGACAAATGCTTGAATGCTGTAGTGCTTACAGTTCTGTGTACAATATAATTTTTTGAATTGTTCATCTGATAAGTTAAGTTCTGTAATATGCAGGATCCTGAAACGAAAAAGCCTCGTGTGAAGGTCTATGTTGACAAAGAGACAGGAAAAATAAAAGGAGATGCATTAGTTACATATTTAAAGGTAATTTTATGTTGTGCTTTTGAGCCTGAGTTGTTGCTTTCAAGATTCTTTTGTCTTCTTATATTTTTCTGATTGTACCCTAGGAACCATCAGTTGATCTTGCTATACAAATTTTGGATGGGACACCTTTACGCCCTGGTGGCACACTCCCTATGTCAGTCAACCGAGCCAAGTTTGAGCAGAAGGGTAATGAATATAACTTGATATACTTCATGTTTCCATCTTGGTTGGTTATTCAGATGAGAATTTTATAATTATTTTTTTTGTTTTCTCTTTAGGATGTGGAATATATCTCTATATTATCAAGAATTTGCAATTATTTTACTTCCTTTTTATCAAAGGCTGTCTTGTTATACTAACAAGCCTTGTTTGTGGTAAACGTAGGGGATAGGTTCATACCTAAAAATGTAGATAACAAGAAGAAAAAGAAGCTAAAACGGGTTGAGCAGAAGATACTTGGTTGGGGTAAGTTCTCATCTTAAATGCTTTTGTAGATGATTTTGGTGTTTGACCTAATTGTGTGATATATTATGCCTTTTATCCCATTTTCCTACCCATATATAATGTTGGGTAGTGTGTATTGGTTTGTGATATCATTACATTTGCTGCATCTGATGCATCAAATATAATTTCGTAAACATTGTAGTTAAAGATTCCTAGTTAAGTTATTTCCCTATGACCCTCTCTCTTCTGAAATCATAGATACTGTCTTCTTATGTTTTTGACTATTGAGAAGTTAGTCCCTGCAATCACTACCTAAAATCTCTTCATATTCACCATTTGTAAACTCATTTCTGATAGAAGGTAGATTGCAATGTAAATTCACTGATTGTCTGGAGGACATTAGCTCAGTCCATTAGGGCTTGAAACATGAACTTTGAGATTCATTAGTCAGAATGACAGGAGTAAGGGGCAATCTTTCTAATGATGGTATATTTTAATGGCTTTGAAAGATGATGTGAAAGTGAAATTATGAGGTTCATTTTATTTCTTGTGAAGTTAAGGGGTTCATTTGTGTCTTTTCTATCAGCTGGGGCTAGTAGGTCTGAGTTTTGATACTATATGCTGTTTGTGACGCATTTGTCCATGGTGTACACTGTATTTCCATATGTATTATGCCTTTTTCCTCGCTCTGATTGAATTATTCTCTAAAATATGAGTTTGAAGAGAGATTATTAAATGCATCAGGGACGATTATTTTTTTCTTTCACATGCATTGATTATGGTTTTGTTTTTGCATTTTTTTAAATGAATGAATACATAAATTGGCAAACTTTACACGAAAAGTCCATTGGAACCCTCAACCTTTAATTTGACCACACTTTAACTAAAGACAATTGTATTTATTGAACACTTATTTGTCTGGTCATCAAATTGTATAAATACAAGCCTAAAAGGTGCACGAGGTTTCTAGAAAAAAGCTGATGTGGCATTTATGTTGGTTAAAAACTGTTATTTTATTATTAAATTATGTGAAATACTATTTTTTTTGTGTTAATTTGGCTCCGACTAGGGGGCTGAAACTCAAGACCTCACAGTCTTGGAGGTGATTTCAGTACCATTGGGCTGAGCTATTTAGCTCACTGTTATGTAAAATACTACTTTAGCCTTCACCATGCCTTCCCTCTTATGCTTCTTCCTCCAGTGGCCCACCCACCTCTTTCTTTTACATTTTGCTGGTAAGCTAATGGAATAGGATTCTGATAACAAATTCCAAAGAAATCAATGTTTAATTGCCATTTTGTTGCAAAGAAAATTGAAGAATTTTAAAAAAGGAACATCTTTCATTTTCCAAGAGATGGGCAACCCAAGTAGCCAGCTAGTTGCATCAAGGTTTCTACAAACCAGTTTTTAAATAATTTAATACCTTCTCATTAATTTTTTCAGCAACCAAACTTGACATAAAGGAAAAAATAACTAAGATCAAGCATGAGTACTTATTGTGATTATAAAGTGATAATCCCTTTGTCCAATATCTCAGTTCAAGAACCACAAGATCTCATTATTGTATGCTTGAAAATCAAAATTCTTAATAAACCAAAGAGAGTGGTAAACACTTGGAAAGTTCACTGCTTATTGAAATTTGCTAGTAACTTTGTTTTTCCATTTTGTGCATGGTTAATAGTGATCAAAACTAAAACAGGTGTCTGTGCCTGGTTAATAGTGATCAAAGTTATCTAAAACGAGTGTTTATGCATCCATAATAGTCTGGCAAATGTCAATAGGTTTGGGAATTAAGATGTTGAATAGGTCTAATTAAAAGTTGGGGGATGCTAATAGGTTTTTGTGTAAAATTTAGGTGTCAATTTATGTATTTGACTTCTGTAATATGTGATCAGTTTTTTATGCATACTGAATGAGTTTTTGGCTCATTGAAACTTATGAGAATATGTCTAGACCATCTGGAAGTGCATAACAAGTTCAATTTCTTGTTCCTTTTTAATTTTTACTGGGATAAAAGCTTGAAAGTTATACTTCATCCATTCCATCTTTTCCAAGTACATATTTTCAATGTTAACTGGTTGAGACATATTTTCAATATTTGCTGCTTGAGACATGTTATGCATGCAGCTTATATTGAAGTTTTCCTCTTTGAGTTCCACTATTGTTGCCTTCAAGAATGATGCTGTGTGGATAAGTAACAGTATGTGCTCCTTATATGGCACAGGTGGCCGTGATGATGCAAAGGTGTCGATTCCAGCTACTGTTGTTCTCCGTCACATGTTCACTCCTGCTGAAATGAGAGTAAGGATGACCTATATGTTTCAGTAGACCTTTCTTGCAATAAGTAATTGGTTTGTTGAATGTTTGTTATTGCAATTACTTTAATGATGCATGTCCAATATTTTTTTGGTCAGACAATGGAAACCTAATGATCGTGTATTGGGTAAGTATGCAGAAAGATAGAACAAGTTCTTGTTTAATGTTATTTTCCTTTCACCCTCATCTATATTATTATGTTCAAGATTTTTCTTATGCCTAAGACCCTAATTGAAGTCTTAAAATTCTAGAGCCATAAAAATATATAGCAGGTTAAAATCTTTGGGAAGTTGAGACTAACATCATTTATCTGTTTATGTTGCAATATTATGTGTTTTCCAGTCTTTATTTTCTATACGATAAATGTGAAAGCTTTTAACGGTGTTCTGCTATTGATTCTTAATACATAATTCAACATATATAGTAATAGCATTGCTAATGGTAAAATACGTGGGCCAGTTTGGCATGGCTTTTGAAAAAGGCTGATTTTGAACCAAAAAGAAGGAAGAAGTCTCATGGGCCAACGACTTTGGTATTTATGGGTTTATAACTGATTTTGAACAAAGCTTCAAGTATGAGCTTGTCCAAAATGAACTTTAGGCCCATAAAATCCAAAGGACAAGTAGCTATTGTCTGTTGGCTCATGAAATTTCTTCCTTGTTTTTTGTTCAAAATCAGTTTTCCCCTGCCCTGCACACACACCCAACACCCCCCTCCCCCCCCCCCCCCCCCCCCAAAAACCAAAAATAAAGGCCAAACTTGGCCTTAATAGATTATGCTGCCAGGTTATATATTCATTGAAACACTACAAAGTTGACCTACTTTTATGCATGCTGAGAAAGAAATTGTTATGGTGGTTATATGTCATATCTGCAGTAATTTTTTTTTTCTTGACTGATTTTGAACCAAAAAGAAGGAAGAAGTCTCATGGGCCAACGACTTTGGTATTTATGGGTTTATAACTGATTTTGAACAAAGCTTCAAGTATGAGCTTGTCCAAAATGAACTTTAGGCCCATAAAATCCAAAGGACAAGTAGCTATTGTCTGTTGGCTCATGAAATTTCTTCCTTGTTTTTTGTTCAAAATCAGTTTGCCCCTGCCCTGCACACACACCCAACACCTCCTCCCCCCCCCCCCCCCCCCCCCCAAAAACCAAAAATCAAGGCCAAACTTGGCCTTAATAGATTATGCTGCCAGGTTATATATTCATTGAAACACTACAAAGTTGACCTACTTTTATGCATGCTGAGAAAGAAATTGTTATGGTGGTTATATGTCATATCTGCAGTAATTTTTTTTTTCTTGACTGATTTTGAACCAAAAAGAAGGAAGAAGTCTCATGGGCCAACGACTTTGGTATTTATGGGTTTATAACTGATTTTGAACAAAGCTTCAAGTATGAGCTTGTCCAAAATGAACTTTAGGCCCATAAAATCCAAAGGAGAAGTAGCTATTGTCTGTTGGCTCATGAAATTTCTTCCTTGTTTTTTGTTCAAAATCAGTTTTCCCCTGCCCTGCACACACACCCAACACCTCCTCCCCCCCCCCCCCCCCAAAACCAAAAATCAAGGCCAAACTTGGCCTTAATAGATTATGCTGCCAGGTTATATATTCATTGAAACACTACAAAGTTGACCTACTTTTATGCATGCTGAGAAAGAAATTGTTATGGTGGTTATATGTCATATCTGCAGTAATTTTTTTTTTCTTGACTGATTTTGAACCAAAAAGAAGGAAGAAGTCTCATGGGCCAACGACTTTGGTATTTATGGGTTTATAACTGATTTTGAACAAAGCTTCAAGTATGAGCTTGTCCAAAATGAACTTTAGGCCCATAAAATCCAAAGGAGAAGTAGCTATTGTCTGTTGGCTCATGAAATTTCTTCCTTGTTTTTTGTTCAAAATCAGTTTTCCCCTGCCCTGCACACACACCCAACACCTCCTCCCCCCCCCCCCCCCCCAAAACCAAAAATCAAGGCCAAACTTGGCCTTAATAGATTATGCTGCCAGGTTATATATTCATTGAAACACTACAAAGTGACCTACTTTTATGCATGCTGAGAAAGAAATTGTTATGGTGGTTATATGTCATATCTGCAGTAATTTTTTTTTTCTTGACTGAAAAAATTAAAATCTTTGGTCCAAGTATTGATTATGATGAATCCTTTTAATAGGCTGATGAGAATTTACGTTCGGAACTAGAGTTGGATGTTAAAGAGGAATGTGTAAAGCTTGGTCCAGTTGATTCAGTCAAGGTAACTGAAATGATTCTCCTTTTTTCTTCATGTCATCCTTAGGTTCATTGTCACAAAAATTATACTAGATGAACTGAGTTGCCATGTTCGTGCATTGCTGTGTTGTCTTTTGGTTTTGCTTGCAGGTCTGTGAGAATCATCCGCAAGGTGTTGTGTTGGTAAAATTTAAGGACAGGAAGGATGCACAGAAGTGCATAGAGTTGATGAATGGACGATGGTAAACTATTGTTTAATAATGATTAGTTACATGTCTCTCATTCTGATTTTGGTTCAAGAAGTATTAATCTTAGTGGTAGACAAGATCCATGCAACAGAATTCTGGGTACTTTGAGATTGAGACCTATGTTAAGCATCAGACATCGATTGTAAAATATCAATATTGACAGAACACTTTATCTATAATTCCAGACACACATAAATGAGAGCTTATCTTGGCAGGGATGCATCATATTGTTATTGGAATCTGATATTTGTGATTGATGGAGGGTCATTCTCAATGTTATTTTTCTTTTAGTCCAATTTTTCCCCCCTTGGGGTTGATATGGAGTATTTTCAAGGGACAAGGAGAGTTGTAATTTGAAATTTCTGCTGTTAATACTCATGATCTTCATGTTTTCTTTCAGGTTTGGTGGTAGACAGGTGCATGCAATCGAGGATGATGGATTAGTTAATCATGCTTTGGTCCGGGATTTAAACGAAGATGCTGCTCGACTGGAGCAATTTGGAGCTGAACTCGAAGCTGACTAGGTTGATATTACAATGACAGTGAATATATGTTCATGGAGCCAAATTTTGTCAAACTGAAAATACAAAAGTTATCTAGATTAGGTTATTGTGTAGTGTACTGGAAAAAAGGGAAAAAATTGAGACTTGATTTCTTTTATGTAAATTTCTAGACTAGAGGTTGGTGTAAAAAATGATAGATGAGATGCTTTGAAATGCATTTTCTGTGGAGGAAAGATTTTACTCTAGAAAATCCTTGTTCAAGGCACCTAATATAAGGAAAGAAATTATAAAAACCATATTTTAAAGCGATCTCAAATTTTATGGAAGATGAAGTATGATGATTGTTAAATGCTATTAACGGCGTCTTTTTGATAGGAAATTGAAGTGCTCCATCGAAGAGAATATTCAATACGCGCTAGCCAATAAATCTATTACCAACAAGGGTATTTGTAATCATGATGAAATTTAAAATACTTGTAATTTTGTTGTTTTAGTTTTTTCAACTTCTAAAAATTTATATAATACCCTTACATTATTAATCACATTGCAAATTTATTAATATAATTTTACAAATTTGCCATTAGTGACAATTATATTATTTTTTTTTTACAACATTACCAAAATAATAATCACATTAACTTATTCTCATGTTATTTTTTTTATTATTATTTTTTTCAATTAGATTTTACAGTTATTCAAAGAATTCTAGAAGATTTACTGAGTATACAAGTCATTTAATGTGTATTACTATTATTATTTTTTTATTATTTTTATTGAGTTTTACTTAGAATGATATATATAAATAAATTATATTGATCCAAAATATATTATTTATATCCAATATAAATTAATTTTCTTTTTATTATGTACTCTGTTGTATAGTTGAATAATATCGATTCTTATTTTTTTTAAAAAAATGAATACTAAAAATTAAATTATTATTATCGTACTAAAAGATTTTCAAAATAAAATCTTAATTTATAAATTAAGTTTAACCTCTGATTAAAACAAAAAAAAAAAAAAAAAAAAAAAAAAAAAAAAAAAGAGAAGTGATTAAATAAAGAACAAATGATAAATTTTGAGCCGGCCCATTACAACGAGTACCCGACCCGGTCTATTTGGTCATTTGATTTGATTTCATCTTCAGAAGTTCAGGATCATATTAGGGGTTTCGGGGTTTTTGGTGTTACGAAGAGTTGAGGGACGGGCGGATAAAGAGAGATGTGGAGG
Organism: Reutealis trisperma; assembly: GCA_947687605.1. Classification (NCBI taxonomy): domain Eukaryota; kingdom Viridiplantae; phylum Streptophyta; class Magnoliopsida; order Malpighiales; family Euphorbiaceae; genus Reutealis; species Reutealis trisperma. The sequence goes on along the minus strand of CANTUT010000016.1, from coordinate 237,594 downwards.
AGATCCTTAGCTGCTAAATCCAGACAGGTTGCAAGCAACTTAGGTGCAACTAGAAACCCTAACAAGGTACCAAGATCTCAAACTTTATTCTTTTCTCCATCTCAATCCCATTTCTGCACTCCGTTTTTCTCTGAATCCTCACTTCCTTGTCAAAACCTTAGATTTCTCTCACACACTTCTGTGAACCCAACTGAAAATGAAACAGAGCACTCTTCACTGGGTTCCTTTCAAATTTATGATGAAGGAGATATTCTTGGGGAATCAGACCAGTTTTCACATGCTTTTAGTGGCAATGGCGATTCCCTCATTGGAAATTTCGCTCCTGAGACTCAAAACAGTGAAGTTTCTTGGGGTTCACTGGAGGAAGGTGATCCCCAGATTACTGTGCATGCAAATGATGAGGGAGAGGTTTATGAGATAGATGCCGAGAAGTTAGAAAATGTGTTGTCTTTGTTACTGAGTAGCACTGATGGGTCCTTGGAGTCGAGTCTTGATAGTATTGGTTTGGATTTACATGAGGAGTTTATAGTGAAAGTGCTGGAAACCCCTCTTGTTTCGGGCGATAATTTGATAAAGTTTTTCAACTGGGCAATTAAAAAACCAGAAATTAGTGTGACTACTCGTGTAGTTGATGTGCTTGTTCAAGCTATTTGCAGTGGACTTCGTAAGAAAGATGCATATGCATTGTGGGATTTAGTGAGGGAGATTGCTGAGAAGGATAATGTTGTGCTGAATACCGAGATTCTTAATCGGTTGATAGCTTTGTTTTCAAAGTTGGGTAAAGGGAAGGCAGCTTTAGAAGTTTTCAACAAGTTTGGGGATTTTGGGTATGTCGCGGATTCAGATACCTATTATTATACGATTGAAGCCCTTTGTAGGCGATCCTGTTTTGATTGGGCCTGGTCAGTTTGTGAGAAGATGCTTAATGCAGAAACGTTGCCTGACAGTGGGAAAGTTGGTCAGATTATCTGTTGGTTTTGTAAAGGTAATAGGACAAAAGATGCCCATATGGTTTTTATGTTGGCGAAGGAGAAGAACAAGCATCCGCCTCAGTCTGCTGTCAATTTTTTGATTAGTTTGCTCAGTCAGAAGGATGAAACAGTCAAGTTAGCTTTGGAGATGTTGGAGGCTTTCTCTGGAGCAACTCGGAAATATGCAATCAAGCCTTTTTCATCTGTTATTCGCAGTTTGTGTAGGATCAAAGATTTTGATGGGGCAAAGTTGTTACTTTCTAAGATGATTGATGAGGGCCCACCTCCTGGAAATGCTGTTTTCAATTCCATCGTCAGTGGCTATTCCAAGTCTGGAGACATGAAAGAGGCATTGGAGATGAAAAAATTGATGGAAAGGAGAGGACTGAGACCTGATCTTTTCACTTATACTGTTATTATGAGTGGTTATGCAAGTGGTGGTCAAATGGAGGAGGCTTGCAAAATACTGTCAGAAGCCAAAAAGAAGCATTCTAAGCTGACTCCTGTGACTTATCATACACTTATTCGAGGGTATTGCAAACTTGAACAGTTTGACAAGGCGTTGGAGTTATTGACAGAGATGAAGGAATTTGGGGTCCAACCTAATGTAGATGAGTACAATAAGTTGATCCAATCTCTATGCTTAAAGGCCTTAAATTGGGAAACTGCAGAGAAGCTTTTGGAGAAAATGAGAGAGGATGGCTTGCATTTAAATGGGATCACACGAGGCCTCATAAGAGCAGTCAAGGAGCTGGAGGAGGAGGGGCTAGAGAAAGATGAAAGGGTTGAAGCCTGAATTATTTTTCTTGTTGCGGGTGTCACAAACGAATTCAAAATCTGTAGTTGTTTTTACTTTTCTTCATAAGATAATGAGTGAAGCTCTGCAATTTTTCTAGACATGCATTCTATCTCTGTGACCGTGAATTAGATTGAAAAAAGAAATTTTGATTTGGTTCTTATACCTTTCTTTGATGTTCTTGCTAGGATTAGAATGCATGATTGGACTTTCTAAACTAAGCTGGATGTAGGAATTAGAACAAATTGGCTGTGCTTCCATTAGTCTGACTTTTAATTTTGTCTAATTTATGAATGCATTTAGCCTGCCGAGTTTGTTGAATCTATTCCCCCATTACGAGAATCCCTCCGTTGGGATTTTGTTAATCATTTTAGAAATGCATATCTGCTGTTGCTGGAATAGATGGAGCTGCTTACAGGATATGCTGGCCAATACAAATAATTTTATTTCTCTCTCTTCTGAGTTTATAGTTTGTTCTGAGATCAGAGAATAAAGAGACTGTATGGAAGATTCTGCAAAGAATGATAGTACATAGGCACATGTATGTCATAGGAGTTAGTTTTTCAATTTTCATTAGGGTGGCAAGACCTGTCCTTCAGGCTCATATATTGTCTGTCAATTCTGTGTCATTGTTCTGGTTATATTTTAAAAATAAAATGCTCTAGCTTTATCTAATATTAGCGCATTTGTGTTAAGAATGTGAACATTTCAGAGGTATTGTTGGTTTCTGAGATGAGACGTGACTATTATTTATGGATCAAACATCTTAAGTTACTCTTTGAATCTGAAAATTGTCCAACATATTGCCTTCTAACATTTGCTTTTGAGGAGCCAAGTACTAGCTATTACAGGTTCTAGATTCGTCTTTGCAGCTTGAGTGGATAAATTGGCTAATCGAGGTGATTTCTTGAGCAACATGAGGCCATATGATCATTCTCATGTGACTTGAATCACGTTAACTGATTGATTGGCATTATTTGATGCCACTTGATGGTTTGTCAATTTTCATTTTCTAGGTCTAAAACACGAGATGCACGTTGATTCTGAGTTTTTCTTTTTAATTACTCTTTTGTCTTTTCACATTTAGCGCAGGGTGAAACATCTCTTTCCGTCTGATATTTAGCATTTTCACTTCCTTGCCTTGTCTGTTTTCTTTATGATGTGGTTTCTTGCTCTCCTTTTCCAATAAAATGCTTTGTATCGTGTGCTTGTCTGATTAGTTACCACTTGTACTTCTTGCGGTTTCTGTGCTCCTCTGGCATCTTCAGCTTCGCATTGATATACATTCTAAAGCACTTAAAAGTAGATATTGAACCTTGCAAGATATCACTATCTTGGGATGGCAATACTCAAGTGACCAGAAATTGTGTTGTTCTGTTTTGCCTGCTTAGGCTGCTGTAGGTTTTCTGCTACAAATTCATGCTAGGTTGATTACATGCCTGGATGTGTTGCTCAAGGAATCATCTTTTTGAGGCAAATTTTATATATATGTAAATGTATGTGTTGATGAAATCAATCAAAAGTTGCTGAGCAGCCCTGAATTTAGTGATGAACTGATGATCTACTATGGTTGGTATGACCTTTGGTTATTTAAGTGAATCACAAACTAACAATAAAATTGCACGAAGCCCATCATACTGGCTTTTGCTTCACTATACAAACTTAAAAATTATGTAGTTGGCATGATGGAGTATGACTTGGGCAACGTATTTAATTATTGATTTAGCTAACCAGTGTATGTTTGCAGTTGACTAGTAAATTGACGTGCTCTAGAAAAAGGGCTGCCAATAGCAGTGTAGCGACTAGCAAGTGGTGACGCCGTTGACGATTGAAAAATAAAATAGGAGATGACAAAAAGTATTATAAATTTCATTTTCCACTAGTGAGAAAACATAACATCAAGAAATTTGTCTGATACAGAATCTGTGCTTCTTAGACCAATTCTTAATATTGCTCCAATTTCTAAGCAATAGATTTATAGTGACTATTTTACGATTTTTCCCACCTCTAAGCATCCTTGAGATGACTTGCAAGGCTCCACTATTGATTTTAGATGAGCATTGTTGGCTTTTAGCAACAAAATGCTCCTCTCTCTCTCAGTCGGACTTTTTCTTGATTAAGAAAACCACTGTTTTTTTTTTTTTAACTGATAATGATTGTTATCGACACCATTACATCTAGAATCTAAAATTCAAATCAACAAATAATCTTCATAATTCGGTGAAGTTTTCTTAGACTTCTAGCTGCTAATTTAGAATCGTCAAATAATAAAAAAATTAGTCGAGTCTTGATCGATTATCATTTTTTGACCTTGAACATTAGTCATTAGCTGCTAGCCTATAAAAACAGTAGTAAATGAAGATCATTTAATTTCAGGATTCAAAAAGCTAGCAATAGCGAGGAAAACTATGGCCAACATGCTTAACACCTCACACCTTTTTATCTTCTTTTATCTATTTCCTTTACTTGTTTCCACCGCCAGCAATTTCAGTGCAGGTTCAGGTTACATTGAGATTGAGAGGAAAGCACTTGTTCAATTCAAACAAGGCCTTCATGATCCATCAGGTCGCCTTTCTTCTTGGGTTGGCGAAGATTGCTGTCAATGGAATGGTGTGAGTTGTAGCACACGGACAGGTAATGTTATCCGCCTTGACCTTAGAAATACATATAACCTTACCTATCCTGAGTATATTATGTCAGGCAGTGAGGTAGAAGCTTATAACAGTTCTTGTTTGAGTGGTGAAATCAATCCTTCTTTGCTTCAATTGAAATATCTGCAGTATTTAGATTTGAGCATAAACAATTTTCAAGGAATTCAAATTCCTGATTTCATTGGTTCGCTTAGGGAGTTGAAATACCTTAATCTTTCTCATGCTTTTTTTGCCGGAATGATTCCTCCTAATCTCGGAACCCTGTCAAATTTACAATATCTTGATCTTTTTCCATATTCATATACTAACATTGATCCAAAAGGCATTTGGGTTTCTGATTCAAACTGGCTGTCCGGACTCTCTTCTCTTAAGTACCTAAACTTGGGAAATGTGAATCTTAGCTTAGTATCAGCTACTTGGCTGCAAGCTTTAAATAACCTTCCTTCTCTGGTAGAGTTACATTTGCAAGGCTGTGATCTTCGTAGCTTTCCTCAATTTCTTTCAACTGTCAATTTCAGTTCCTTGCAGGTCCTACATCTTTACAACAATCATTTCAATTCCTCAATACCTCACTGGTTATTTAATATTACTACTCTTGTGGACCTTAACCTCATGAATTCTGAAATTCAGGGTTCCCTATCCATCAATGCTTGGAGAAATCTTTGTCATTTGCGAGCTTTAGACTTGACTTACAATGAAATTAGTGGAGAAATAGTTGAATTCATAGATGGTTTTTCTGAATGCAATAACTTTAGCCTGCAAGTTTTACACCTGGGATATAACAATCTTAGTGGCCAGATTCCTGAGTCATTAGGGAACTTTCAGAGCTTGAGGTCCCTCAGACTTTTTGGGAACTCATTCTCAGGTTCAGTTCCAGCATCCATTGAAAAGTTGTCCTTTTTGGAGGATTTGGACCTCTCTGCCAATAAATTGAGTGGAAAAATCCCAGAAAGCATTGGAAAACTTGAGGCTTTAACTTATTTGGATCTTTTTGGGAATTCTTGGGTGGGTAACATTTCCGAGGTTCATTTCGTTGCACTCAAAAATTTAAAATTATTTTCCATATCATGTGTAAACAAGTCATTGGTATTTGATATGAGACAAGAGTGGATTCCTCCTTTTAGCCTGCAAGTCATCTTAATCAATGATTGCCAAATGGGTCCCAAATTTGCTGCCTGGCTTCAAACTCAAAAGGAATTAGTTAGAATAACCCTTATTGGAGCTGGAATTTCAGATTCAATACCTGGTTGGTTTTGGAAGTTAACTCCACAGATAAGGTGGATGGAACTTCAAAACAACCAATTACAGGGAACACTTCCTGAATCATTGAGCTTTTCGCCGGAGGCACTGAGGTTAGACCTCAGTTATAACCGTTTAGAGGGTTCTATCCCACTTTGTTCTAACATTCAATCTGTGTCTTTCAGTAACAACTTGTTTTCAGGACCAATCCCCTCTAAAATTGGCCAAGAAATGTCAGTGCTGGTCGTCTTGGAACTTTCTGGGAACTCATTAAATGGTGAAATTCCCTCTTCCATGAATGAGATGAAGAAACTGACTACTCTTGATCTCTCAAACAATCAGCTGTCTGGGGAAATCCATACACATTGGGAAGGTTTGGAACAATTGGAAATAATAGATCTATCCCAGAACAATCTATCTGGCGGCATCCCAAGCTCAATGTGCTCACTACCTTTGCTTCAGGTGATGAAATTAACAAACAACAATCTTTCTGGTGAATTGTCTCAATCCTTGCAAAATTGCAAACATGTAGCCTCTCTTGATCTTGGATGGAATCAATTCACTGGAAACTTACCAAGTTGGATTGGTGAAAGGCTATTGTCAGTGTCAATAGTAAATCTTCGAGCTAATATGCTCGATGGAAGTATTCCTGAAGGCCTTTGTAATCTTTCCGATCTCCATATCTTGGATCTTGCTCATAATAATTTATCAGGGCCAATCCCACCATGTTTAGGCAATTTAAATGGTTTGAATTCTTTCAAACCTTACCATCCAGTGACAAATCGAGTAGTCTACTCACAGGAAATACAGTTGAATGTGAAGGGAAGAGAAGTTGAATATACCAAGATAATTCCTGTGGTGAATGTGATAGATCTTTCAGGAAACAATCTGCAAGGACAGATCCCAGATGGCATAACAAATTTGTCATATTTGGGTACCTTTAATTTATCACGGAATCAATTGAGTGGAAAGATTCCGGAAGACATCGGAAAACTGAAGAGAGTAGAATCTCTTGACCTTAGTTGCAACCAACTTTCAGGTCCAATTCCGACGAGCATGCCTTATATGACTTCCTTGAACTACTTGAACTTATCCTACAATTACTTGGCAGGGCCCATTCCAACAAGCAACCAGTTCCAAACCTTGATTGATCCTTCCATTTATGAGGGTAACCCTGAACTTTGTGGGTTTCCACTGCCAACCAATTGTTCTGTACCGAGCAATGAAGATCAGGAGAGGGAGAGCAAGGATGATAACCAAGAAGAAAGTGATGACGGAATAGACATGGTATGGTTCTACTCAGGCTTGGCACCTGGATTTGCGCTGGGGTTTTGGGCCGTTTATGGAACTTTGTTGGTTAAAAAGTCTTGGAGGGAGGCATATTACAGGTTCGTCGACAGAATGAAAGGTAAAATCTACTCGGTTATTACAAGATGAAAAAAAAGTCTCCTCTGCCAAGCAAACAGAATCAGGAAAGGTCAGTAAAGAGAGGTATTACTCTAGTTTTTCCTGCTGCAAGTTTTAACTTTTGAAACATGTTAATATTATAAATGTGTTAGTGGTGCAAAGATACAGTGAAAGTAGTGCATTAGCCAGAGCGGAGCAATTTTGCAGAAACAGAAGCCAAGAATGAAAGAGGAAGATAGAATCACCTGTTTACATGTTTGTATGTGATTGTCACTATTATTCACTAATTGTTGAAGTGTATTTGGTTCCCCAGATTAAAAATTTTTATTTAATATCATATATTATTGTTATAGTGTATGCTTTAAATGGATGAAGAATTTATTAATGGTTAATAATGAGTATCTCATTGATTTTTTATTGCAATTACTCAAGTCTTTAGCAATTTCTAAGTGGGCTGCTTTGAAAATTAGAATCAATTTGCTCAATGATGATTGAATTTGCTAAAAAAAAAAAAAGAAAAAGAAAGAAAGAAAATTAGCATCAATTGACTTGTGATTTGGGACCTCAGTTTTTATGTATTTGGTCATTGTCCATTCTTTCTTGTTGATTAGTCATTAGATTTTTGTGGAAGACTCAAGTACTTTGTCAAAGTAAGAATTCATTAGCCATTATCAGTGCAACAGACGGAGAAGAACTTATTCCAACTCTCATTCTACAATTCCACTTATTGATTTAACTAAATTATTTATTGCTTAAATTAAAATTAAAATCTATATTGAATACAATAAGTTAGGTTTTAAATATTTTTACTATTTAAAAGTTACATCATCACTTATCTTCAGTACTTAAAATTTAGCATTTAATTATCAGATTTATCAAACACCACCTACAGTAAAATCATAAATTTAAAAATGAAATGTTTTATTTATTTAGTTAAATTAAAAAAAAAGCGTTACATATTGGGCCAAATAGGCCAGGCTTAGCTCAGGGCTTATTTGATTTCGATCCTCGTTTAAATGACCAATCTGATCTTACGTCTTCTGCCTTTGTGGTGCTGTTACCTCAAAACGCACCGTCTCTGAAATTTCTGGGTTTCGGTTAGGATTAGGGTTTCTCTCAAATTCTGATCTTTCCATCAATCTATGGCTAACCGCACCGATCCTGCGGCCAAGAGTATAAGGGGCACGAATCCCCAGAACCTGGTGGAGAAGATTCTTAGGTCTAAGATTTATCAGAACACCTACTGGAAGGAGCAATGTTTCGGTTTAACGGCGGAGACGCTTGTCGACAAGGCCATGGAGCTGGATCATCTTGGTGGTACCTTTGGTGGCAACCGCAAACCTACACCTTTTATGTGCTTGGTCATGAAGATGCTCCAGATCCAGCCTGAGAAGGACATTGTTGTTGAGTTCATTAAAAACGACGATTACAAGTAACTATTTTGTTTATTTGCTGTCAATTAATTATTAATTTACTTAATTTCGAGTTCTGCATTTGCTCAGGCTATGAAAGTTTCAATTTATAGGTTCTTTGGTTTTTTGTTGTATATATTGAATTAAGGCAATGGAGAAAAAAAGATGACATGATTTGGTTTCCATTATCTATTACAAAATGCTTGGACGCAAAAATTTGGGTATTATGTGTGCCTGCTTGGTTTTCAAATCCTTGTATCAATATTATCGTTGTCATCTAGTTCCAGTTATTAACGTTGCCATTATCATTTGTTTTTTTTTTCCAAATATATGCCTTATCATTTTATGACCTGTTGTAATTTCACCTATAGCTTTATTGACATTCATCAACTGGGTGCAGATATGTGCGCATACTTGGTGCTTTTTATCTGCGTCTTACTGGGACTGATGTTGATGTGTACCGGTACCTAGAGCCTTTATACAATGACTATCGAAAATTAAGGCAAAAATTACCTGATGGAAGTAAGTTGTTTATCCTTTCTACTGCTCCCTTATTGGAACTTTCTAAACACTGTCAAGTTGTATTTCATGCAAATCTATAGTTGTTTAGATGGACTTACTAACCTTTTTTATTTTTTTGGATTCTCTACTCTAATCATCAGAATTCTCCTTGACTCACGTGGATGAGGTTATAGATGAGCTTCTGACAAAAGATTATTCCTGTGATATTGCTCTGCCACGTATTAAGAAAAGGTAACTTTATATGGTCTATTTGAGAGATCTTGGTCAAGTAATTCCAAGAGTAAAAGCAACAGATAAAATTGATGGTTATATTTCTTCAAGTTACAAAACAAGTAAATTGTCCTTGTGTTTATGGTTTTGCATGTTACTCTATTTGAATGCCAACAGCCGTAACATAACCATGAAGTTTTGATGTCACCCTTTCTTTAATCAACAGATGGACTCTTGAATCAATTGGTTCGCTTGAACCTAGAAAAAGTGTGTTGGAAGATGATTTTGAAGAGGAGGAAGAGAAAGAGGAGAATGAACAAATTGATGGATTAGACAATGGGATTGATGAAAGAGTATTCTTCCCATCTGAACACAAATTGTCAATTTTAATATTTATTGTTTGCTCTTTAAGATTTATCACTTTTAGCCCTTCTTTATAGTTATGGTCTTGAAATGTTGACAGGATTATTATCATGGGAGAAGTCCCACAAGGGAAAGGGATAGGGATAGGAGACGTGAGGGCCATAGATACAGGTAAACTGTTTACCTAGTTATGGTTACTGAATTTGATTGTGTTTTGTCATGCATAGCGTATTCTGATTGCATATTCTGCTAAGTAGGTGAATTTTCTATTATCTGTCTCTATGGACTGAACTTTATGGGATTATTTTTTGTACATGTAAGTGTGACAATGGTTGAAGAAGTGTGTGAATAATTATTATTGTTGGGAAAAAAAGATAAACGAAGATGATACTTGATTGTGCACATGACTGTAGCCTTGTGTTTATTTCTTTGTAGTTAAACAAATTCTAGGTTTTTTTCTTTTTTTTTTTTTTTTTTTTTGTAGTTGTACTTTTCTACATTCGTCTGGCATCACTGTATTAGTCAAAGGTCTGAACAGGATTTTGGGTTTTCTGCTATGGTGTCTTAATATGTGAAAAGATCTGTTGTAAAACTAGTGGGTTTTCATCCTCCTGAATCTATTACATTGCCATAGTCTACTCCTGAATCTATTACATTGCCATAGTCTAAGTAGATGAAAACACGATGGAGCTGTTTTTTAAGCATTAAACTTATTTATATATAAGTAACAAGAATGTTTCAATCATGGCATTTAAAGCCACTGATGGTTAAAACAGCTTCCTATATTGATCTTTTATGATCCTGCCAGGTTTCTCTGCACTGACAGTGTGCAGTGAGAAGTATGATGGATCAGACAGGTTTATCATGACTGTAGTTTCATGGTCAATGGTATTCATATTAATCTGGCACCAAATTTGTTTTACTCAGCAAATATTGATTAGTGATGAATGCAGCACCATGTGCTTTGTGATGTATTCAGTACCGAGTGTATGTTAAACATCCTGTTGTATTTCTTCCTCTTTATAGAAGCTAAAATGTTACTGTAATACTGCATGACTACATAATGCATCTCCACATCCTTTTATTTTCAATAATTTCAAGGCCTATGTTACAATGGTGTCAATTTCATTGACAATTATAAGTGCTAGTGTAAATTCCTCCCCTACTTTTTCATATGAAGAGGATTGCATTTCATGTTGAACTTCAATGTGCAGTAGTAGTGGCTTGAAAAAAAAAAATTGTCCTTATGTTTCAATGATGATTTTCCTATTTACACAGGGACAGGGACTATGATCGGGACTATGACCGCGGCCGTGGGCGTGAACGAGACAGGGACAGAGAACGAGACAGGGACAGGGATAGAGACCGAGATAGGGAGAGGGATAGAGATCGAGATAGGGATAGAGATCGGGATCGGGATCGCTATCGCTTGAGAGAAGAAAAGGATTATGGTCGTGAGAGGGAGCGAGAACGAGAGAGGGAAGGTAGGGAAAGGGAGAGGCGAGATAGGGACCGTGGCAGGCGAAGGAGTTATTCAAGGAGTCGAAGTAGGAGTAGGGATCGCAAGAGACATGGGCGCAGCAGCAGTCCTAAAAGGCATGGGGATGGACCAGACGAGCCAAAGAAGAAAAAGGAAAAGAAGGAAAAGAAGGATGATGGTACAGACCACCCAGATCCTGAGATTGCAGAAGCTAATAAACTTCGAGCAGCCCTGGGTTTGAAACCATTGAAGTGATTTTATCTTTACTAATTGGCTGGCAGTGTTAAAGAAACATGTAAATCTGCAACTGTATTTGGCATTTGATGCTGTTTTGCGTATTTCCTGTTTTGAAATCTGTGACTGAATGTTGTGTACATAACTACATATTATTAGACAGACCGATGGTAATGCTTATGCTTCGTTATTGTGTTTGTTAATTTTCTTGCAAGCAGTTGGTGGTGACTGCAATGCTGTTAACTAATTAGATTTTAGGATGTCTATTGCAGCTTACCATCTCTGAGGATCATAACTGTGTTGACTTGGCTCTTCCCTTCTTTTTATCCATTAATTTGCTTGCCACCTGACCCATTTAACTAAAGATAAAAAGTTCGGGGGGAGGAGGGAAGGAGAGAAGCGGTAAAATGAAAGCCTGCGGGCGAGTATGCACGTTTGTGGAAGGCTATTTTATTTTATTTTCGCATTGAAATCGAGTTGAATGTTTCAATGATTTAACAAAAAAGTAAAAGAACTTGGATGGAAGGATGATTTAATGTTAACGGTATAATTAATTTTTTAAAATGAAAGGATTTAAGTGGGAATGGACTGAAAGTATAGAGATTAAAGAGTAAATTAATTTTTTTAATTGTGGTTTATCAAAAGCAGGTAATATGCTTTTAAAGAAGTTAATTTAAAACATAATTCTTATAACCAAATGAGGATTAAATCCCATGTCTTAAGTACTGAGCTAATTCCTTGGTAGCTTGGTGAGTTGGAAACGTTCATCTTAAAAGTCTTGCTTAAAAGTTTTAATGTCAAAAATTTTAACAGTAATTAGATTTTTAAATATCTTTACAATTTAAAAGTTATATTACTTGCCAATAATTTAAGACTTGTAGGTCTTGAGTTCAAATCTCAATTAAATTTATTAAAAAAATTTACAATACTTATTTTATTTAGTATTTAAATTTTTGAGCAATTTACCAAAAAAGACTAAAAGACTTAAATTTGATGTTATGATAACCTTCCCATCAATTTCTAATATTGAAATTGAGAGAGTCCTTAAAAATTGAAAAAAGCACTAAGATTGCCCAACTCTAAATATCATCAGGTGCTATTAAAATTGTAATTATAAGGTTGGGAATTCAAATACCAATAAAAAGAAAACTGTTAATCAAAGATTCATTTCCGCAGTAATAATAATAATAATCTGTAAAGTAAAAAGGCTGGGACAGAGATTAGTTAATTTTGTTTATTAAAAAGATACTTTGAAATTGCAGGTGTTGTTGTAACATTTGAAGTGGTAGATCGATCGATTGACTCGTGAACTATTCTCCTTTTTTTTTTTTTTTTTCTCTATAAATAGTTATTTTTATATGTGTTCCATCAATACATCACCTACTTTCTTACTCCCTCATTTTCACATTCATTCACTTCTCTCACTTTACTATGTTTGGATAGAGTGTAGGGAATTATAATTAATGGAAGAGTAGGGAAGGGTAGGTGTCACGTTCTAAATCCGAGGGTACGTGACCGGTACTAGGACACGAGTAATGTACATGGCTATTAGTATTCGTAGTAAGCTTGACATCACACTGCACAATAAATTATCACATAATAGAACTATGGGCCCACACGTTAAACAGATCCGAATAAATAATATTTTCAAATATTGCCACACTGGACTATCAACTCAATTGTCTCATAAATTTCAATTAACATATTATTGGATTCTGCTTTACGTGTTAACTCAGAATATAAATATAATACAATTGATAATTACATAAAATACAAGTAGTAGAGATAACATCGTGGAGTTCTAGAACTATGATACAATTACATAATTCAGTACTTATAAATACAAAACACTGTCGAAAGACAAATAGCAGTTTAATTCAATTTATAATATTCTTCACAAGTTTATTTCACAACCTGAAAAGAATAAGTTGAATAGGAATGAGTATTCGACTCAATGAATGATACCAACTAATATATTAAACTGGTGTTCTATAAACATGTAACTAATGTTTATGCCAATGCAATATGTCATAGAAGTAGACAAATCACACAAGTAAATAAGGATGAGATCTAGTCCATAGTACCACACTAAATCTTAATATGAGGAGCCGATCTCTCAATACTGGCTCTTTTAATCTAACAATTAGTCTCTTATATCTAATAGGCCCGGCCGTCACTGGTTTGTATCACGTAGCCTTAACCCGACTGGCAGCGGCCTTGATGATGAGTAGGCCCAACCAGCATCCACCAATCATAGCTAATATTCTTAATCTCATCATAGTCATAATCATATCCATGATTCTTAGGTGATACTGTATCCTCCCTATCCCCATCTATCAACCACAATCATTATGCGATAACAATTATCGATTCAACAATCACATTCAAATGTTAACATGCATCTATGCAGTAATAATGCATAATGTACATATATATATATATATATATATATATATATATATATATATATATATATATATATATATATATATATATATATATATATATATATATACATACAATAAATGCAGATGCATGAAAAGAAAGTATAATACATTAGGGAGTATCACTCACCTGTTAGATGACTCATCTAACCAATTATCCTCGAAAATGCAACCTTAGAATTGGGAAGACACTGAAGATATCGACACTAACAACAAACGATACTATCAGAATACGAACGAGTCACATATCAAGATATAACTAAAAGACTATTGAGATTCTTGCCGCAATTTCAGTAGAATCTTCCTTAAACTCGAACATTACCCAAATAGATTAATAAAGAACATAATACTTCTAAAATAATCTCAACAGTCAACACAACTCAATATAACACCAGTGACCCCTCCTGGGTCCTCCCATTACCGCAAATAACTTAACAACAAGTATAACCAAAATCATCAATTACTAATTAAACCAATAACATAATTCAAAATATAATGAAATCAAGATATTCGGATTTACCCTCGTAAATTTTGATCAAATGAACATCGAGAATCTCATCGGAATGAAAAACGGAGCTGTTGGATTTGTCCCACACGCTGTCATCGAAGTGTCATCAGCCAGCCACGCACAGCCGCTATCGTTGGCGAATCTAGGTGATCTTCACACCACCAAGCTTGCCTTGATGCTAGGAACTTAGAAACAGACACCACTCGCCACCGTTTTGCCGAAAAACTCCCTCAAACTTTCAGCTTCCACAACTCCGATCTCCACTTCCTGTGAGCCTTAAGGGATGGGACAGGTACCTATCGAAAGCTCTCGAGGTGAGGAATTGAATGGCACCGGTCTTACTCGATTTGGCCTCTGAAATCTGCAGTTGAAGATTCGGCACTGGCGAAGCTTCTCTCCTCGAGTGCGCTATCATCCGCCGCCTGATCAAGGTGTTGTTAGTTCCCTCGAAATCGCCAGATGGTGGCTTAGCTGCTGTAGGTGGCGGTGCAACCCACCGCCGGCCGGACGTGACTTCTCCAGCACCACAGCCTCTCTCTCTCTCTCTCTCTCTCTCTCTCTTCGTTCTTCTTCTGCCATTGCCACTATCTAATTGGCTTCCTCTAGCCAATCAGATGGCCTCCCTTCTTCCTCTTTCTTTTTTATGATAAAACATATATGTGTATATATATATAACAAAGTTTATGTTATAATAATAATATTAATAATAATAATAATAATAATAATAATAATAATAAACCTTAATTTACATAATGAAATTCAATTAATATAAACCATTCATAATAATAGTAATTATAACGAAATTCCAAACTTCTGATATAATTTTGTAATTAACAATATAATTTAAATTAATCGAACATAATATTAATTTAATATTAATACTAATATTCAAATATCAAAATATAAATTTTTGAAATAAATTCTATAATATTTTCATAATTAAATATATAATATTTTTTCAATTATCCCACATATTTAACATCAAAATAGAATTACGATAGATATCATATAAATATATAAATTTAATAAAAATATAATTTCAATATTTGCTTTAATAAAGAAAATAATAAAATAATACATTTCCGTACAAAAATAGAATTTTATAAAATAAATAGAAATTTGGGGTATTACAATAGGGATGAGAATGGAAGGGGAAAGAATGGTAAGTATATGTGGTAATCTTACCCTTATTTAGGAGAAGAATGATGAAGGAGGAGTAATTAATGGAATGATACATTTTAAAATTATAAGAATAATCTTATAATTTATATATTTAAAACAAAAAAATAATATTATTTTATACATTTAATATGTCAAAAATTTTACAAATATTCATTCACACTTATATCATTTAAATAATTCATATACTTATATGTTACTTATTTTTTGATAAGTTTTTTTTTTTTTTTTGTATAAGCATAAAATATAAACAAATTTAGCACCAAAATATTGTTATAACTTAAAAATAATATAAAATATAATTAATTAGGGACATAAATATAGTTAAAACATATCTACCTCTCTCTACTCCCCAAATTGGGGTGTAGCAAAATTTAAGTGTTACACTATGCATGGCAACAAGATGGGAAGAGGAGGGGAAGTTATTTTAAAGGGAAGGGAAGGGAAGGGAGGGGAGGGAAGGGAGAAAATTTTAACTTATTTTGTTTGCCAAATTAAAATTTGATTAATAAAGGGAATGGAAGGGAAATAATGTTATTTTGTTTGGATGGAAGGGAAGGAATGAGAATTATAATTGTAAAAAGACAAAAAAGTACAAAGAAAATAATAGAGAAAATAAGAATAACACAAGTAAATTTTTAATAGAATAAAATATACTAATCATGTTAAATTTTTGAAAATAATTTTCAAATAATAAAAACTTGAGATCATTATTAATAATTCTGAAATATAATTAGATACATTAAAATGAATTTATTAAAAAAAAAAGACAAGTTAATTGCATCCACATTAGAAGTGATTTTAGAAAAGCAATAGAAATCCCAACTAATATTATTGAAATATTCAAATATGAAAAATCATTTAAAATCCAACCAACAAAAACATATGTAAAGTAATATTAACGTAAAACATATATAATGATTTATTTGAAATATGGTTGAATTGATAAAGGTAAAAAAGTTCATAAAAAAATTATAATATTCCATCAAGAGTTAAAATTTTTTAAATCAAAATTTGGAGTGTAACCAATTTCAACTTATATAAGGGAAATGGAGTGAATTACTCTCTTCCTATCCTTTTCATTTTTTCAAAAAAATAAATGCCAAACAAAATAGTTATTAATTTTCCCTTTATTCTCCTTCCTTCCTTTTAAATATAACTCCATCCATGCATAGTATTAAGCGTAGGGGAGGATGAGCCTTATTATCCTTTTCCATTACTTATACCCCTAAACTTCTTTTTCAAACAAGCAAGACAAAGACAATGCACAATTTCGTAAACAAATTTTTTAAGGAAAAGCAAAGACAATGCACAATTTCGTAAGGAAAGACCCAAATTTCGTAAGAAAAGACACAAATTGAAAGAAAGTAGAAAAATACAATGGACAATTTTTTGAGAAATAACCACGTCAATAGATACATGGGGTTTTTATAATAATATACTATTTTAAAAAAATATTTATCTAAATATGCCATATTTTTTTAAATTTATAAAGATATGTCATTTTTAAATTTTTTAAAATTTTGACCAATAAACTAGTAGTCAAACTACTGATTTTGTTAAAATTAGTAAACTCAAATTGGAAACTGGAAGTTTAACTTTCGGTTTCGTTTTTTAATTTTAAAAAATGTTAATTTTTTATGGATATGTGATAAAT
Organism: Reutealis trisperma; assembly: GCA_947687605.1. Lineage (NCBI taxonomy): Eukaryota > Viridiplantae > Streptophyta > Magnoliopsida > Malpighiales > Euphorbiaceae > Reutealis > Reutealis trisperma. The sequence goes on along the minus strand of CANTUT010000016.1, from coordinate 220,521 downwards.
AATTAAATTTCTTTTAAATTAAGGTTAATCTTGAAGTATAATATTATATAATTTTTATTTATTTATGCATTGTTTAATTTTATTTTTATATATATTAATTTTATTTTTAAATATATTATTAAGTATATTATTAATTATAATTTTTAAATTAAAAAATTTTGTATTTTTTAAATTCTTTTAAAATTCTTAACTTAAGAAATTATATTTAGTAAAATTCTTAATATTATTATTAAAAATACAGAATTAATATTTGAAAATTATACTTATATATTTATTATTTATATGTTAAAAATAAATATAATATACATAAAAATAAAATTAAACAATGCATAAATAAATAAAAATTCTTTTAAAATTCATAATTTAAATCTTATAATTAGTAAAATTCTTAACATTATTATAAAAAAAATATAGAATTAACATTCAAAAATTGGAATTTTTACAATAATATGCTATTTTAAAAAAATATTTACTTAAATATGGCATATTTTTAAAAATTTACTAAGATATGCCTATTTTTTTGACTTGTTGACTAATAAACTGGTAATTTGACTACTGGCTTCATTATAAACTTTTTAATATTCTTTGACTTAATGGAAATTAGAAATTTAATTTCCAATTTCCTCTTTTTTAAATGCCAATTTTTTAAAATTCTTTTAAAATGGTAAGTAAATCTTTAAATGTTAATTTAACATTTAAAGATTTACTTACCATTTTAACATATAAATAATAAATATATTATTAAGTGTATTATTGAAATATAATCTTTAAATGTTAATTCTGTATTTTTTTTTATAATAATGTTAAGAAGAATTTTAGTAAGCATAATTTTTAAATTATGAATTTTTAAAAGAATTTTTATTTATTTATGCATTGTTTAATTTTATTTTTATGTATATTATATTTATTGTTAACATATAAAATAATAAATATATTATTAATTATATTATTAAATATAATTTTTAAATGTTAATTATGTATTTTTTATAGTAATGTTAAGAATTTTACTAAATATAATTTTTAAATTATGAATTTTTAAATTTATTTATTTATTTATGCATTGTTTAATTTAATTTTTATGTATATTATATTTATTTTTAACATATAAATAATAAATATATAAGTATAATTTTCAAATAATAATTCTGTATTTTTTATAATAATATTAAGAATTTTACTAAATATAATTTTTTAAGTTAAGAATTTTAAAAGAATTTAAAAAATACAGAATTTTTTAATTTAAAAATTATAGTTAATAATATATTTAAAAATAAGTATAATATATATATAAATAAAATTAAACAATGCATAAATAAATAAAAATATGATAATATTATATTTCAAGATAAACCTTAATTTAAAAGAAATTTAATTATTTATCATATATCACATAATATCATAATTGATATTTTTTTATTTGATTAACTAAAAAGTAACAATGGAATATATATATATATATATATATATATATATATATATATATATATATATATATATATATATTACTTAACATTTTAAAAAAAATTAAAATTAACATTTAAAAAAAAAAGAGAAACCAAAAGTACTTCTGGTTTCCATAAAAAAGTAACATTTTTTAAAATAAAAAAAAACTTCTGGTTTCTAATTTGATACCAATAAAATTGATAGTTTGACTATTAATTTATTGGTTAAAATTTAAAAAAATTTAAAAAATAACATATTTTTATAAATTAAAAAAAAAAAAATGACATTTATGTAAATAATTTTTTAAAAATGGTATATTAGTGTAAAAACCCCATATACATAGTGTAGAGGAGATGGCTACTAGTAGCAACTCCACAGAGAAAATTAGGAGGAAAGTCAAAGCGAGAATATGAACACGCCACCTAAGTGTGTATCTGCAAGTGCAAGAATGATGAAGAAGGAGCAACTCTTGAAGGAACATCAATATTTGCAGGGAGAGGACGTCTCTCGCTTTGACTTTCCTCCTAATTTTCTCTTTGGAGTTGCTACTTCTGCCTATCAGGTACCCATCTCCTCTACACTATGTATCTGTTGATCTGGTTATTTCTCACTTTCCCTTGTGCACTACTGCTTTTCCTTTTCATCCGCTGAAAAATTGTGCATTGTATTTTTCTACTTTCTTTCAATTTTTGTCTTTCCTTACAAAATTTCTGTCATGTTTCTTATGACATCTCTTTTTCTTTACTTAGGGTTTCTTTTTGAGAATCTCACTTTGTACTGGTTGTTATTGTTCGGTATTAAACACTTAAGAGAAGGGGTTATCCGCAAGTTCTCTTTTTGCTCACATGGTTGCAATTTGGGCAATGGCATTTTGTAAAGTTCGTCTTTGTCTTTCTTTAATAAATATAATGATTCTATTCCGTCAGGGAAAAAAACTTATATATGATGATTCAGACTGATATAAGCATTTATTTTACAGTGGGAAATAACTCCGGCAGAGTAGCCACAGTGCTTGCTCTTTTTGACAATACTTCGGTTTAACTCTTTGTTGCTTATTTGCAGATTGAAGGTGGCTGCAAGGAAGGTAATAGGGGTCCTAGCATATGGGATGCTTTTTCACACACACAAGGTACAACCTTTTCAAATAAATAATTCCTGAGTTTTTAATTCTCACCTCTTTTTATGAAATTTGTTATGGAGCTCATTCTACTTATCTTTCTTGTTTTATTAGGAAAAATTATTGATGGAAGCAATGGTGATGTGGCAGTGGATCATTATCATCGTTACAAGGTCAACATCAATGAAATTGGCTATGCGTTTACTTGCATTTTTCTGTGTCTTCCCTCTCTCATCAGCATTTCATTAATGTTTGATTCTATTAACTTGCTATGAGTGCTTCTTTCTCGTGTCTTATTCATTCTGTTTTTCGTAGTAAAAAACCTGGGTGTGAGTGGTCTCTGGCCTTTTCTCTTAACATTTTTGCCTTACCAGATCATTATTTTAATAAGCAAATTACTAAATTATGCTGCTTTCATCTATTATCACAGTTTCCGTTTGTAATTCAAACTTAGTTTTTCCTTAATGAATATTGAACTTATAGGTAATTTTCCACAATATTATACAAACAGCATCATGTTTAAATTTTGTTGTGTTCAGCAATGTGGCTAAACTTTTGCAATAGCCAACCCTGATGATTTATGTTTAGGATGCATGTTTATTGCTAAGCTTTTGCAATAACTTTTCTTGTTACTGGAACTCGGATTTCTTTTATCTTTTTTCTTTTATCTTCTTTTTATTACTTCTTTAGCTCATCCTGTATGCTATGTCCTTTCTAATCAGATTTTTGTTTTCACAACTCATTATTGATGTGCAGGAAGACATTGAACTCATTTCTAAGTTGGGATTTGATGCTTATCGATTTTCCCTATCGTGGTCTCGCATCTTCCCTGGTACGTGTTCCTTCAAAGAACAATATACAGCTGTTCTCTGCTTGGTCAGCAGTTCAAGCAGCTTATTTTCATTTTAATTTCTTTTCCTATTCGTTTAACAAATACAACATGGCTACACATGAGAAATCAACCTTCACCTAGAGGGCAACTTAAACATGATATGTAAAGTGTCTCACCTGGTCTCACATCTCACTCCTGCCGTCAAATTGTATGGGGTTGATGCTTTATCAATCACAATAAAAGAGCATCAATTGATGTTTTTGGATGGATGAAGTGTTCTGAGCTTTATGAGAAGCTTAGAAATGAGATGATGAGTGTAAGACTGAAAGATGATTTATGTTTAGTTTCTGTAGTATTGCAGGTCCAATTGCTTTTTATTTTATTAAACTTTTTCTAGTTTACAATTTATTTGCCAACTGGCACAGTTTTTCCTTTTTAGTTTACCTTCTGTACTTTCCCTTTGTCTTTCTTTTTCAATTGGTGGTTAACATCATTTTCTCTTATCTCCCAATGTACATTGTGTCTGTATCTTCTATACTGATTTTCTGTTATTGATACCTTTGTTTTATATTCTGGCAGATGGTTTGGGAACCAAAGTGAATGATGAAGGGATTGCATTCTATAACAATATCATTAATACTCTTCTTGAAAAAGGTATGAGGTTGACTCTGCTTAATTTCTGTTAATAGGGAGCAATAATTCATATTTTACCACTTTATGTAGGTATCAAGCCATATATAACTCTGTACCATTGGGATCTTCCCTTGCATCTTGAAGAGTCAATGGGAGGGTGGTTAAATAAGGAGATTGTGTAAGTATTAATGCGAGTGGAAATATTTTCATTTAAGCGATAATAATATTTCTCTGCTCTGGCAATGTTAGATTTGTAATGTGACTGCTAAATATATATATATTGGGAAAATTGTTTTGATAAATTGTTCATTTGAATGCTTCCATTGTGAGATTAAAATATTATAAAATTTTGAATGATTTAATTTTGATCATGCATTAACATTTATATGGCTTCTCTATTTTGAAAACATCCAGAAAATATTTTGCAATCTATGCAGAAACTTGCTTTGCAAGTTTTGGTGACAGAGTTAAGAATTGGATTACAATAAATGAGCCCCTCCAAACGTCTGTAAATGGATATGATACGGGAATATTTGCTCCTGGAAAATGTGAGCAAGCAGCAACAGAACCATATTTGGCTGCACACCACCAGATATTGGCCCATGCAACAGCTGTTTCCATATACCGTAGCAAGTACAAAGTATGCTGTCTAACTCTTTTGTACCTTGAGCTTTATATTATCAGGATAAATAATGTACAAGTTGCAATAAAATTTTCAGCCACAGGACTCATGCTTTTTTAATGTAAAATCCAGGACCTCGAGTAACCAATTTGACTTTAATGGGTTTCATTGCATTTCTTGCACAGTCATCTCTAATCTATCAAAGTGATAGGATTCCATTTAGTTCTTACTTGCGTGATTCTACGTTTTCTCCACATGCTAAAGAGTCATTTTTGTTGACTATTCAATAAAAAATGTCTCTTCCCCATAATTGCGAAGCTGCTTAATTTTCTACATCAAAGATATCTAGCATTTGGCTCCTGTTTTGTACCTCTCTAAATTTTAGGAACCAAGGTTTGTATTTGTAACAGGCAATAGTAGTACCTTATCAGTTCAGAGGATGAACTTGTCAATGGGAAAGAATCAATGAGAGCAATGCTAATTACTTGCAAGTTGTTTGGGTCATTCAAAGGATAACATCCTATTCTTGCCACTGTTTTCTTTTCAGGACAATCAGGGAGGGCAAATAGGTCTGGTGGTGGACTGTGAATGGGCAGAACCTAACTCAGATGAAATTGAGGATAAAACTGCTGCAACAAGGCGTCTTGATTTCCATCTTGGATGGTAGTTCTCCTGCCATCTTTTTGGGATGAGCATCCCTTATGTTAGTTGATTTGTGAACTATTGATTGACAGTGATTTATGCTATGCATAAATATTCAAGTTGTGTGTGTGAATTTCTCAAGGGGTCTGGGGAGGGGTTGCAGTTGGCTGCTGAGTGAAGGGTTTCTTCAACCTCTTTGATTTGCAGTTCATTAATCTGCATGCAAATTGAGTTGCTCAGTTGGACTCTCAATAGCTTTAGGCCAATTTTACATTAGAACACCCATCTCCTGTTGGTGGAGAGACCCATGAGTTATGATGAGCCATGCTGATTAGTCTATTAGGTGAGAGAATCATGGACTATAACTGTGAATTAGACTGTGAATTAGAATACTCTATTGATTAATTACAAGAGAAGAATTACACTGAATTTATACAAGTTATTCTATGCTAAATTAGGAAAGAACAACTAATTAATCTAGAATCATGCCTAGAATCATGTTAGAATAAAATTACAGCTAAGGTTTTCCATATACAAGCAATTACCTATTTAGCATCTACACATCTTATCTAACACTCCCCCTCAAGCTGAAGCATAGATATTTATCATGTTCAGCTTGTTACAAATATAGGTCACTCTACTCCCATTTAGAGGCTTAGTGAAGATATCTTCTAGTTGTTTTCCAGTCTTCACATGCCCAGTAGATATGGCATTTTGATGTATCTTTTCACGAATAAAATGACAGTCAAATCCAATATGTTTAGTTCGTTCATGAAATACAGGATTGCAGGCGATATGAAAAGCAGCTTGATTGTCACACCATAACTTTGCTGGCATAGATGTTTTGATGCCAATTTCAGTTAAGAGCTGTTGTATCCAGATTATCTCACAAGTAGCATGTGCCATAGCTCTGTACTCTGATTATGCACTAGACTGAGATACCGCATTTTGTTTCTTCCTTTTCCATGAAATCAAATTCCCTCTAACAAAAACACAATAGTCTGTAGTAGATCTTCGGTCAACCTTGAATCTTGGCCAATTTGCATCTGAGAAACATTCAATATTAGTGTGCCCGTCCTTTCTGTATAGGATCCCAAGACCTGGAGCTTTCTTCAAATGACATAAAATTTGTTCTAAAGCTATTCAATGTTGAATTATTGGTGAAGGCATAAATTTGGCTAACAACACTGACTGGATAGGCAATGTCAGGTCTATTCACTGTAAAATAGTTCAATTTTCCCACCAATCTTCTATACTTTTCAAGCTCTTCAAATAAGTCTCCATCATTTGCTAGCTGCAGACTAGGCATCATGGGAGTACTACATGGCTTAGCTCCAATCTTCTCCATTTCAGTCTGTTACATACTGTAAATAGCATATAATTAGGAAGTAATTTTAGAGCTTAATTAGGAAGTAATTGTAGAGCTTAATCATAGGAATCCTAATTAGTATACCTTCCTAACTTAGAACCTATATTGTGTATATATAACAGATTCCTCAATGAAAAAGATAAGAAAAATTATCTCAGTTTACATGGTATTAGAGCCATTTTTGGTCCATATTTTCTTCTGTTTCCACCTTTAAGGCTTCTGCCTCTGTTTCTCTGTTTATAGACAGTAGGGTTGGGAAAGGTTTGGGTCACCTGTTTAGGGCAGGTTCTGGTTCTCACTGCTGGCATAGAACGAAGCACCACACGCTGATCAGCTTGTCGACAAAGTCTGGTGATCGGAATCCAAGCGCGAGCCACACGCTCCTCAACAAGAATCTTCCGTGGTTCCACGCGCCGACGCGTGTAGGTCCGTTAGTACCCGAAAAATTTTTTGGTCTTCAGTTTCCGGCACGCCTTGTCCTATATTACATTCCTTTGTTCCTAGTTGGGGTAGCATCCGTTTGGGTGTGGGATTCCCTTTTGTGACAATTTTGGGTGTCTAGTTATTATATTTGGGCTTTTGTTTTCCATTGTGTATTTGGTATTATGGCAAATAAAAAATCAATGTTTGATGTTGTTCCTGTGATGTCAAAAATCACGGAACATAAGCTTAATTGCTCCAATTATCTGGATTTAGTAAAACAGTTCGACTTTATTTGCGAAGTATTGACAAGGATAATCATATGACTAATGATGCCCTTAATGAAGATGATTCTAGGCAGACACGGCTAAGGGAGGATGCTCGATTATTTTTGCAGATCCATAATTCCATTGAAAGTGAGGTAATTGGTTTAATTAATCATTGTGCATTCGTTAAAAAATTGTTGGAATATCTGGATTTTTTGTATTATGGGAAAGCAAATATTTCCTGCATTTATGAGGTGTGCAAAGCTTTCTATTGTGCAAAAAAAAAAAAGATAAGTCCCTTACAAGTTATTTTATGGATTTTAAGAAAACTTATGAAAACTTATGAAGAGCTCAATATGTTGTTACCATTTAGTCCTGATGTGAAAGTTCAACAAAGCCAGAGGGAACAGATGGCTGTTATGAGTTTTCTAGCTGGTCTCCCTTCTAAATTTGAGACTGCTAAATCCCAGATTCTTTCTAGTTCTGAGATCTCATCTTTACAAGATGTGTTTAGTAGGGTACTTCGCATAGAAAATTCTCCACCGGTTTAGTTCAGTAATGCCCTTGTCAGTAGAAACAATGATTATGAATATGGGTAGTCACATTATAGGAAAAATAACAAAGGAGGGGAATCGCATGGGTTTGAGAAATGAGCTCAAGATTCAGGTGGAATTGTGTGTCATTATTGCCATAAGCCTAGACATATGAAGCGAGATTGTAGAATACTTTAGAACTGAGCACAGAAAACTGATTCGGCCCATATTGCATCCACTATTGAAACATCTGAAAAATCAGTTCTTATCTCTGCAGATGAATATGCCAAGTTTTCTCAGTATCAAGAATCACTAAAAGTCTTCATCTACTCTAATCACTACTATTGCTGATTCAGGTAAACCAAATACATGTCTTCTTTCCTCTTCCTCAAGATGGGTCATTGATTCTGGTTGCACAGATCATATGACAGGTAATCCTAGTCTCCTTTCCTCCTTTCAATCACGTACATCTCCTTGTAAAGTTACTTTAGCTGATGGTTCAACTTCCTCTATCCTTGGTTCTGACACTGTCCATCCAACTCCATTACTTATTTTGAATTCTATATTAAGTCTACCAGGAATTGCATTCAATTTACTATCTGTGAGTAAACTTACTCGTGCCTTGATTTATTTTATCTCATTTTTTCCTGATTATTGCTTGTTTCAGGATCTTATGACGAAGAGGATTATTGGTAAAGGACATGAGTCTGGAGGTCTCTACATCCTTGACACTCAAATACCTAAATCCATTGCTTGTTCTGGAGTAATAACCCCTTTCCAAGCACATTGTAGGTTGGGCCATCCCTCTCTTCCTTTGCTAAAGAAACTTTGTCCACAATTTAGTAGTTTGTCTTCATTAGATTGTGAGTCGTGTTAGTTTGCTAAACACCATTGTGTGAGTTCTAGTCCTAGGGTCAATAAAAGAGCAAGTTCTCCTTTTGAATTAGTTCATTATGATATTTGGAGTCCTTGCCTGCTAATGTCTAAAACTGGATTTAAGTACTTTGTTACTTTTGTTGATGATTACTCTTGTGTGACTTGGTTATATTTAATGAAAGATCGTTCTGAGTTGTTTTCTCATTTTTGTGCTTTTTGTGCTGAAATTAAAACTCAGTTTAATGTTTTTGTTCATACATTGCAAAGTGATTATGCCAAAGAGTATTTGTCAGCATCTTTTCAAAATTACATGATTCAAAATGGTATTCTTCACCAAACCTCGTGTTGATACTCCATCCTAGAACGAAGTTGCAAAATGGAAGAATAGACATATTCTTGACACAGAACAGGCGTTATCATTCCATATGAATGTTCCTAAAACTTTCTGGGCTGACGCAGTTTCAATGGCATGTTTTCTTATTAACTGCATGCCTTCCTCTGTTCTTTATGGTAATATCCCGTACAGTATTCTTTTCCCAAATAAGTTATTATTTTCTATTGAACCTAGGATATTTGGTAGTACTTGTTTTGTTCGGGATGTTCGTCCACACATTACTAAATTAGATCCCAAGTCTTTCAAATGCATATTCCTTAGTTATTCTTGTCTTCAAAAAGGATATAGATTCTATTGTCCTAGTCTTAATAAGTATCTTGTTTCAGCTGATGTTACTTTCTTGGAAGACAAACCATATTTTCCCTCTTCTACTCTAGAATGTTAGGGGGAGGATGATGATTTGTTAGTTTATACTATTACATCTTCTGAAACAGCTCCTATCCAGCCTCTATTTGAATTGGCTTTTGATTCAGCCCCCGTCAAACCTCTCATTCGTTAGACGTCAAAACCTTCCTCATTCATGTCCTGCACTCGCTCCTCTGTCATCAGATCCGGTTTCAAGTAATGATCTTCCCATTGCTATACGCAAAGGTAAACGTAAGTGTACTTATCTTGTTTTTTTTTTTTTCTCTTATCACCACTTATCTTCTTCTTCTTGTTCTTTTATTGCATCTCTTGATTCTATTTCTATTCTTAAAACTGTTCATGAAGCCATATCCCACCCTGAATGACGTAATGCAATGATAGAGGAAATGAATGCCTTAGGTGAGAATGGTACTTGGACCTTAGTTGATTTACCTACAAGGAAACAAGCTATTGGATGTAAATGGGTGTCAACGGTTAAGGTAAATCCTGATGGATCTATAGCTTGCTTGAAAGCCCGTCTTGTTGCTAAGGGATATGCTCAAACTTATAGAGTGAATTATTCTGACAATTTTTCTCCTGTGGCTAAGTTGACATCTATTAGATTATTTATTTCTATGGCGGCTACTCATAACTGGCCTCTACATCAGCTAGATATCAAGAATGCATTTCTTCATGGTGATCTCCAGGACAAAGTTTATATGGAGCAACCTCCTGGATTTGTTGCTCAGGGGGAGTATGGGAAAGTTTGTCGTCTTCACAAATCACTGTATGGTTTGAAGCAGAGTCCTTGGGTTTCGTTTGGAAAATTTAGCCAGGCAATTGAAAAGTTTGGAATGGTGAAAAGTAAGTTTGACCACTCAGTCTTTCACAAACAATGTGGAGCTAGTATCATTCTTTTGGTTGTGTATGTTGATGACATTATCATTACTGGGAGTGATACTATTGGAATCTCATCTCTTAAGTCCTTTCTGCACACTCAATTTCACACAAAGGATTTAGGGATGGTGAAGTATTTCTTGGGTGTTGAAGTCACAAGGAGTAAAAAAGGTATCTTTCTATTTCAGAGGAAATATGTACTTGACTTATTAATTGAGATAGGAAAATTGAGAGCAAAACCATGTAGTACTCCGATGATTCCTAATATGCAACTTACAAAAAATGGTGAGCCATTTGAAGATCCTGAGAAATATAGAAGATTGGTTGGAAATCTGAATTATCTTACAGTAACTCGTCTAGATATTGCATATTTTGTAAGTATTGTAAGTCAGTTGATGTCATCTCCAACGATTCATCATTGGGCAGCACTAGAATAAATTTTGTGTTATTTGAAAGGAGCACTTGGTCGTGGTATCTTGTATGCAAATCATGGACATAGTAATATTGAATGTTTTTCAAATGCAGTTGGGCAGGTTCTAAGATAGATAGAAGATCTATATCAGGTTATTGTGCCTTTGTTGGAAAGAATTTGGTCTCTTGGAAGAGTAAGAAGCAAAACGTTGTTTCATGATCAAGTGCAGAATCAGACTATAGAGCTATGGCACAGTCTCTATGTGAAATAATGTGGATATATTAGCTCTTGAATGAAGTAGGCCTTAAGACTTCGGTTCCAGCAAAATTGTGGTGTGATAATCAAGTTACTCTTCATGTTGCATCGAATCTTGTTTTTCATGAACAAACTAAGCACATTGAATTTGACTGTCATTTTGTACGTGAAAAAATACAGCTAGGTTTGATTTCCACAGGATATGTGAAGACCGGAGAATAGTTGGGGGACGTCTTCACAAAAGTTCTAAATGGGGTTCGGGTTGATTATCTTTGTAACAAGCTGGGCATGATTAACATCTATGCTCTAGCTTGAGGGGGAGTGTTGCATACTGTAAATAGCATGTAATTAGGAAGTAATTGTAGAGCTTAATCATAGGGATCTTAATTAGTATACCTTCCTAACTTAGAACCTATATTATCTATATATATTTAACAGATTCCTCAATGAAAAAGATAAGAAAATTATCTCAGTTTACTGAGTCAATAAGTCAAGAACATACTTTCTCTGAGATAAGAAAATTCCTTTCTTATTTCTTGTCACCTCAATTCCCAAAAAATATTTCAGAGAACCCAAATTAGTGTGAAACTGACTATGAAGAAAAGCCTTCAAAGATGAAATTCCTGCAGTGTCACTACTAGTGATGACAATATCATCTACATATACTACCAGAAAGATATTATCAGATAAAGACTGTCTATAGAAGACTGAATGGTCATACTTGCATTTCTGCATCCCAAATTGCTCCATTGCAAAACTAAATTTCCCAAACCAAGCTCGAGGGCTCTGTTTCAAGCCACATAAAGATTTTCTAAGGCTACATATCTTCCCATACTCTCCCTGAGCAACAAACCCGAGAGGTTGCTCCATATAAACTTCTTTTTGAAGATTGCCATGCTAGAAAGCATTCTTGATATCCAGTTGATGTAGAGACAAGTTTTGTGAAGCTGTTGTAGATATCAATAACTGAATAGATGTTAATTTGGCAACCGGGGAAAAAGTATCAAAATAATCCACACTATAAGTTTGAGCATAGCCTTTAGCCACTAGGCGAGCCTTAAGCCGAGCAATAGAACCATCATAATTGAATTTGACAGCAAACACCCACTTGTACCCGACAGTTTTCTTTTATGCAGGCAAATCTACTAAATCTCACGTACCATTAGTATCCAAAGCATTCATTTCCTCTATCATAGCATCACAACAGCCAGGATAAGATAAGGCATCATGAATGGTTTTAGGAATAGATACAGAGTCTAAAGATGCAACAAAAGAACTGGAAGAAGACAAATGATCATAAGACACAAACGACGAAATAGGATAAGTGCACTGATGTTTACCTTTTCTTTGCGTAATAGGAACATGTAGATCACTGTCCTTAGGATTTGATACCGAAGAAGATATTGGTTCCAAACATGGATCAGGACGTTTTTGCCGCCTGGAATAAACCTCATGAATAGCTGGTTTTGGTCTTTATGCTTCAGATATTGGTGGTGGATCAGGGTGAGATGGTGGCAATGGTGTGGGAGGACTAGTTTGAGGATGTGTGATAGTATAAACAAGCAAATCATCATCTTTCTCAATAGAAAAAGAAGCAGAAGAAGCTGGAAAGAAAGGGATGTGTTCATGAAAAGTAACATCAGCAGACACAAGATATTTCTGAACATCAGGACAGTAACACCTATATCCCTTCTGTAAACGAGAATAGCCCAGAAAGATACACTTTAAAGATTTGGGATGAAGTTCAGTCGCTTGAGGTCGAACATTACGAACAAAACAAGTACTTCCAAAAATTTTAGACTCAATAGGAAATAAAGATTTATTGGGAAGCAAAACACGATAAGGAATCTCTCTTTGAAGAACAGATGAAGGCATACGATTTATCAGGAAACAACATCAGCCTAGAACTGTTTTGGAACTTTCATTTGAAAAAGCAGTGCTCTAGCTGTTTCAAGAAGATGTCTATTTTTCCCTTCTGCCACACCATTTTGAGATGGTGTGTCAACACAAGAAGTTTGGTGTAAAATGCCATGTTGAATCATGTAAGTTTGAAAAGTTTCTGACAAATATTCTTTTGCATTATCACTTCTCAAATTTTGTACAGACATATTAAACTGTGTTTTGATTTCAGCACAAAAAGCACTAAAATGAGTAAAAATTTTGGAACGATTTTTTATTAGATAAAGCCAAGTCACACGAGAAAAATCATCAACGAAAGTAATAAAATATCTAAAGCCAAGTTTTGACAAAATGGGACAAGGACCCCAAACATCAGTATGAACTAATTCAAACGGAGCACTAGCTCTTTTATTGACACGAGGAATAGAAGACAAATGATGATGTTTAGCAAATTGACAAGACTCACAATCTAACGAAGAAAGATTTTGAAACTGAGGACAACTTCTTCAAGATAGGCAAGGAAGGATGTCCTAATCGACAATGAGCTTCAAAAGCAGTTGAAACATTGGAGCAAGTAATAGGCTTTGGTATTTGGCTATCTAGAATGTAAAGACTTCCTGATTCATGTCCTTTACCAATAATCTTCTTCGTTATCAAATCCTGAAAAAGACGATAATCAGGAAAAAATGAGACAAAACAGTTTAGTGCATGAGTAATTTTGTTGATAGATTGTAAGTTGAAGGCAAATTCAGGAAGACTTAAAACAAAATCCAAAGTGAGTAGAGGTGTTCAGTTAGCAGTGCCAGTGCCAAGGACAGAAGAGGTAGAACCATCAGCTAAAGTAACTTTAGAAGGGATTTTAGAAGTTTCAACTGAAGAAACTAGTGTAGGATTACTTGTCATATGATCTGTACATCTAGAATCAATGACCTAGTCGATAGAAGAGGAAGCAAGACAGGAAGTGGATTTACTTGACTTGGCGTTAACATTGATAGAAGAGGATGAATTCTTTAGATCTTTCTGATACTGAGTGAACTTAGCATACTCTTTTGCAGAGATAATAAAGGTCTGTTCAGGTGCAGTAGTTGCCACATTTGCTGCATGTGTTCTTTTATTCTTGTTTTGTAGCTTCGGGCATGTACACTTGGTATGCCCTGGCTCATGACAGTAGTAACACACAAAGACATCCCCCGTTTCTCGATTTTGGTAAGTTCGATTCCTAGTACCTCCCCCTTTGACATTATTCTGTCCATTCTGACGACTGAGAAGAGCACTAGAAGATTGATGAGTAAAAGTAGAACTAATACTAGTATCAGTACAGAGTACTGTAGAAAAGGCTTCTTGAAGAGAGGAGATTTCAGCACTGGAGAGGATTTGAGACTTAGCAATCTCAAAATGAGAATCAACTCCTGCTAGAAAATTCATCACTGCCATTTGTTCTCGCTGAGCCTGCTGCACTTTTATATCAGAACTAAAAGGAAGTACATAATTTAGTTCCTCATATGTTCTTTTAAAGTTCATGAAATAAGACTGAAGAGATTGTTTGTGCTCTTCAGTACAATAAAATTTCTTGCAAACATCATAAATACTAGACACATTTCCGTTTCCAGAGTACAGAAAATCCAAATACTCCATCAACTCTTTGACATACTCATAGTGATTAACTAAACCCACAATCTCTTGTTCTATGGAATTTTTAATTTGCAAAAATAAACGAGCATCATCCCTTTCCCATTCTTGAAGAGTCTTGTCTTTAGGAGGATCTTGGATGAGATGATCATCCTTAAACTCTTTACATAAATTCTGATAGTTCTACACCAATCTAAGTAATTAGAACCGTTCAATGTGTGGTCAATAATTTTATTGTTCATAGGAATCACTTCTGTTACTCTATATTTTTCTCAGCCATAATTACTTCAAATAATCAACAGAAATCACAAAGAGCTGCCGAGACCCAAATAAACAGTTTCAGGGAAAATAATATCGCAGTACATCAAAGTAAAATCACCAACAGTAATGACAAATTACCAACAGCAGGTTATCAGATGGATTTCGGAGACAACTGACCACACAGGGAGGCCGGAACTGGTGAGTCGGTGCCAGAGGAGATGAACGGATGCCGACCAGAGGTCCCATGCTCTCACATGCACCAGCGCCTGAGAATTTTACAGTAGCTTTTGGAGGTGCGTGTAGGTTCTGATGACCGGACTTCACCAGACGGCTGATCGGCGGGCAGAGATTCTTTCTGCACAGGCGGTGTGTACAAACACTCCTCCTAAATGGGTGAACTAAAACAACACCCTCACAAAACAAACCTTCTGCACACTGGGCAGAAAAACTCACACAGACCTTCTGCACGCTTGGGCAGAAGCAAAAGAAACGGTATTCAGAGGGGAGGAGCTCTGATATCATGTGAATTAGAATACTCTATTGATTAATTACAAGAGAAGAATTGCACTGAATTTATACAAGTTATTCTATGCTAAATTAGGAAAGAACAACTAATTAACCTAGAATCATGTTAGAATAAAATCTACAACTAAGGCTTTCCACATACAAGCAATTACCTATTTAGCATCTACACCTCTTATCTAACAATAACAAACCACACCAAATTTTGCTTAACTAGCATGGGTTACTCGATACCTCTTGTAAAAATAACATGCTCTGATACTCTATTAAGAGTCAACCCAAGGGAGGTAGCATACAAATGCCTGGAAATATTCTTATATCATCTGCTGATCCTGAATGACTTCTCTCTAGTACTATTCATCCATTACACTTTCCAATATAGGTACTTGCATCCAATTTACTATGGAGACTATCCGGAAGTTATGCGTGAAGTACTTGGAAGTCAACTCCCAGAATTCTCAGAGGAAGATAAGGAGTTACTGAGAAACTCAGTTGACTTTGTAGGTCTAAATCACTATACTTCAAGATTTATCTCTGATGCTACTGAGAGCCCTGAAGACAGCTATTACTACAAAGCCCAAGCAATGGAGAGATGTGGTAAATATTAATATCACTATAGTTTATTTCCTTGTCTTTCTTTTCTCTTTTCTCAATTACTTCTGCTTTTGTTTGCCATCAGTTGAATGGGAAGGGGGTGAACCAATTGGTGAGAAGGTATGGTCCAATAATTTTTCTTGGTCTTTTTTGTGCGCATATACTGCTTCCTGGCTGATGATGAAATATTTTATGCGAATCAGGCAGCATCAGAATGGCTTTACATTTGTCCTTGGGGCCTCCGAAAAGCTCTCAATTACATAGCTGAGACATACAACAAGCCAATAATTTATGTTACGGAGAATGGTATATGAGTAAATACTTCCTCATCAGTTAGATTTTGTAGTTATGATGTTGATGTAAGGATTTCTACATATTTTAGATTAAATCATGCTATGCTAGCTTGGAGCTTTGTTCTGTAATCAGCCACTTCTTAAATATGTGAAAAATCCTTTTATTGGGATAAAAGTTGGGTGTAAGATTGCAGGTCATTGATTACTTTATGCTGCAGCATCTGCCATTTTTGGGAAAATAAAAGTTTCCAACTATACTGCAATGATGTTAATTTTCTCTTGACCCTCATTCCACATCATTTGACAGGTATGGATGATGAAGACTCCAATGCCCCACTCCACGAAATGCTAGATGACAAACTGAGAGTTCAGTATTATAAAGGATATCTTGCTGCAGTTGCTCAGGCAGTAAAGTGAGTTCACTATTATTACCATGCCATAGATATGCACATCAAAAGATACTTCGATATTTTGATGAGCCTCTCTTATATATTACTTGCAGTCGTATACATTTTTTTTTTCCCAGTTCCCAGAACAGTCATATGCATTTTAAAAGATACTTTGATGAGCCTCTCCTCTAATATTATTTTCGGTTATATAAATCGGAAAAGATCAATACTTGATGCCTGGTTGTCCTTACATTATTGTCTTTATACTTTGGCATTCATGTCAACCATTTAAAACGCTCTTTAACACCGTACATCAAATTTGTCCCTGCACTAGTTATTGGTCATGGATATCATTAATTGATATTGTTTGTCATTTCAATGAGACATCTGGTGCTTCCTCTGTATTTTGATGTTTAGATGTCTTTCTTTTCTCTGCCCATTTTTTCTAAATATTGTTCTGCAATTTTATATAGAGGTTCACAGAAATGAACCAATGTTTACTGTGTCTCATTTAAGTATAATGCAAGGCACAGGATTTAGTTATTTCTTGAAACCTTATTTAAAGACATGGAAAGGCAGTCTACAAAATGGCAATGTTCTTGAAAAGTGTCCATATGATATCATATACGCATGGGCAATGATTAATGGGCTTCTTGAAAACCTTCTTGGCTTTCCCATTTCTGCTTTGTATTGTTTTATATTTGCTGAATATATATAACAATTATAAACAACTTTTATGATTGAGATGCAATGGCTGTAGGAAGGAATTTTGATATCTTGTTTATAAATTACATTGACAGGGATGGGGTGGATGTGAGAGGATACTTTGCGTGGTCATTGGTTGACAACTTTGAATGGGCTCAAGGTTATACCAAGCGTTTTGGTCTTATCTACGTGGATTACAAGAATGGGCTTGCCCGGCACCCAAAATCTTCTGCTTATTGGTTCTTGAGGTTCTTGAAAGGAGGTGAAGGGAAAAGTGGGAAAGAAGAGTGACTGACTTATATCTGCTTACTACTGTTTATGAGAAAGTCCTGGTTTGAGCTCTAACTTTCCATTACAGAGTTACTTGATTAGCTAGCCTTGTATACGTGTGGCTAGTTAAAGACCTTCGGCCGAAGGGACTCCATGTGCAAAACTAAAACCTTTTATTTATAATAATTCTGAAGTACGTCACGACTTAAAATATTATTAGCTTAACACCTACTGCAATACAAGCTCGCCAAATGTGCTTCAAGTGCTTACCACTTACCATTAACCAGAGAACAATTCTAACAAAATTTTATGCTAGTGTAAGTATGTACTTCATTTTATGCTGCAATTACTCGAAATGACACTTCTTTTTAAAAGTTTTAGTTGTGAAGAAAAAAAAAATAATAAGTCTAAGATAATCAATTAAGAAATAAAATTAAGAAAAGAATTGCTGAAATATAATAAGAAATGAAAAAAGAAAAACCGAAGTTTATGTGATGGGCACAATACAAAGACAAGAGGTGCATCCATGGAAGCCCCAAGTTGCAGTTTGGTTGCCGAAATCGTTGTGAGCTTAATTCCCCTGTTTTCTTTTTTGACTCTCTTTAGGTGCTGATAAAAAATAACGGAAAAGAAAGCAAAAAGAATTTCAAGATTCACTCTTTTTTTGTACTTTTAGGTTCAGTCTACATATTTTTAGTTGTTTGCGAGTCCAGGTGTAGATTTTGAGTACTGGGTACGAATTCTTGCTGGATTATCTAGTTGCGCATTTACTGATGTATTTTTGCTTACACAGTTGAATTTTCATGTTTAATTTGTTGGCTAAAACCCTAATTTCTGATGCACATCTATATTTCGGGTTTAGTCTACATAGTCCAGATTAACCTGTTGAGAATCCAAACTGTCCGGAAGGTTTTCAAATTACAAAGGGCAAGTCACATATTTTAGTTCCTGAGTTTCCTCATTGGCAACTCTGGTTAATGCCTTTTTTGCACAATACGGTCAACATTTAATGATAATAGAAAGATAAGTCATTTATCTGCCCATTATACTTGTGATGATACTACTGAGATTCTGAATATTAACTTTTTTTCTGTTGTGTATAATTCATTTCTTGAATTACTCATTTCTCTGAAGCTATGTTTGGTTCGAATAATAAAATGCACAAAAAATAGAATAACTATTTTTGAGAAATAAAATAGGATAGGAACAGAATAATTATTTCAATTTTATAATTTAATTCATAATATAAAATAATTATTCTATTCACATAAATGACCATAATATTCTTATAAATTAATTTCACTATTAATAATAAATTAAATATAATTTTACCAAATTTTATTTAAGAAATAATTTAAATGCGTAATAAATAAAATTTTTATTTGACTTAAAATTTAAAAAATAAAAATGAAAATCTAAAAAAAAAAAAAAACAAAGCAATAGTAGTGGATTTGGGTTTGTCAATATTTTTTAAGGGTAAATATTAAAAATAAAAATACTCTATTCCATAACTTAGAGAATACTAATTTTTTAATTTTTTGTAGAATATGTATTTTATGAAAATTGTGAAATTGCTATTTTATAGAATTAGTATTCTTATTTAAAATTTAAATTAAAATTTAGAATAATTATTTTATATAAAATAAATATTCTATTTTTTATCTATTTTATGAATTATACATAGCATAAAGTCTAAACCATAATGGTTGACTCTAGAATATTATCAGATGGACTAATGAATTTAATATGCGCCAATCTAGTTCTCATTGCTTCTGCATATTGTGTTGAGACGGGGAAAAAAAAAGTACAGGGGGAGAAAAGGATCAACAACCACAAAAACACCAGCTGATTTCCTCAAATCAATCCGTAGCTTAATTCTGGAGCTGATTATAGTGGTCAGTTGATCTTTCTACTGCTGCATTACCAGATTGCTGAACTGGACCAGTAGGTATCATCTTATCATGATTTATTTATTAATATTTTTTTTGAACCAAAGGAAAAATTTATTACCGCAAATTGTCCAAGGCTAATACATCAGCAAGGAACATAGGAGGGACATTGGACCATTCATTAAGGTCAGACATCATCATTTATTAGTTATAGGATAAGAATGAAAGAAAACCTTGAATTTTTCTTCACGGCACCGATCCTTGCAAATTTTTTGTTCACCGTGAGCTAGTCGGCACCCATTGCGGAAAAGTCGACAAAAAAACATCAAAATAGTTTACATGTGCATGTAGATTAACGAATGCATCAGTGTCGGAAGTGAAGTTGAACACATTGAGATTGCGAGAGAAAGAGTGCAATTGGTCGACCTTCAATAATTTTCCAGTAAAATCTCTGTTTTAATCCATTCCTTTGGCATCTTTAGATCTTTTTCTTATTATTTTTATTATCTTTATACTATATTCATTCCTTTGTTTTGGTCTAATCCCGGGCCTATTGCCCTTCTCATGTCTGGCAGTGGCAGCCCCTCCTCCCCTTCGACTCTTTTTATCTTTTTCCATTTTTCCCTTCTTTTCGCAACTCAAATTCATGTCCTTTTTCTGTTGTTACTGTTATTATTTGTGTACCTTTCGTGATGATCCATAACTGTCATAGCATTTCAATTTGCTTGGGTGATTGCTTGTAATTTTATTTTTCCTAGATGGGAGGTTTCAAATTGAAAAACTGAGAGAAGCTCGAAAGATTGAAATAAAAAAGACTTACAAAACAATCCAATGAACAATGTTTAGCTGTTGAGGTTGGTTAACCAATATTTAGACCGGTTGCAGTTCTATCATTCATTAAACTGATAAATCCAGTTCAATTCAAATTTGTACTCCCATTTCAGGAGATTTGGGTAACCAAATCAATAATTTTACTGTAATTATCCAGAACTGTGGTCACTAATGTTCGAGAATTCCCTTGATTTTTTGGGTTTTCCAATGTTAAAGAGGCATATCGTGATGCAGTTGTCCTATCGTAATGCAGTTCTCCGCATCAGTACATCAAAGGTGACCCTTGCAGATGGTACACAGTTAACATGGAACAAGAACTGCAGGAAAGTCCTGCATGAATTTGTCTATCGTGTTCTTGAGCTTGTATCTGAAATCATCCAGTTCAGACTCTTATCTCATGTGAGATGAGACAAGAAACAGGAATCGAACCGTTGGATTCTAAACGTCTCCCATATCTCAATTGAATAGTTCCTACCTGGCATATCCATTATCCTTTCTATATTTTACATTGTTGCTGAAAAAACTAATTCCAGGTTTTTGAGCGTCAATTGAAATACATAGCTTGAACAGTTGTCTGCAAAAATAGATCAAATGAGCCAGGTCCCAAGTCATAAAGGAATACCTAGTAGGGATGAATGGCATATTTATCAGACAACAACTCAAAGTATTGAATCAAGTTTAAGATATACTTATTTCTTATACAGGCAAACAATTGAAATTAGCATTTATACTTCCAAATGATAATATTTTACACATATTTACACATAAATAGTCTACATTACAACAATTTTGTCATAATCGACATGGCGACATGTGCAACCTTACCCCACTACTCATCTACCAGTTACATGAACAAAATATAAAAGCAATATAGAGAGAGAGAGAGAAAAAATCTAACAAAAGAATCCCCTGCTCTGCCCAAGCATCAGCGAAGCTAGGATTACATGTACTTCAAGTCTTCAACAAATGCATCTGCCTTCCCTATCCAAGAGGTTAGAAGTCTGATTTTATTAGCTTTGCTCGTGGCTTTATATTGATGTTATCAAAAGGCTTTGCCTGTTCAACTTGGACATAATCCCTTGTTTTAAGCACCTGTATATCATAGAAATTTTCGTCATCAAAACTAGAAACCAGGAAGGGAGACGGCTAAGCAGGATGCAAATGATTAAAGATTTAAAAATAAAATGGCAGATAATGCTTGACTGATTTTATTTGTTTCTTGGCTATTCTATTCTTTTCGCTATACTATTCTACTTCCATTACAGACTACAAAATGAGATAAAGAGCAACTCCGGCTCAAGTTTGAGGACCATACCAATGTTTCAAAGAACATCCTTGATGCTTCCTTGCGAGTTTTACCAGCTAGTAGATTTTCCATCGAGAGGACTTTTCTTCCTTGTGCTTCTTCCTTATCAAATAGAGTTTGAAGAAACTTGGCAACAGCCCTGCAAGGGAGTATACGCTGATTTATCTCGTGCAGCCTTAGTATTTGCAGAAAAAATACAGGCATGATAGAAAACAACCAAGTAACAGCATTGATAATAATTGTAAAAAAGGACAACAAAAATCTGTACACCTCATGAATTTAAAAACAATTATACAGCAAAAAATTGGCTAACCAGGAAGCTTGTAAAATTATGCGTTCGAGGAGGATCCAAAATACAAAATATGAGAACACCCCTATTTGAATTATGCAAATATAAACAAAATTTTCTTCTAATATATTGCTATAACTTGCCACACCACAAGCTCACTTAAACATGGAGTAACTTGCTATATTAGGTAAACCCAATCGCATGAAGCATACACACCTGGTGCGAGAAGACCACCCACTATTATCAAGAAGACGAGTATCTTCAGCATCTGGCATGCCTTCCTCATCATCGTCACCTATTTCATCATCATCCACATTCAAAAACTCTGCAAAAGGGCCCAACAATCATATTAATTTAAAAAAATCCAAAAGAAAGCCTATACAAGCAGGAAACAGGTTTTTCAGACACCTCTAAAAAATGGGATATCGTCCTTCCTAACAAAAATGTATATTAATGCAGAACAAGTTAGGTTACCAAATATTAAAAAAATTTGAAAAACTTGAAAACACAGCAATAAGAAAGTGAAGTAGACCTGTATCATTCACAAATGCGTCATCTTGAAAATCCTGCACCACGCAAACTACACATTTAGTACAAAAAGTCCTTAACATACCATCCACATGTATCTAAAAAACAAGACATCACCAAGGCAATATCTATAACCACTAGCTGGACTGAAAATATCCCTTTTTTGCAGCATAATCACCATTAGATAAACTGGCATTCTCCAAATTAGTAACAGTAGAATTAGGAGTGAGCATTTAGTTGGCTCCATTCAAATTTTCATAAAACTGAAATAACCAAACTAACCTAACACGTATAAATATGTATAATTCGTTTCTTTTTTGCCATCAAAAATCATACCAACCAAAAATAAACAAAATTATTAATAATTAAGACCCAACAGAACCAAATTTTTAAAAACCAAAAGGCATCATTTCAGTTGGTTTCTTGGTCTGAACTAAATAGTGCTCACCCCTAAGTAGAATATGTCCGCAACACAGTTCCATATAAGTGACCTTGTTTCACAAGGCAACACTAGGTATATAAAAAGCAAAGGTTTATGCAACTAACTACATATGCAAACAGACGCCATAAGTTCAACAAAAGAAAAGTTGAAAAGAATAAAGGAATTGGCACATGTGGACAAGAGGATGAAGATACTTCAAGAAATCAAGATTCTAACTTACACCACAATCTCCAACAACAACATGGTCAAAAGGAGCATTTTGCTCATCCATGGTGCTTTGAAGATCAGCTTGCTGGCATTCTGTATGATCCCCATTCATGGAAGCACTTTTGAAATCGTCATCGAGACCTGGATATGTAGATTCTGTTTTAGATTCTTCATTACACAAATGATTGGAGGTTTGGTCCTTGTCATCAGTGCATCCCAAGCTCCCAGTCAGGTCTCCATCATTACAACGAACCCCATGCTTATCATTTTCAATATCTTCCAAAGCTTGGTCAACATTCACAGAATAGTTGTCGATACATCCACCAGCTTCAGAAGACAAGTTAGCAAGAGAAGTATCTGCATTGTCAGTAGGTACATAACTATCTGCCCGAACATCTTCTCTGACTTCAATTGATACACCAACTTTGCTTTCCTCCGACATTCCTTCCCCTGTCCCAAATTCAGTTCCAACTGCAACAGCTTGATCTGTACAATGGTCTACAGCTTCAATACCATGAAGTTCTCTGCCATTGCTCATATCCCCTACAACCGCAACCTCCTCGATCAGTTGAATATCAATCTCTTCAGATGGTAGGTTTGAAGCATCCATCTGCATAAAATCTTCTGCACCAATTGTTTTGCCAGTGGCAGCAGACTGACCAACAGTACCAGTTGGCATTTCAAAAAAATCTCCAGAAAATTGCTCCAACCCCAGAACAGACTGATTTGTGGCATCAGCAACATCAGCATTCACTTTATCAATCTCCATTTCACTTATTTCTCCCAGATGTTCATGTTCTGAAGTTCTATAATCAACTGCATCAGTAATACCATTCATACGATCTTGATTCTCAACACTATAAGAGCCTAAGTGGTCTTCAACTTGCTCATTATAAACCCGAATGGGAAGCTCAGAAGGTTGTCCAGCGATGTCATTTCCGAAACTAACAGGTTCTGAGGCCCCTTCAATTTCACTGTCTTGGCTAACAATTTGCTTGGCAGAATCTTCATTATTCATCACTTCCAACAAAGCATTAGTATTAGCATCATGTTCATAAACCCTGATTCTACTCAAATCAAATACTTCTCTGTGCAAATGGGTCAGTTCTGCTAACATACCTGAAAGACCAACACCTAGTGAGTCTCATACCTTCATAAGTATATGGACATTCATGTGAAACAACAAGAGTCATTCAAGATGGGAAAAAAAAAGTTTGTAAATATACTCATGTCTAATAAAATTTACACCAAACTTGATTTGTGTTCACAAGCAGCTAGCAATGATGACAAGATCAAGAGACAAACATCACTGCATCAGCTGATGAAACACAGACTTGAAGTTGCAACTAGGTACTATGTATGCAATAATAACTTTCTCAACAATGATGTTATGCTCACTATAGGAAGTTCATTTTCATTAAGGTGGATAAATGAAATTGAAAAATTGGTTCCAAATGTCGTTTTTTGAGGTTCACAGCATATCAGAAGAATTTCCAATCACGCTCCTTCAAAAGAACAATCTCTTAGGAAACATAAATAAGGCCAGTGACAAATAAAATAAAAGTAGAGGAAGAAAAGCAAACTAAACTTTTTGCAAAATGAACTTACCAGTCAATACTGGTTCATTAAAAATTTCCTCTTCCAAGAATTGCCTTTGAATCATCAAAATTTCAGTGCGTGTGCAAGGTGCTTTTTTTCTCAAGCGACGTATGTCCTCAGTGTTGGTCAGCTGTTGACGTATAGTACTTCATAGGAGAATTAAGTAAAATCTTGTCAGAATTCTACCACATAAGATAACAGCCAAGGCAATCAAGGATTTACTATATGAATAAAATTAAAAATCTTGTCAGTATTCTACCACATAAGATAACAGCCAAGGCAATCAAGGAGTTATTATATGAATAAAATTAGCATGCTCGATTCAAATAATTACGAAAGAAACAGAAAATATCTCCAAGGGATTCAAGAAATTAAAGAACAATTTTATACAGTCACCGTGTTTAGGTATTGTTCTTGTAATGGTCATAAGCAAATTATAGCAAAATTTGAAGACTCATAGTCAAAAGCACAAAGCCAAAGCCTTCTTTGCTAGCAGCCACTTAAGGTTGTATACAAGATACTTTATTATTAAAATAGAAATATTTAATTTTAATATTTTGCAGAGACATAGTAGAGAAAGAGTATAAAAGTAAAACAATACATACTCGCCATGCAAAACCATTGAATCATCCATTAGCACCTTCCTCTTCAATGCGCTAGGCCGAGATGCAGACCGGCTACGCTTCATTGGTGGTACTTCAGGTGCAGGTGGAGTAGGCTTCATTTTCAAAACTGAAGACCTTCTCCCAACTACAACAGCCAAAAACAAAAAAAAATCTGGTCAATAATATATTTTATCGAATCCGACATTATAAATCAAAGTCTTACAATATTCTCCAAAGAAACTAATTACCTTCTTCCTCCCCCACCCCCCCCCCCCCCCCCCTCTCTCTCTCTCTCTCTCTCTCTCTCTCTCTCTCCCCTTTTTCAGTTCTTTCAAATACAAACCATATAACCAGCCCATCAGTTTTGGAATTAAAGTTTAGTTGAGATTTCAGAAAACCCGTTTAGGCAATTGGGTTGGCCTAAGTGTTCAAATCAGGTAATTTTAAATTCTGGTGTTTGGTGTTCAGCTTGCTCTAGGTAAATGTGATAGGTCAATTTTAGGGTTTTTTCGACTAAGCTTCATTGCATAAGTTCAGTTCAGGTAAAAGTTATTCAGGTCTTTTTTCCTGCCATTTTTAAATTATTTTGACCTTTATTTCGTATTGGGAAATAAATCTCATATCGAATAATAACAAAATATAAAAAGAATTTATAAGTGAGCGGGTGTTGGACTTAGTACAAGCTAATTGATTTTGTACAAGTGGATTCCAACACTTGCCCATTTATAAGCTCATATATGTATGAGCCCATAGACTTTAATAAGAATAATTTCCAATCACACTCTTTTAAAAGAACAATCTCTTAGGAAACATAAATAAGGCCAGTGACAAATAAAATAAAAGTAGAGGAAGAAAAGCAAACTAAACTTTCCTTAAGAGTGTTGGGACAAATGTATCAATGGCCATATAAGTGGGATTAGAACCTCATATTGCACAAAACCAATTGGCTTGTGCTAAGGCCCAATCTACTCCACATATGTTCCACTTTATATTCTTATACTTTTCCCATGTGGAATTATATTTTCCAACACTCCCCCTCGAGTGTAACTGGGCCTGGACCAGTTATCACTTGCCAAAGATGGATCTACTCTTAGAGGCCCGTCACAAACACACCTATATCTACTCTTAGAGGCCCTAGGCCAACAAACGGGTCTAGACTCCTCTGGCTAGCCCAAACTCCAGGTCTTTAAATACAAACCCAGGATCATCCGGCCATTGAGCCATCTTCAGCTCTGATACCACGTAGAAAATCCATGGGCCTTAAGAGTGTTGGGCTAAATGATATCAATGGCCATATAAGTGGGGTTGGAACCTCATATTGCACAAAACCAATTGGCTTGTGCTAAGGCCCAATCTACTCCACATATATTCCACTTTATATTCTTATACTTTTCCCATGTGGGATTATATTTTCCAACATTTCGCAAATATTTTGTCAAACTTTGGAATTCTTCAATTAAAAACAAATTCTTTTATGCCATTCATAGTCCTTTGACCATAATATAATTTGGGTCATTTCAGGTTTAGTGCAAGTTTGGTTTGAAAAATACTATTGATAAACCCAAGAAGGAGAATTTTAATAAATGAAAGGCATACAACATGTCCAATGAAAACTTGCTACCTCTAAATTCGCTTATCACACATGCCATTGCGCGTGAAAAGGCATCAACAAAAGAAAATCATACCTAGGATAGAAGAGAGCAAGTCATCATCATCAGGAATAGAATCTACATTTGTTCTCTTTGATCTAGTAGCTCCAAATGATTCAACTGAATTTAAACTGTGCACAGTTAGTGCACTTTCAGCAAAGCTGCGCTTATTCCCAGAAAATTTTGTCCCAAAACCACTTCCGTCAACCACTTCCTGGACTTCTTTGTCAGGTGTCTCAACTAGCAAGTCGTGTGGTTCATCGAGAAGCCTCTGGGGCACAGAAAGCAACTTTTCAGGTGCAGGCAAGTCAGAAGTCATGGAACTATTCAAATTTTCACATTGTTTATCATTAGAGATTGCATTGTCCGGTTGCTCATCTTGTTTTTCTCCATCTGCCTGAATTTGTCCACTTAAAGCGGGTTCAGATATTCGATTTTCCTCTGATTGTACAACACGAGTCACATGGCACTCTTGACCTAAAAAAGGTAAAATATAAATAAATGAAATAAGCTAAGATGTGTCAACTTTCAAACTACAGATAGAGACCTAATAACATGCAAGTGCATTGATATAGCTTGCAGAACATACCTTGCACTTCAGTGGAAGTTCCAGAAGGATGAAATCCTTCCTTTCTTTCAAGCGTCTCTGATGACAGTGGTACATCATCTGCTGATTGCAAGTCACAAGTAACCACATAATTACCAACTTCATGAGATGAATTATCAGGCTGGCTAAGATTGGAATTGCATGCCCGAAGCACAACTGTGCAATCAGGTGCCATCTGTTCATCATTAACATGGCCATTGAATGTTTCAGTATCATCCAGTCCCTGACAATCCTGACCTTCAACATTAATACACAGTGGAGCACTAGGCAATTCCAAGGAATGGACAGTATTTGACACTAATGTTTTGCCATTAAAGTGTGATTCTTCAATGCTATTAGCCACTTCAACTTCCACAGTTCCTTGCAACCCAACTCCTAAGGATTCTTTGCACACTCCATTGATTTGACCTATAGAGGAAACAGTTTGTTCATTATTGCATGAAACAATTTTATCCAGATCTTCTAACTTGTCCAACCCATCCAGTGCACCAACAGATGCATCTGCTGGAATGTGTTCTGTTTTCATTGAAGTAGAAAGTAAATCTCCTCCTAGCCCAGGTTGATTGATCTCCAAATCACCAGAAAGGTGGCTGTTATCCTCAGCAGGTGTGCTCACAATAGTATCATGATTTAAATGATCGCCCAAAGACAAATGCCTTGCATCATCCCTGTGATGAAGATTTGACTTACCCGAGGCATTTTCTGAGTTCTCTATTCCTACTAATTCTCTTAAATTGTTATCCTCTGATTCTAAATGATCATCACACGCCAGACCCTCCTTAACACTGGACACATTTGGTTCTTCCACTAATCCGGGGGTAGATGGAGCCTGAGCATAGTCAATGACTTCCAAATTTGCAGCAAGACCATCACCCTGTTCACAAGGCCAAACCTTTTTAATCAGATTGAGGCAGAAATATCCTCCCATAATTAGAAAATTATCACTCCCACGAGTTAAAATAAAAAATGAACAGGAAGACAAAAAGGAAAACCAAAACTGGAGGAGAACCAAAACCGAGGGATTAAGTGACATTTAGCGATAAGATATTTTGGATATTCATAGCAACCTTGTTTGTAGTACCATTCAATGGCATGTCTTCGGAAGCAGCTGTCATCCTTTCAAGATTTGCATCTGTTTTTGGATGTTCCATTGGTTCAATAGATATCTGAGCATCATTTCTGCAATCAGAGAAGTTGAGTATGGTACATCAGCAAGTCTTGATGAAGCAAAAAGTTGTGTGAATCAACCACCAGACAAACTACCAGAAGAAAATTTAAGAATCAACCTTCAGAAATCTTTTATGCTGAAAATTAATCAAGAAATGAACTATCAGAATAAGTACCCACAACAATGATCCGGCCAAAAGTTAATGCAGGTGACCCATTCTTTTTCATCTTTCAAACGTCTAAGTAAATGTTAAACATAGGCAAGCCAATCCCACTACATGGTGAGTCGGACAAAATTGTTATCCCTAAGGACCCTAACTGATAGAACTTTTTTTTTTCTCTCTCTTTGCTTGAAGATATGAAAACATATGATAATGGATTTTTTGGTGAGTAAAGCTGGAAGTCTGAAATAAACTTCAAAGTACCAGTGAGAAAAACATAAGAATTCACATCAAATAACCTCTTGTTCCCATCAAAAATGAGGAAATGAACACACACACACCCTGACCCACCCCCACCCCCACCCCTACCCCCTTAAGTAATTAAGAAAGAGGGAAGCACATATTAATGACATAATTATGAAAGCCTTACTCAGGAACTTCATCATGCCCCGCCGCTGCAACCTTACCAAGGAACAAGTCCTGCTTATGATAAACCCAAGAAGGAGAATTTTAATAAATGAAAGGCAATACAATAGAAAAAGGCAAGTCCGCCCCATGCACAAAATAACACAATACCAATAAATGAATGGCATCTGACTTTGAAGAAATGCCAAGCAGATGAATACGGAAACATGTTTGGTGATGCACAAAATAACAGATGAATTACCTCCACGGGCCAAAGGAATCAGTGTATGTAGCTGTCTTAAATTTTTTCAAACCAAAAACAAATTGGTTCTATCAGACTGAACAACTAGGAAAAGAAAAAACCACAGGTCCACTTCCCCTCATCCAGAATTATCACATATTTCCATGCGTGTGAACTCATGCAGGTGGCATGACTGAGGATAGTCGATTTAACAGGATCTGAATGCAACTAGAGATACAACCATATTGAACAAACTCTTTCTATCTAAGAAGTTAGCTTCCAACTTGATTTCCAAGATAACAGTAAGCAAGCGGAAAAAAATTACCTCTTCAAGGTCCAAACCAACTTGAGAAGTGTCACCATCACCAAATCTCTCTGAAAACAAATTATGGTAAATGAGAAAAGGCATTCACTGCGTGCACAACCATTATCACATAATTAAATGTGCCATCAAGCCATGACAGGCAAAGGTTTGCACTAACCATCCAACCCAAACTGTGATGTGGAATAAACCACACCCTCCATGGTGTCTTGGAGTGTAATCTGCTCCCTTGTACTGACGTGATGGTCAACATAGTTACTGCAGGGCAGCTAAAAGTTAAGATACAAAAGAATGATCTTCCGCAAGTATCAAAATTTTGTAACAAGAATCTGCCATCTAAGTGCAACAAAATATAATCCAGGCCCCTAGCTAATTGAGTGAACAGGCTATGTTGCCATTATCAGGCATCGAATAATTGTCAAACAAAACCCAGTGGACTAATATTCACAGGAACACCCGCTGGTTTCAACTTGGAAATTCCAAAGAGGGAAAAGATTCAAATCACATTGGGATGAGTGGTGTCATTTTATACAAGAGAGCACTAACCCATGTAGTATAATCCAAGGCCTAAAAAGATTAAAAGAGAGCACTAACCCTTGAAAAATATCATTATCTGGCAACTCAAAATCATCAAGATCAAAAGTCTCTGGCAACGTAATGGAATGATATGGAGCAGTTGATTCTTCCGGTGGTAAATCAACTGCAGTGGAGCGAAAAGCTTGTTTTATCTTCAGCAAAGCCTCACTACAGTCATCGAAAAGGTAATTCACCTTTCTAGAATATATTCTCACCACACCAAGCAGCAGATGACTGGACAACCTAAGTGCAATCGGCACTTCAGGAAAAAGAATGGAATCTGCAAGAGTGGGAGAAAAAGTAGTTAGAAAGGGAGCAAAGACAAAAGTTAATACTCAAAAACAGAAATGAGCAAGGAAGAAGAATTTGGATTCCTATGAGGCAATTTTAACGGCTGGTATAAAAAAAAAATTTCTATCCCAGAGCACAGATATCTTTTTTCAACCACAAATTCAACCTTACGGAAGATAATCTGCACACTGTTATAGTTATAATCCAATCAGATAGCATAGAGCAAATTAAATATAGACATAACTGACATGCATAGTATATATATAATTTTCAATCTTAAGCATACATGAAACAGAGAGAACAGGACGGCGCAGGTGGCCATGCAACCAATGATTAGTTATAATGCATTACTCACACTTACAGCTTTAGAAATAGGCAGCTTAATAATGGAAGAAAAAGGCAAGCTTATGGTCCTTGTTCTGATTGATATCAGAAATTGTAGAATCACATGCACATAACTTAATAATGAACTCAAAGCAGAATTTTACTATTTGCACATATCACACATAAAAGAGGGAAGTAAAATACAATCTTAAAGATAGCCTTAGCACATAATAAGAAGCTTTACTACAAACTATTTCCTCCTTATTTCATTTTTTGTTAGCTGTAGTTACCAGTTACTTTATGCTCTAGTTGCCAAATGAAAATATGTTATAACCATAAAAAGGTATTTAGAATGAGAAACAATTAACAGTAACTTTCTTTTATGTTACACTATATCGCTTGAATGAGCCTAGTGCTACTTTTCTTATTTTCAGAAAAAAAAAATCAAAGAGGTAAGCTAAACATACACAAGAACGTTAATGAAATTTACCAACAGAGACACCAATATCAGTGTCAGCGACCTGGTTCTTCCGGAGCTTTCTCTCCAAATGAGCAGCAATCCATATTGTTCCCAAAGGCCCTTTCTTGGCTAATATAAATTGCGAATAAAACATTTCTTAACTGGAAACTAAAAATCTCAGTTTTTCCGTACAACAGACTTTCTCCAGGTCTTCCTAAAACTTGGACTAAAAACTAAAATCTACCAATAAATAATAAGCTATAAGAAAAACCCCAATTCACAACAACAAAGAAACCGCAAATATAGCTTAGCTTCCTAGCAGTCTTATTTCACAAGTAAGAAGTCGGAAAAAAGAAGCAAATCCAACAAATTGACGTAATTTACAAACAGAAACCCTAATTCCTATACAAAACCTGCTTACTCCGAATTATCCCAAAAACCCTAAATTCCAATTCATGCTCGAAAGCCAATTGAATTAAGTATCCCCAACATGGAACAGAGACGAAAAGACACGAAATTCAGCAACTTCACAGAATTCAGCATGAAAACCCTAATCTCAATACAGCAGAAATTCTCCAAATTCTGTATTCGGAAAAACCGAAACTTAGATTGGAATCCCAAAATAGACTTGAGAGAGCTGAGAAAACGCCATAAAAAAAATCCCTAATATGTGGTCAACTGCCACACCAGCTGAGAAGCTTGGAAACGGAAGAAAGGTGCTTCATTTCGAGGAAAACCAAAGAATTTAACAATCAGAAGGTCGAGGAGTAGCGGACATAATGAAGAATAGACTAGTCGAAGAAGAGAAAAACTGAAACCCTAGTTTGTGAGGTTGAACGACGCCTTGGAAAGGAAGCATATAGAGCGAAAGCAGTTGAAGGTAATTTAGGGGAAGTAGAAAGTAGGGAGGGAGTAAAGAGTAGAATTTGATTTGAGTGATGGATCGGACAGAGAGAGAGAGAGAGAGAGAGAGAGAGAGGGAATCTAAAAACTAAAAAAAATTTAAGGAAAGAGAGGCAAAAGAGTCAAAAATGAAAAGAGGACGAAGAATTGGCAGGAGAGGGAGAAGCGCTCTTTGTTTCAGACTCTTTTTTTTTTGTTTTTTTCGAATTATTTGTGTACGTGACACTCACAACTGTCGATTGGTTAAAAAAATAAAAATAATACCATCCATACACTGCCTGCCTCTGACTTGAGAGTCGGAAGTTGGCAAATGGGATGGAACTCTCCTCTCCTCTCCTACTACTTGTGCATGTTTTTTCTCATCACTGCTACACAGCCAGTAAAAGATTGCCTCTTTCCTTAAAATTCCTACGTTCCTCACTCCTTGCAATTCTTAAATCTTTTTTCAAAGAAAAAATTAAAGTATTGATACAAATCCTAATAGTTTATTTTTCCTTCAAAAATTTTCCAACATATCAAAAAGAAACACGTGAAAACTCCACTCTTCATTTTACGGATTATTATAACACCTTATTATTTGAAGTCATTCATAACAATTATTCACGATGAAATCACAAAATAAGTCCTCAAATATATTCCGAAATTCATTCTACTTTTTATTAAAGATCATTTTATGCATAATTCTTTGGCAAAAAAAAAATCATTTTATTCATAATTTTGTAAATTTTTAAGTTTTAATTAAGATTATTTTTTTTTTTTTGCTAAAGAATTTTTATTAAGATCACAGATAATTACATTGCCTTTGCATATAAGCCTATATTTCGCTAGCACACTTGATCCAGATTTTCTTAAATATACATTTTTTAATTTTTGAGATCCGTTGTATTTTTTGTTGATTGTCAATTTATACATTATTTTAAAATTTTTAAGTTATAATTATGATCACGATTTAATTATAACGTCTAAACATTCTTATGATACAAAAAAACAAAAAATGCAAATCCACTTGGATCCCCAACATTCAAAATTTTATAAATATATCTCTTTAGTTTTCGAGGTCCATTTGCTTTTTATTATGATCAATTTATGCATTATTTTAAAAAGTTTTAAGTTCTACCTAATATCATGTTATAATATTATAATGCCTTAGCATCCATAAAATGAAAAAAAAAAAAAACTCAAATCACGCTCAAACTATCATGACCCAAATATTTATGGGTGTACTATTTTGAATTTCGAAACTCATTATATTTTTTATTAATCATCAGTTTATTTATTATTTTGAAAATTTTACTTTCTAGGTAAGATCATTGTTTAATTACAATGCTTTATGATTCATAAATACAAAAAAAAAAAATCCACATTTCTCTAGGACTCCGGACCCAAATTCTCATAGGTGTATATATTTGGTTTTCTAGATCTATTGTACTTTTTTGATTATGATCAATTTATATATTATTTTGAAAATTTTTAAAGCTCGAATTAACATCATAATTTAATTAAAATGCTTTAGCATTCATAGATGTAAAGAACCACAAATCTCGCTCGGACCCAGGCACTCAAATACATTCTTTTAGTTTTTAAGACATGTTTCTTAATTATCAGTTTATATATTATTTTGAAAATTTTTTGTACTCTAACAAGAATCACAATTTAATTACAACACTTTACCATCACTATAATGCAATGAAACTCAACCCTCATTCGGACCTCGGAACTTATATTTTCAAAGGTATATCACTCTAATTTTTATGACTCATTAAACTTTTTTGTTGATTATCAATTTATGTATTATTTTGAAATTTTGAAATTATAGTAAGGATCACAATTTAATTACAATATCTTAAAATGTCTAGGATGCAAAAAAAATTTAAATCTTGCTTGGACCTTGAGACCCAAAATTTCATAAATATTCCAGTGATTTTTTAGCCATTGTATTTTTTTTCTTAAATGATCAATTTATGCTTTTTTTTTTAATTGTGTTTTAACTATGATTTTCAAAAACCTTTATAATTTTTATTAATGATCTGTTTATTTATTATTTTGAAAATTTTAAATTATAGTTAGAATTATAATTTAATTACAATATCTTAATCTCCCTAAGATGCAAAGAAACACACATTTTGTTTGGTCACCTAGGACATTAGTTTTCATAAGTGTACCCATTTAATTTTCAAAACCCATTGTACTTTCATTTTCTTTTTTTTTTTTTTTTGTTAATGATCAATTTATGCATTTTTTTTAAACATTTATGTTCTAGTTAAAATGCAATTTAATATAAAGTTATAGCATCCATATGATGCAAAGAAACACATATTTTGCTCGGACATCAAAACTCAAATTTTTATAAGTATACCCATTTGATTTTCAAGACCCATTGTGCTTTTGGTTATAATCAGTTTCTGCATTATTTAGAAAATTTTTAAATTCTAAATAAGATCATAATTTAATTGCAATGCCTTAAAATTACTAGAATTCTAAGAAACCCACATTTCCCTCGGACCCTTGGGACTCAAATTTTTATAGGTACATCCTTTTAGCTTTTAGAACTCGTTGTACTTTTTGTTACTGATCATCTTATGCATTATTTTTAAAAATTGTACCTTCTAGTTAGGATCACAGATTAATTAAAATGTCTTAACATCCCTATTATGCAAAGAAACTCACATTTTTCTTTGCTGCTGGGACTCAAATTTTCATAACTATATCCCTTTATATTTGAGACCCATTGTGCTTATTGTTAATGATTAATTCATGCATTATTTATAAAAATTTTAAATTCTAACTAGGACCATATTTAAATTATGATGCCTTTGCAAAGTAGCATTTCGCTCAACTCTCAAGACTCAAATTTTTATTGGTATACCATTTTTCCAGACCCAATGTACATTTTGTTAATGATCAATTTGTGAATTATTCTTATAATTTTTAAGTTCTATACATGATCAATTTTAATTACAATAACTTAGAATTTTGAAAAAATTTAAATTATAGTTAGGATTAGTTTAGTTACAATGCCTTAGCATTCCTAAGATGTAAAAAAAACCCATATTTTGCTTAGGCCTCGGGATTCAAATTTTCATAAGCATACCCCTTTGATTTTTGAGATTCATTATACTAATTGTTAATGATTAATTCTATATTATTTTGAAAATTTTTAAGTTCTAACTATGATCAAAGTAAAATCACAATGCCTTAATATCCTTAAGATACAAGGAAATCCACATTTCGTTCACCCATTAGTACTTAAATTTTTATATATACACTCCTTTGATATTCGAGACCAATCATACTTTATTAATGACCAGTTTATGCATTTTTTTGAAATTATTCACATTTTAGCTAGGATTACAGTTTAATTACAATGCTTCACAGTTTAATTACAATGCTTAGCATCCCTAAGAAGCAAAGAAACTAACATTCAGCTTGGACTCTCGATCTAGAATTTTATGAGTCTATCCCCTTACTTTAACATCCCTAAGAAGCAAAGAAACCAATATTTTGCTCGAACCTCCAAGACCCAAAATTTCATAAGTGTATCCCCTTTGATTTTTGAAACCCATAGTATTTTTGTTAATAATCAATTTATGCTTTATTTTTAAATTTTTTTTGTTCTAATTAGAATCACATTTTAATTACAATGCCTTAAAATCTCTAATATGCAAAGAAATCCAAATTACACTTAGACTTCCAAGACCAAAATTTCATAAGCATACACTTTTGATTTTTGAGATTCATTGTATTTTTTTGTTAATGATAAATTTATGCATTATTTTGATATTTTCAAGTTATAGTTAGGATCATAGTTTAATTATAATGGTTAGAATCACTACCATGCAAAGAAATCCATATTTCGCTTGGTCCCTGAGACTCAAATTTTCATAGTAAGTTCTAGCAAGGATCATAGTTAGATTACAAAACCTTAGCATCCCTACGATGCATGGAAAATCCACATATTGCTCAACTCTCGGGACTCAAATTTTCATAGACATACTCATTTAATTTTTGGGACTCACTATATATTTTATTAAAATGCATTATGTTCTTTAGGATGAAGAGAAAACTAAATCTCACTTGGACCCTAGAACTCAAAATTTTATAAGCATACCCCTTTGATATAATAAATGTCAAATAGAATGTACGGAATTGCAATGCATTATATCTTTGAACAAATTGCAATCATATTTCTAACTCTAATTTGAATTCAATTATCAATAGAACTTTGTGAACTAGTCTAAAACTATTAATAGGTGGATCCACCATGAAAATCCAAATTTTGCAATAAGTTCTACCATCAATTTATAGAATCGCTAAGAAGCAATGAACAAACCTATCAAGCAAGCGCCGTCTATCTCTAATTTTAGCATCCACATCATTAAACTTTTTCAAGCTTTTGAAGCATAACATCTATCTGAAGTATATCAAATCATAACAGCATCATTAATACTCATTCTAGTATAAATTGAATGAGTTAAAATCTAACATAGAGATAGTGAACAAGGAGACTTTGCTACGATAAATTGAAAAAACAAAGCTAATAGAAATAGCAAATTACAATGTCTTAACATCCATAAAATGCAATGAAACTCACATTTAGCTCGGATACCTAAGATATTAATTTCCATAAGTATGCCATTTGCTATTCTAGACACATTGTAGTTTTTGTTAATAATCAGTTTATGCTTTTTTTTTTTTTTTGAAATTTTTTATGTTCAAGTTAGGATCACAATTCAATTACAATGTCTTATCATTTTTAAGATGCAAAGCAATCCACATTCACTTAGGACCCACGAGACCTAGAATTTCATAAGTATACCCCTTTGATTTTTGGAACCTATTATACTTTTTGTTAATAATTAGTTTATGCATTGAAAACTTTTATGTTCTAACTAGGATCACGATTTATTTATAATGCCTTAGCATCTCTAGGATGCAAAAAATCTCACACTTTGCTCAGACCCTCAAGACCCAAAATTTTATAACTATATTTCTTTAATTTTTGTGACCCATTGTATCTTTTGTTAATGATCAGTTTTCATTTTTTGAAAATTTTTATTTAGTTAGGATCATAGTTTAAATATATTCCCTTAGCACCCTAGTATGCAAAGAAACCCACATTTCTTTCAGACCCCATGACTCAAATTTTCATAAATATATTCTTTAGTTTTTAACACCTATTGTACATTTTATTAATGATCAGTTTATGTATTATTTGAAATTTTTAAGTTTTAACAAGGGTCACGATTTAATTACAATGTTTTAAAATTGCTAAAATGCAAAGAAATTTAAAACTCTCTTATACTTCTAGGACCTAAAATTTCATAAGTATATCTCTTTGTTTTTGGAGACCCATTGCATTTTTTTTTGTTAATTATTAGTTTTCACATTTTTTGAAAATTTTTTATATTTTAGTTAAGATCACAGTTAAAATAAATTACCTTAGCATCCCTAATATACAAAGAAACTCACATTTTGTTTGGACCCCCGAAATTTCAAATTTTCATAAGTATACCCACCTTTTGTTTTTCGACACCCATTGAACATTTTGTTAATGATCGGTTTCTACATTATTCTTAATATTTGTAAGTTCTAGCAATGATCACAATTTAATTATAATGCCTTAAAATTTATAGGAGGCAAAGAAATCAAAATTTTACTCAGATCCTTTAGTCCCAAAATTCAATAAAGATACCCTTTTGATTTTTGTGACCCATTGTATTTTTTAATGACTAGTTTATATATTATTTTGAAATTTTAAAATTCTAGTTAGGATCATAGTTTAATTACAATGGCTTAGTATCCCTATAATGCAAAGAAATCACATTTCGCTTAGACTCCTGGGACACAAATTTTCATTGGTTTATTGCTTTGATTATCTAGACCCATTGTACTTTTGGTTAATCATGCATTATTTTAAAAAATTTTACATTTTAGCTAGGGTCACAATTAAACTATAATGTCTTAATATCTATAGGTTGCAAAAAAATCAACGTTTCGCTCGAATCCTTAAGACTCAAATTTTCATAGATATACCCCTTCTGTATTCATGTTCCAATCTACTTTTTGTTAATAATAAGTTTATGCATTAATTTGAAAATTTATATTCTAGCTAGGATCAAAGTTTAATAGTAATGCCTTAACATCCCTAAGATACAAAGAAATTGCCATTTCGCTTAACCCTTGGGACTCAAATTTTCAAAGATATACCCTTTTTATTTTTGAGACCTGTTGTACTTATTATTAATGATCAGTTCATGCATTATTATGAAAAATTTTAAATTCTAGCTAGGATTACAGTTAAAGTAAAATGCCTTAGCATCCTCGAGGCAAAGACACCCACATTTCGCTTTGTCTTGGGTCTCAAAATTTTATAGGTATATCGCTTTCCTTTTTAAGACCAATTGTGCTTTTTGTTAATGATCTATTTATGCATTTCTTTTGCAGATTTTTTTATTCTAGAATTACAATGCCTTACCATCCTGAGGAAGTAAGGAAACCCACATTTCGCTAGGACCTCAGAGACTTAAATTTTTATAGGTGTATCCCTTAGATTTTTAAAGTTGTTTTATTTATTGTTAATTTATTTGTTATCAGTTTAGCTCAGGCCTCCAGGACCCAATTTTCATAGGTATACATACCTTTTACTTTTTGAGACCTATTGTACTTTTTGTTAATGATCATTTTCATTTTTTTTTGAAACTTTTTATGTTCAAAGTTTAATTATAATGTCTTAGCATCCTAATGATGAAAAGAAACCCACACTTCTTTCAGACTCGGAAATCAAATTTTCATAGGTGTACTTCTTTAATATTTGAGACTCATTGTGCTTTGATAAGTTTACACATTATTTTGAAAATTTTTAGGTTTTAACTAGGATCGTAGTTAAATTACAATGTCTTAGTATCCTAAGGATGCAAAGACACCCACATTTCACTCGGACTCTCAAGACTCAAATTTTCATAGGTATACTCTTTTCGTATTCGAATCTTATTGTACTTTTTATTAATGATCGATTTATGCATTACTTTGAAAATTTTTAAGTTCTAATTAATATCACAATTTAATTACAACAATTTAATATCCATTTGATGCAAAGTTTGATTTGGACACTCAATACCTTAATTCCCTTTGGTTGTTGAGACCATTTGTACTTTTTGTTAATAATCAGTTTATACTTATTTTTGAAACTTTTTATGTTCTAGCTATGATCAAGTTTTAATTACAATTCCTCGGCATCCCTAGGATACAAAGAAATCCACATTTCATTTAGACCCCGAGAGTTAAAATTTTATAGGTATAGCCTTTCGATTTTTGAGATACATTGTACTTTTATTAATGATCAATTTATGTATTATTTTAAAAGTTTTTAAGTTCTAGCTACGATCAAAGTTAAATTACAATGTCTTAGCATTCTTAGGATACAAAAAAATCCACATTTCGCTTGGACTTTAAGACTTAAATTTATGTATTATTTTAAAAATTTTTAAATTATAGCTAAGATCACAGTTTAATTACAATGCCTTAGTTTCTCTAGGATGGAAAGTAACTCATATTTCGCTCAACCCTTAGGACTCAAATATTCATAGATATACCTTTTTTGTTTTCATGACCTATTGTACTTATTGTTAATGATTAGTTCATGCATTATTTTGTAAATTTTTAAGTTCTAACTAGATCATAGTTAATTTACAATTATTTAGTGTCACGACCCATCTTTAAGCCATGACTGTTTTAGGGCATAGGAAGACTTAAGGTCACCTAAACCCATAAAACCCTCTTATAAGTTATTAAGTTCTGAAGAAAACTATGCTACCCTTATCCCAAGATCGGAACCAAGACAACCATTCCTTATCATTAATTACCAAATCATTCATCTATAAGATAACATTTATCATTACATTGGTTATAACCCATTCATATATATAGCTCAAGTACTTAGATTAAAATAAAATAATATCAACCCAACTTTGGCCCTATTGGAGGCTTGCGTGTATATAACAAAGTATATACAACATAACACCAAAATAGCAGTGCAATTTCCAAGCGGAGATGCAGAACTTGAAATTTACCTTGCCGATCTATCAGCTAGTCTTAAAAATGAATAACAATTATGGGGTGAGACAATGCTCAGTAAGTACAAAATAATATCAAAGGTTAAACAATGGTGTATGCTCAACAGTGACTCTTTATAGCAATGAAGTAAAGTGGATCAGAAATTATTCTTATGAAACAATTTTCCCATATGTATGTGTTAAATATTATATATTTAGCAGAATAATTCCTTTCTTGGAAACGGTGTGTTTCCCCCATAATCAATCGAGTGGTGACAAATACCTTGCTCACTCCCATAAATCTCATCACACGTACAATTGATTAGGCCATACATACTGGGGACATTAAACCCTTCTCAGCTAGGGTTCGGATATTCTTTACCCTATCCGCGGGTCCATTACCATTGTGTACAATGTCTGATATATTGCCCCATATCAGAGAGGTATTCTGCTTATTATAGTATCATTATAACATTTTTCCTTTCTATCCACGAAATAATTCAATGGATAATATATCAATAACAATTAGGTTCTCATCATTGATCACATTATAAGATCAAAATAATATAGGCTCATTTGGCCAAGTGCCATAAAGGAATGTTTGATTCACTTTGGCTCAATAATCAAGAAAGTAAATAATGCTTGCCAAAGAATTACAATGCATTCCAAATTGGAAATGAATTAACATTTATGCTTATATTTAAAGCTCAAGTTGAAAAATATTATTAAGTACTCACCTCTTACTCTTTAGCTCCTATTTCGATAAACCTAATGCAAACTATAATGAGACTCCTCGGTATCCCGAGCAATGCCTTTGCCTTTCAATTCTACAAGCACATCCAAACAATATACATCAACTTCTATTCCTTTAACTTTCTAACCAAACTCTAACCATTTCATACAAACATATCATTCATCAATGTCTTATATCATAGGATTACAAATGAGGAAATCCATAAAAATGTTAATAAAATAATATAGTATTAAGTCATGAACACTAGGACCAACTATTTTAATATGGCAAAAAACATAATTGCCCACGGGTGAAACCTCAGCCGTGCCTTCACTCGTGGGAGGCTTCTGGATGAAATCCTAAACTTTCCTTATCACACGGCTGGAACCCCAGTGGTAGGGCCACCCGTGTCTACCCAACTCTCCTTGATCTTCTCATGCTTTCTTTGTTACCTCTTACTTATTGAACCCCAAATTTCACCCATTTTCATATTCCCTAATCTAACATGCAACCTAAAACCTCCCTTGAATCTCTCCATCAAAATCAACCATAGGAATCAAAAGAAAGTATATACTTATTAACAACTTATCATTCTTAGGTTAGAAACAAAGAAAGAAACACTTAAACATGAAATCTTACCTTGAAATGCTTTGAATTTGGTCCTATGATGAAGAACAAGTTAAGAGAATTTAACTTTTGGTAAGGGTGTGATTTTGATGTTAGGTTGCAAATGAAAGGAATTTACATATGTTCACTTTAAATGTAAATGAAATCAATGGTGGTGATTTAATCTCACAAGATCAATGGTTACATTTTTACCTAAAATAGGTGGTTAAGATTGATCAAGATGGATGGTTAAGATGACCCTTAGGTGTATGGTGACTTGGTACCACAATGATGATTTTCATAATCACCAAATGCATGTGGACAAGGTGATGGGAAAGTGGATTGGCTTAGGTGTCAAAGTTGACAAAAGTCAACAAAGATGGCTACCATACAAATGGTGATTAACCTAACCTAACCTCACCCTAACCCTTAGTTAACTTATTCTAACCTTAGTTGAGTTAAATCCCACCAAATTTGGACCTTGGTGGGCTATTCAATCCATAGGCTTAGGCCTTGAGTCCAAGGCCCATTAACAAGCCCGTCCAAACACGTTTTTTGAATCTAAAAATTTTCCGTAGCTTTTTCCTTTCCCTTTCACTTAACATTTCAAATCCTACCTTCCCATATCATAATAAACTCAATCTAAGACATATTACCTTAAATTAACTCAATAAAATGCACATGAACATTTACCCTTCATAAAGATACACAATCATGCACTTAGTATCAAAAAGGGTTTCTTCATCCCATCACTATATCATTGGTACTATGTTCATAGAAATTTATGCTTTATGATATTATTATAACTCTAATGAGCTATGGAACTCTTGGGTATTACATTTAGCATACTAGGATGCAAAGAAACCTACATTTAGCATCCTAGGATGCAAAGAAACCTACATTTTGCTCAGTTCTTGAGACTCAAATTTTCATAAGTATACTAATTTGATTTTTGAGACCTATTGTACATTATATTATTTATTTATTTATGCATTATTCTTAAAATTTTTAACTTCTATCAAGGATCATGATTTAATAACAATATCTTAAATTATTTAGAATGCAAAGAAATCCAAATCTCGCTCTGACACTCAGACCCAAAATTTCTTAGATATCCCTTTAATTTTTAAGACTAACTGCATTTTTGTTAATAATCAGTTTACACTTTTTTAAAGTAAACTTTTTGTTCTAGCTAGGATTATAGTTTAATTACAATATCTTAGCATCCCCAAGATGCAAACAAACTCAAATTAGCTTGGAATCTTAAGACTTAAATTTTCATAGGTATACCTCATTTATTTTTCCAGACCCATTGAACCTTTTGTTAATGATTAGTTTATGCAATTTTTTTTGAATTTTTATATTCTAGATAGGATCCCATTTAATTACAATGCCTTAACTCAAACCATTAGGAACCAAAATTTCATAAGTATACTCCTTTGATTTTTCAAACTCATTTTACTTTTTGTTAATGATCAGTTTATGCATTTTTTTTGAAAATTTTTAAATTATGGCTAGTATCATGGTTTACTCATAATGCCTTAGCATCCTTAAGATATATACAAATCCACATTTCATTTGGATCTACGAGATTTAAGTTTTTATAAGTATACCTATTTGATTCTTGAGACCCATTTTACTTTTGGTTAACATTCAATTTATGCATTATTTTAAAAATTTTTAAGTGCTAACTATGATCACAATTTAATTACAATGCCTTAACTTCTTCAGAATCCAAAGAAACCCATATTTTGCTCGAACCTCTAACACTCAAATTTTTTAGGTATATCCTATTGGTTTTCGAGATCCGTTGTATTTTTAGTTATTATCACTTTATTCATTATTTTGAAAAATTTTGAGTTCTATCTTGGATTGCAATTTAATTACAATGCCTTAACTTTCCTAGGATGTAAAGAAAACCACATTTCATTTGGAACCTTAGGACTCATATTTTCATAAATATACCTTTTTGTATTTGATATCCATTGTACTTCTTATTGATCACTTTGTGTATTTTATTGAGAATTTTTAAGTTCTAGTTAGGATTATAGCTTAATTACAATATTATAGCATCCTTAGGATACTAAGAAGCCCACATTTTGGTAGAATGTTAAGAACCCAAATTTTCAAAGGTATACCCCTTTGATTTTTGAGACCTATTGTAAATTTTATTAATGATCATTTTATGTTTTTTTTTTTGAAAATTTTTAAATTCTAGTTAGGATCATAGTTTAATTACAATGTCTTAACATCTCTAAGATACAAAAGAAACCCACATTTAGTTCAAATCTATGGACTCAAATTTTCATAGGTATACGCTTTCGTATTCGAGACTCTTTGTACTTTCTATTAATGATCAGTTTATGCAACCATTTTAAAAATTTTTAAATTCTATCTAGAATCATATATTAATTATAATGCCTTAATTTCCCTAATATGCAAAGAAACCAATATTTTGCTAAGACCCTCAAGATCTAAATTTTTATAAGTGTACCTGTTTAATTTTCAAGACTCATTATGCTTTTAATGATTGTCAACTCATACATTTTTTAAAAATTTTTAAGTTCTTACTAGGATCATAATTTAATTGTAATGCCTTAGCATTTTTAGGATGCAAAGAAACTCAAATCTTATTGAAGCATCTAAAACCCAAATTTTCATAAGTATACCACTTTAATTATCGAAA
This sequence comes from Reutealis trisperma, assembly GCA_947687605.1. Lineage (NCBI taxonomy): Eukaryota > Viridiplantae > Streptophyta > Magnoliopsida > Malpighiales > Euphorbiaceae > Reutealis > Reutealis trisperma. The sequence continues at coordinate 176,025 of CANTUT010000016.1, read as the reverse complement.
CCCATTGTACTCTTTGTCGATGACTAGTGTTTGCATTATTTTGGAAATTTTTAAAATTCTAACTAAGATCATAGTTTAATTACAATGGCTTAGCATCCTTAGGATGCAAATAAATTCACATTTTGCTAGGACTCTTGAGATCCAAATTTTCATAGGTATTCTCCCATGGTTTTTGAAGCTTATTGTATATTTTATAGATGTTCAGTTTATGCATTATTCCTAATATTTTCAAGACTCATTATACATTTTGTTAGTTATAAGTTTATACATTATTCTAAAAATTTTTAAGTTCTAGCAAGGATTAAGATTTAATTGCAATGTCTTAAAATCTCTATAATACAAAGAAATTCAAATCTTGCTCAGATCTCTATAATCCAAATTTTCATAGGTATATCTTTTTAGTTTTTGAAACCTATTGTACTTTTTGTTGATGATCAATTTATACTTTTTTTTTTGAAAATTTTTATATTCTAGTTAGGATCACAGTTTAATTTTAAGGATTTAGCATATTTAGGATTTTAAGAAACTCACATTTCGCTTAGATTCTTAGGACTCAAATTTTCATTGGTATATTCTTTTCGTATTTGAGACCCATAATACTTTTGTTATTGATATGTTTATACTTTATTTATAAAATTTTTAAGTTCTAGTTAGAATCACAGTTTAATTACAATATTTTAAAATCTTTAAGATGCAAAGCAACCCGCAATTTGCTAGGATTCCAGCGATCCAAATTTTTATAAGTATACTCCTATAATTTACTACAATATTTTAACATCTTTAAGATGCAAAGCAACCCGCAATTTGCTAGGATTCCAGCTATCCAAATTTTTATAAGTATACTCCTATAATTTTTGAGACCTGTGGTACATTTTGTGAATGATTAGTTTATATATTATTTTGAAAACTTTCAAATCCAACAAGGATAACAATTTAAATGGGACAAAAAATTGTTCACTTTTTTCCCATAATTTAAAAAAATACCATTAATTACTTGCCAACTTATAAATTTTATATTTTTCTACTAATACTTTTATATATATTCATTTATTATGCACAAATATTATACTTTTCAATTCATAAAAATAAAATGAATAAATACCTATATTTATTTTTAGAATTGGCAAATATTTTAAGACATCCTAAAAAAAATTAATATTATTTTGCACATTGGTATGAAAAGAGCTTTTAAAATTGCGATTGAAAAAAATAATTAAAAATAAATAACCACATGCAAAATCTAAACGAATCTATCACATAATTGTAATAATAACTACACCACAGGAGTCTTCACAGGAATTATTATCTATAGCATCGTACTCCTCGACTCGCTACACCTATCATTACTCTTATTTTTTTGGTTTCTGAATCATATCTTATTTGCCATATATATATCAATCGCGATTTCCTTCTTATAATATTCATATATTTTTGCGAGATTATTCATGTCCTCATTCTAAATACATTTAGCCTACTAGTGCCTATGAGCTGCGTGCATGAATGTTTGATTTGCTTTTAAGATGCTAATTTCAAAAGCATAGCAACAAACAATGTTTCATTATTTTCGATTTTCTTCCCCCTTTGTTTTGGATATCTTATAGATCCCAAGCAATCGCTATCCCAAAGTGGACAAAATGCTGCGAGCACCATCACAGACAGCAACTCAACCAGGCGCTACCCTCTATGCTTTTCCTTCCTCAACTGTATCATCATCTTCCAATTCACTGCCCAATTTCACAATATCTTCTACAAGGATTTTTCCTTCTGTTGAAAAGAAAACAGAGCAACATCAAATTGCACTTGGTGAATAAAAAGGATAATTAACAAAGCTAAGAATAAATAACTTTAAAACAAGGCATGAAATATGGCCGACACTTGTAAACCTATTACAATGTGATCATTTCTCTGTTTATTCAATCACAACAAGAAACAATTCAATAATGTTATTAGAATTTTCAAAAATAACTGACAATGGCTCTACTATTATCTCCATGTATTTTAGGAAAAGCATCAGGCGTGCAGGTTGTTTGGGGCTCTAAATATGATGTAAATATCCTTTCAAAAACTACTATAAGCTTGCAAAGAATATCCACTCTTCCTTTTTTGGTTTGCAAAAGGGGAGCTGACTCGAACTTAGGACCTTACCCAAGTTGAGAAAGGCAACTACCACCAGGCTAAGCCTGTGGGTGCACAGAATATCTCATCTGCATTTGATATCAAAAGGTATCCCCAGTGAATGGTAAGAAAATGAAAAATAAAATTATATAATGAATAGAATCTCTCTATGGTTCTACCATGATCTCATCTGTGCACATAATCACCCTTATGGATCACCAACAAAGGCAGTATTTTAAAAAATTACATTCTTTAAGTGGAGATAATAGTGAAAAATACAAGAGAGAGAAAGAGGCAGAAATTTGTTGTACTAACCTCCATCTTTGGAGAGGTTGCTTATAAGTTCTTGGATACCCTCCTTGCCCAAGTGGTCCTTCAGGTACATGGCAGCAGATGCAACCTCCTCAGGAGTCACTTTCCCATCATAATCCCTGGCAACACAATGAAACAGGCAAATCAATATATTTAGCAGAACTGGGTTCAATTCGTAAAAGCGATTTAACACTGTCTCAATGGAATAGTAAGCCTTTTTCATGTGTAATAAAATAACTAATTGATCATATAAACATGGTAATAAACATGGAGATAACTTGTTCAGTTACAGAAGGCCGAAAAGAAAAAATAATGCAAATGAAAGAAGCCTGACAAATTTGCATGCAGACAGTAATATATTACAATGGAGATAGAAAACATTTCCAGCTGGAAATTGAAAGATCAAAAGGCTGGAGAATTTCTAGCGGAGGCTAACCACAGATGACGATTCCAGAACAGTAGCACATAACTTTATGGACAAGGAAATGTGAAATGAACAGTGAATGGAGAATATGGTGATCATGAATGCTGAATTCTAGAGTTTTTGTACATCTAGAACAGATACACTTACGTTTATCTAATGACTAAAACACAACTGCAGGAATCAGAGATGGCTCTCAAAATTTGGACAAATTGCCATGTTTATTTTGATAGATCAATCAGCAATTTGTTTCAACTAATTCTATTCCAGACTTCAAGTTATGTGGATAAGAGGCTGGTCTAGACTACGGGTGATTCAGAGAAATTTTCGCTTCAGTTTCCTTTTTAATTAGATAATAGAAAGTAGTACTGCTAGGAAAAATATCAGACCAAGCTGTTTGATCCACACCACCACACAAGTCAGCTTTAATTTGTTTCCTCTTTAATTTGTGAAACTTGAAAGCTTTTAGACTCTGTTTATAAGAAAATAGCTTGTACATAATCCACTGTTTGGCTGCAACACTGAAACTATTTTCCAGTGTTTACGGTACATTTGAGAAGACTTGTTTGCTTTCAATTAAAAGAGACCATGGAAATGTTGATACCATAAGAAGAAATTATGCAAACTGAACAAAAGGACAGATTATGGGTGTCTCTGGTGATTGGCAACGGTCAACAACAACCAATGAATGTTAGTAATGATCAACAGAAATGAGTTTATAACTATGTGGTTTTTCTATAAGTTTTGGACTAGTGAGTACGTCCCTACGTGGTTTTCCAATAACTTTCTTCCATTTTCAGGACTTCGTGAATGTTCAGAAAATGATTTACCATTTTGAAAACAAAAAGTCATTTTGCTTGAAAATGTTTTAGTTTTCCCTTTGAACTAAAAAACCTTTTTTGTTGAACCAATTTTCCTGTGTGCCTCAAACACCAAAATTAGAGAAGATGTCTTCCAAGAAAATATTGTCCACAAAACAAATGAAGCCTTAGAAGTGGTTAATTACTTCATTTACCACACAAAATAAGACAAATGGTGATATCGTCAAGGAAAAATAGAATAATGGGTTATTTTGATTTATATGTTAATTATGAAATACAGATTTTCTAGTGATATTCTAGTAAGGAAGTTCTGGGTTTAGTTCTATTTAGGAATTTTATTGTCATTAGACTTTCATCAAACTTGTTAGTGGTTTAGAATTACCAGTTTGGAATTCAAAATTCTAGTCAGTAAGAGTAGGATTGAAATCTTCAGAGTTTGGGATTTCTAATCCTAGTAGGGGTAGGATTAATTAAAACTATATAAACACCTATGTCATTTTGGTGCCTATTTGGTCCCGCTTAGTCATTTTCTAGGTTATTGATAATGGAATGTTTGATATGAAATGCCTGATGCCTATTTGGTCTCTTTCCCCCTCTCTTTCACCTCTCTCAACTGCTTCTTTATTCTTCTGCTAAAGTACTACAATACTGTTTGCATCTTCAAAACAACCAGCTTCTGCTTCTTTTCTCACTTTAATCAGCTCTAATTCAAACTTTTAACTTTAATTCCCCTTCTTCCTTTAACTGGGACCTGAGAGTCATATTGTTTTCATTTTGTCCACCGAAAAAGCAGTTATTTGCTGGTTCCATAACAGGTCCTACATCACATTGTCTGTCAAACATACATGCATAAGCCTTCTATTTTGAGGGGCTCCAAGACACAGAATCAACAGCCCACATTTAATACTGAAACTAAAGGTGCAATGCACTATATTGAGGAGCATTACAATGAAGTTTTGATTGATATAATAAATGTCAAATAGAATGTATAGAATTGCAATGCATTATATCTTTGAACAAATTGCAACCATATCTCTAACTCTAATTTGAATTATTATCAGTAGAACTTCATGAACTAGTCTAAAACTATTTACAGGTGGATCCACCATGAAAATCCAAATTTTGCAGTAAGTTCTACCATCAACATATAGAATTGCCAAGAAGCAATGCACAAACCTATCAAGCAAGCGCCATCTATCTCCAATTTTAGCATCCACATCATCAATTTCTTTTTCAAGCTTCTGAAGCATAGCATCCACCTGAAATATATCACATCATAACAGCATCATTAATATCCTTTCCAGTTTAAATTGAATGAGTTAAAATCCAGCATGGAGATAGTGAACAAGAAGACTTTGCAATGACAAATTGAAAAATGAAGCTAATAGAAACAGAAAATTCTTGAAAATTTACTTTGTCAATCAGTGCTGAAGAAACCTTGTCACCTATTGCTGTCTCAGCAGCATGGTCACTCTCCTCTCTGGCAGCTCTATATGCTTTTTTAGCTTCTTCCTCATGTTCCGTCCCTTCTTTGTCCACCATACTGTTGTACAGGACTATCTGGAAATGAACGATGCACAGAAGGCAACAAAGAGTGAAGGTAGAGGATATGCAATTTTACACAGTTTATCACATCCTTAGTTTCTCAACATGAGAAACCCAAATAACTAAGATATCAAAGTTAGGTCAAGATACGCATTGAAAAAAAGCATATATCAATAAGCATAAATATTGATCTGTAGAGTACCATTGCAGTCAGTCACAAAGAATACTTGAATAACAATCCCCAAGAACAAATATTCTCAGCAAACAACTTGCACCAATAACATCAGCAAAAATGAAAAGATATTTCAGACACTTCTTCAAAGCATTACAACAAGCTCCAAGAGAAAATTAAAAAAAGATTAAATTCACACATCATCTAGCATTTCAAGAATCAAGACTAAAGTGCACTAGTGCACACATCAGAGAACAAAGTAGTTATTTTACCTCCTTCTTAACAAGTTTCAGGAATTCTTCACGCTCTCTGCTGACGGACTGAAATAGGAAGCAGAAAAGCAAATAAACATTCTGAATAAGATTCTATGACATTAAAAATTTTATATATATAACAAATACATTTTCTGGTCCTTACAGAAGCAGAAGCCAAAACAGCTAAAGCACGACTGAGCTCACAAAGCTGCTCATGTTTCTCCAATGTTTTTGCTCTTGCCTGTTCATGCGCTTCTGTAGCTGTGGGAATAGTCATCTCTTCCAAAGCCACATCCTTCTGGTTACCAACAGATTCCTTCATCTTGGCTTGCTCCTCTTCTTCTTCCTCTTCCTCCTCCTATATATTAATTTTTCAGAACCACCAAAGCATTTAAATGTTGCACAATAAAGAGCAAGCAACACATAACTTTAGGAGCTTAACAATCAGCATATACGCAGCCAGTGTATGAAATAATTAGAATTTCCATGTTTCAGAGAATATTTTTAGTGGCAATGGTCTGCGCAATGGTAAAAGTCATGGCTTGCAACTTCAATTGCATATGAGAGATCTTAAAGCAGCTATTTATAGAAAATTAGTTAAGAATAACACGAACTACAAAATTTCTTTCTGAAACCCTACTTCAACGGGACCAACTAAATAATGGCCTTTTTCAATACACAGAAATGCGTAGCAAAATATGCTACTCAAAGACTGAAGTTATGATTCCATTGATCAAAGAAAACGGCCATATGAAAAGTGAAATGTATTAAAAGTGCCTGCCCACATATACATGGAGACACACACGTTATACATACATCTATATATCTTTGGCATCAAGAAGCCACTCAAAGTGAAAAAACCAACTTTATGGATTGAGTTTTGTTGGGAAGAAGGCTAGAGAAAATGCATAAGAAAGAAATATAACATAATCAACCTTGATCAGTTCTTCCTGCATTTCTAAGAACTCCAACTTTCTTCGCCTTTCTGAAACTGAATCTTCAGATGACAATGCTGTAACTCCAACAGTATCCACAACTTCATCTGGAAGAGATGAGAGTGTAGCCTGAACAGCTTCCTCTGGCTTGACTTTTCCAGAAACTGAGAAGGCTCTGATAAAGGATAAATAAAGAAATTAAAAAAAAAAAAACAAAAAAAAATAGATGTGCTCCCATGTCCAAGATAAAAATGAACATGTGAAATATTAAGTTACCTAGAAAGAATCAACAGAGAAGATGGAACAGAATGATTCAGAGACAAATCCAGCCAATCATGCAGCTGCACAGAGAAATTATCATTTGCATGGCAGGACAATATAAAGCCCTCCCTCTACCCACTATGAGGAACACAATATAAAAATAACTGAAAACGATAGAGTTTCCTTTCTTTGGGCATAGCATCTTTCACAACCAATATATAGATGTGATTCAGACTACTGTTGGAGGAAACAAGATGAACCATCTTAGACTACTGTTGCTAGTTATTATATATGGCATATAAAGAAAAATAACTTTACTGCTTTAGGAAGAACTTTCAAAATTATTTAGAGGAAAGGCAAGGTCAAGAGAGAGGTGCAACTCCACAAAAGACTGATGGAATGACCTTAATGTGAGGCCGTGAGCCCACCATATGATGATAGAAGTTTCATGACCAACTACGTGAAGAAAAAGGAAGAAAATATTACACACCCCACAGGTACTGAAACAAACAAAAAATATTATATTGTAGCTTGGCAATGCTGACATATGCTCATAAATAAATGTAATTGCCTTGAAAATATATTTTAAGTAAGACCTTTTTCTTACACAACTTTCTAATCATGACCTCACTTTTGTCCTTTTTCATTTGTAAAACAAAATTGCACAAGTTCTTCTGTTAAGCCTAAGAGAGTTGCAGAAATTTAGATTTATTAATAAGCAATAACCTGTTGCTGCATTTCTTCGACTGAAAGCAATCCAAGTAAGCCTCGTTCTCGACAAGCTTGACGAAGCTCGACTTCTGAAAGGGACTCCACACCCTCAGCTCGAATCATCTTATCATCATTCTTAATCCTGACAAGTTCAAACAATTTAAAGTTCTCTGATATAAAAGTTTAATCAACCATTTGGAATTTCAAGGTGCTAATTTTTCCACAAAAAAAAATAAATAAATAAAAATTCTTCTAACTAGTTAAAAATTTTAATTTGATATCTCCAATTTCATGTTTGGGATTAAGACTTAGTTGAGTTGAGTTGATATCTCTGTTTTCTGAAGGCATGAACAACCGCAATTTGCTACAAATTATGCAATGAGTTTAAATTATTTATTAAGTATATCATTGTAAAAATTTCTGAATCATGTAAGAAATATCCAGATATGTTTAGTTGAGTTGTATAGATTAGTCCATATTCAGGTAATACTAAACATTTCACCGCTTTTTTTTTTTTTTTTTTTTTGGGAAGTAAAATTGTAATACAACTCCCATATAAGGAAATTATATATAGGCATACTCCTCATGTTTGTTTCTTATAAAAAGGAAGCATTTTATATTAACAGATGATTTTGGTGGTAAAATAACTTATGGCTTCTTTGTTTTTCTAGTATTCCACTTGACCTCAAGACATGGACATGCTCTGCATCATCCTGATGTTTTCTGTAGCTGCGTGTAACATAACACTTTCATGGATATAACCAAATATTCAAAAAGACAAATGAAAATACACATTTAATCAAAAAGTTTTTTCCATTATAAAACAAACAAAGCCTGTTAATGAGGAGAAAAATGTAAAAGATGTAAATAGCCAAATTACAACATGTGATGCATTAGAGGAGTTGGTCATTTTTTGAATCAAATGACTTGAATCTACCAGAAATGTTTAACTAATTAATTAAAATATAGTAAAGAGCCCTACTTTACTTCCCACTTTTTTTTTAATATAATATTACAATATACTTCTAAATGGACTCAAAAGGCATTAGCATGCACCAAAAGAATATTAATCCAAAAACCACAAACAAATTATCAACAAATCAAGAAGTTCTTTCAGGACTCTTTACACCAATTGTCTATAAAATATTTACAGTTATAAGCCAATGTCATAACCCAGACAGTGAAATTTTCTATCTGACAACATGAGTCGAAGATAAGGAACTTAAAAGAGAGTCAATAAAAAGAAAAAATTCATCTTACTCTTGCAGTCTCCGCCGAAGCATATAACGTAGATATGCATCTGTCCCATACGGGCTGATACCCATATACTTGCACATGTTTACTAATCGAGGCCTGTATTTAACAAAGAAGGTGATAAATCGATCAATCAAACATCATGATAATCGAAGAAGTAAGGGTGCCCAAGTAAAGGCGAAGATACTTCCAAAAAAAAACTTCTGTAACAACAGAAAAACCTGCTAATATTATCCAAAGTGAGCTCATCGTTAAATAACTTGGCAAAGCCTAAAATTTCTTCATTGGAAACACGTGCACCTGTTCTAACCTGTTAAAGTGGAAAATAAAACCGAACATTAAATTTTGTTATTAGGAGAACTTCCATTGTTTGAGGGATTGCAGGATCAAAAGAAAAATACCTTGCTCATAAATCCATCAAGATCTTCAGCTGTTTTCTTAGCTTCTCCACTTCGTGAGGTCTGGATTTCTTTTGCCATTTCTTTAACAGTATCTTGAAGAAACTTGGCATATTCTATTCTAGCATTTAGCTTCCTTTTCAGTGCCTCCTACAAGTTAAGCATTTATATGAGACCAATATTCTTCTTCACAAGGGAACTGTGTGATAGCCAAAGAAAATATAAATGCATACACATACTGCAATATTAGTTTGTACTAAAAAATGCCTAAACTGCAGAGCATAACCCCTCTCAAAGACAACTTATGAGACATTTAAGTGATACACTTACCAGAAAATTGGACAGCAGCCAATTAAGCAGCAGTGATAGTGCTAGTTTAACCTAATTGTGCTAAGATGAGTCCACGTTATCTTAGCACAATCTTACGACTCAACAAGTCACCGAGTAGCATTAAGCAATAAAATGCTACATGCCTAAAGTATCATATATAAAAGAAACCAAAATTTAAGATAAAAATAAAAATAAAAATAAATTTAAAAAAGTTATTAGAAAAAACAGCATAAACAAACTATAAATGTAAAATCATTAACTTTTGGTTTACCAATAGAACAACGTAGCCTACGAAAGAGAATCGATACCTGTTCTTTCATCTTGTCCTGGAAGGTCGATGGCAACATGTTGGGAAACAATTTTAGGAATACGGGTAGCAAGAATTCCATGAATGGAACTATAATAAAAACTGCAAAAGGAACTAGCCTAAATATATCAGCAGTGGTACGCGTGAGCTGTTGCCTTTCCCTTCTAGAAAGACCCTTCCCACTGGCAAGTTTCACCAATAACCTTGAGCTTATCCTAACATCAGCCCAAAGTAACTTCGTTCCCAGCCAATAGTGTTGCATGGTAGACTTAAACTCATCCTTCCAATGACGCAACTTCTTAGCCCAGTCTTCCCTAACAAAGGAATATAATAGATGGTAAATAAGTAATTGATGACTTGAATCAACTCAAACTAAATGCAATGAGGAATAAAATTTTGACCTGCTCATTGAAGCAACAGCTCTCAAGGCAGGACCAATACCCAGAACCATAGCCCACATCCTCTGCAGAATTGATTTAGAACTCTTTTGTGATTCTTGCACCTGCTTAGCTTTTGCCTTGGCTTTTATCTCAGTTAAATCTTCAACAGCTTCATCACATTCCTCTGGTGAAGCTTCCTTCGCCTGTTTGGCAGCCTGTTGTTCATTTCTGTCCTTACCACTACCAAATTCGGGTTGCCCAGCTGTGGCAGTGGAAGAAAAACGAACATAATATGAAAACCACCTGATTCCCAAAGAAGGATCAAAATATGCCCTACCAATCCTATGACCTAGAGTTGAAAACCCAAGCGAATTATGCCTAAGAAAACTTGCTGCTAAAAAAGTTTCATCCCTGACACCTAAAGAGAAACCCCCATCATATCTATGATCATTATTTGCAGAAGGTTGAGTAGTAACCCATCTTGATCGTTCCAGCCAGCTTGGCTGGGGAGGCTCCCCATGCTCGAAACTTGAAAAACTCCGAATCAAGCAAGTTGGTTGGTTCAAGGAGCTGGAGAGGAATCTCTTCCTCTGCAAGATTGCTCTTGAAGCCATTACTATAAATTTCAATCTCTAAATAGACATGAATGGAGAGATATCTGATGCATCCACAAAATTTAGCCAGCCTGTACAAAATGGTGAAATCACATATCAAAATGACGCATCAGAAAAGAATATCAAAGCAATTCAAGACTCTGATAAATGTGTAAAAGCAAAAGCTCTTATTAGTACTATTTCTAACTAAATCAGATATTCCCTTAACAGTCTCAGACAGCAAAAAGCTAAAAATTGAAGGAGCTCATATAAGGCGTTCACTTCATTTGTTATTTTCTGAGAGAATAACAATCAACTTCTTTCACTAGATTCCCTCAACCAGAAGACACATCCAAATTTATATTGCAATCATGATCGGCAATAAATAACTGAAATATGAAAATAATATATAATATAAATAGAAAAGAGGGAAGAAAAAGTACGAATACAAATGATAGCATACGAAGCTAAGACTCAAATCTCAATGATTCAAACCCATTGCCTAATCCCCAATTTTCTGAGAGACCAAACGGACTTGACAGAAAACCGCCATTTTGAAGTTAAAAGCAATCAAATTACTGAGTGGTTGAGATAAACAAGTACATGCATAGACCATGAAAAGTAAAACACGCAACACATTGAAAGAAGAGAATTAATAGTTATGGAGAAAACGAAAATTAGAATTACAACGATGAAGTAATTAAGCAAAGCATTGACCGTGAGAGCTCAAATAAGTAATACCATCCATCACCATCATCATTTACAGATACAATGAAAACATTTAATGAATTCAAACACACTTACCCACAAAAGCTCCAATGAATCAAGATGCAGAACAGGTGTTGTTTGTGCGAGCTTTTTGCGAGAGAAAGTGGTAACCGACTCAGTGAGACCGAGAGAGAAGCGCCTGGGGGCTCTGTCCCTCCTCGACAAATGAAAAAAATGTTCCCGTATGGATCGTGCTCATAGTAAGCCATTGGAAGACTGGGGCCCATTATTATCTACTAATTTCATATCCGTTGGATTATGCTGTTTTCCTTTTTTCAGTATAAGGTGTTGGATGATGTAGATAATAACACTGAAGATGAGGTGGAATGGTCAGACATGGCAGCACCATTTTAGAATATTATGTTATTTCCAATTATTTTTTCGTTTTCTCATTTTTTTTACACTTTTTATTTTATTATTTATTTAATTATCTATAATTTATAATAGATATTCAATAAATATTTTATACTATTGAATTGACTCGATTTTTTTTCCCTTATAGTAGTTTATTTATATCTATTTATCTATCTATCTATGTTTATTTTCACTATATTATGATATTAATAGTGCGTTTATAAATTATAATTTTAAAATTTTTGAGTTATGCAAATTTATACTATTAAATAATTTTATAATTTTTAATGTAACATTATCAAAATTAAATTTATATTTATTTAAATTTATATTCTAACAGAGTAGTAAAATATATATTTTTTCTAAAAATTAATAGGATAATTAATAACATTATAATGTATAAAATTAAATCATATAATAAATTTTAAAAATAAAATAAAATATATTTAAAAAATTTTAAAGTGTGTTTAGACACTTCTTTTTCATAAGTTTTCATGTAGAAGGTAGTCAACTCATGATGAAAAAACGCCGAGGCCTAAAAGCAGACAGGGCCAAGCCCAATTTCATCAATTGATCCAGCAAAAATCACGTACATGATCTTTAGAATTACCACTAGTGTCGCTGATGGGCCACGGTAAACGACTACGACCCAAGAGGAATCTTTTTAGGGAAATTTTCAAAAATAATCTAAATATAGTAGCAAATAACATTAATATTTTATTTCAAAAAATGTCCTTCTTAATTAGAAAAATATCTTTTATAACGTAAAATGAAGACTAGCGCCAAAGTTAACTTAGGATAGCTTATGATTTGCATGCTGCCATTTTTTATTTTTTTGCTATTTTAGCATACTTGCTTAAGTGGACTTTTGACTTTTTTTTTTTTTTTTTTGCTTTAGTAATATGTGCTACTAATTTTAAAATTGTGTATGGTTAAGCTAATTATATTAACATTTATGTTAGCTAATTATATCAAAATTTATGTCAATTGGTCTAAGATCGCATTTTATAAAAATTTTAATTCTTTTTTAATTTATATTTTTAAAAATATTTTAACATGCGTAAATTTTAATTATTATTTTATTTAATTTAAATCTTATCTTATTATAATTTTTAATATTAATATAAATAACATATATGCTTAGTGGGTGCTACTCTGTTATCTTTACATTGCACAAGAGCTAAAAGATAGTGGAATAAATTTAGAATTGAAAAAAAAAAAAAAAGAAAATACTGTAAATAAAATAAAATAAATAAAAACTAAAGTACATCTCATTATGTAAGAAATTAAAGAATTTAAATTAAGGTACTCATTACCCAACAATAAAATCTTTTAGGGTATTCGTTATCTATCTCTTAACTAGTATTCTTAAAAGTGTAACTCAATTCAAGTGAATTTTAATCTTAAAATTAATTATAATTGACTATATGAATCATTTGTTTTTATTCTAAATGATTTCAGAAAATTTTTCTTTGAATAATTGTAGTGCCTCTAGGTTATATCGTACTTCTCTTTTTAAATTAGTTTAGGTTTATACCTTCTTTTCTTGTCTCGCTCTATCTTAGATTTTTCTTATGAGGACTCCTTAATTTTTGGCCAAATTTCAAAAATAATCTAAATAAATAAATTAACAATAAATAATACACATATACCAAAATTTGGTATATGTTAAGTATATGTTTAGTATTGGCAACTACTTGAATATATACAAATTGCAAATTTGAAAAATTAAAAAACATAAAATAATAGTAAATGGTATACATATATGAAAATATAGTATATGTTAAATATATATTTGGTATCTACAACTACTTTATATACATAAAGATTACAAATTTGAAAATTAAAGACATAAAATAACAGTAAATGATATATGTATACTAAAATTAATTTGGTATAGTTAAGTATAGGTTTAGTATCTATAGCTACTTTGATATATACAAATTATAAATTTCAAAAAATTAAAAAGATACATAAATTAACAATAAATGATATACGTATACCAAAATTTGATATACACTAAGTATATATCTGGTTTTGCAATATCGCATACATATACCAAAATTTGGTATACATTAATTATATATTTAGTATTTGCAAGTACTTGAATATATATAGATTGTAAATTTAAAAAAATTAAAAACATAAAATAACAATAAATAGTATATGTATACCAAAATTTTGTATACGTTAAATAGATTTGGTATCCGCAACTACTTTAATGTATTGACATTGCAAATTTCAAAAAATTAAAAAGATATATAAATTAATAATAAATTATATACGTATACCAAAATCCGGTATACTTAATGTATATGTTTGGTATACACAACTATTTTAATATATACAAGTTGCAAATTTTAAAAACTAAAAAGATAAAAATAACAGTAAATGATATGTATATAAAAATATAGTTTATTGTTAAATTATGTTTAGTATCATCAACTACTTTATATATATATATATATATATATATATATATATATATATATATATATATATATATATATATTACTATTTGCTAAAATAATTTATCATTAAAATTCGTGTTAATATGGAATATAATTGCTCCCTATTTTATTAATTAATATTTAAATATTTTAGCCATATGTATCATAATAGTGGGGGTTTTTCTTAATAAAATTACTTACTATTGATTATTTTGGAAAGATAATTTATATTTTAAAATTTTAAAATTTTAAAAAGTGGTGTATTTTTTAGCTTTTTACACATTATAAGTTCAAAAAATCAAACCTAAAATTCATTTGACATAAAAATAAATTTCATTGAAATTTTCTATTTTAAATTACATTTTTATAAATATATAATTTTAGTAATTTATACTTAAAATAAAAAGAATAAAGATTAAATGTTATTTTATTTAGCTCATATTGTGATTCATGGATATAAAATTTTAAAGATATATGAAATATTTACTGGATTTATTTATGCATTTTTTTTATGTTTGTAAATTAAAATATCTAGTTTGTTAATTTTTATTTTTGAGTAAAAGTTTATGTACTTCTAAATTTTTTAATATTTTATATTTTTTTTATTATATAAAATTATAAATTATATATTTAATTAATTACATTGACCTACCGATTCAATAATTAACCCAATAATTAAACTACTGATCCATTGACTTCAGCTTATAAATCAGGTTGATGTCTGATTTGGCTTTAATAACTATGATCTTTAGTTGGACAATATTCAGCTTTAATAACAATGATCTTCGGTTGGACAATGGACTAGTCATTAGTCCTATGATTTCAAAGTTGATAGATATCAAGTTCCAATATGTTGTAATCCTTTTGAGTGACTGATGGGAGTCTCACTTATAATCTAACTGTTGGGAGTCTCATTTATAATCTAACTTCCAACAGATAATTGTAAAAATAGACTAAAGAAATCTTGAGTCTTTCAAAGTTATTGAATAAACTGCATGCAAATTCTCTAATTATCACAAAATAAAAAAAATATTTGAAATAATAAAACTAATTTTATATTATTGTAAATGTAAATACTGAAATAATTTACTGTTTGCTTGATAGTTTGATTGTTGATTGGTAGGGCTTATCTTATTGGAAGCATCATATATTAATTAATAGTGGATGAATAGCAGTTGAGTTTCTTAACCATAACTTCATATTCCTATGAACTATTAATTTCCTATAATTTAGCCTCAAGTGATCCCTCACCATATCGTCAAATTGGCCTTCTAATCTCTATCCTAACAGTCTCCAGTCTCCAGCCACGTGGCTTCAATTTCCCAACCTGTCTTCAATGTACTCGCCCTTCCAATCTTGAGTTTCCCAGTTTCGACAAAAAAAAAAAAAAAAAGCTTCAGTTTCCCGGCCTTGCTCCGATCTGACAATTTGTCTCAACCCTCAGTGTTCGATTTGCGGACAATATGTCCATGTCCAACTTTCACGTGTTAATTTTATGGGCTCCAATTTAATTACCTACACTCTAATTTATAGACATAAAATAATTAAATATCATTTTAACTCAATATTTAATACTAAATAATTTGATATTAGGCATGATAAATTTAATTAAACCATCAGTTTCATTTGGAACCAGTGGTTTTGGTTTAATAGAATGTTTAAATCAAAATTATAATCGATTTTTACAGTTTTGATTTCAATTTAAAATTAATTGATCTCGATTTTAGTTCCTGTTTGAAATCGATTTTTTTATTATAGGTGAAAATTAGTTTCAAACTGATTGCTTTATTACATTAATTTTGATTAAAAATTTAATATAACATAATAAATTGATTTAAAATGAAATTTTAATAAACAATAGAATTTATTAAAATATAATTGTTTATTAAGAAAAAGTTTGTATTTAATTTTTATGTTAATTTATTAAAATACAATTATATAATTATCAGTATCAATTTGAAATTGAAGATTTTGATTATTGGTCCGATTTTTAATAGATTTCAAAATCAAAATTAAATTTCTTAAGATTTTGGTTACAAACTGATATCATAATAAAAAAAAAATTTAATTTTGATTTTATTGGGCGAATCTTGATCCGGTTTAATGCTTTCGTTATAGTTTTAGTCACCCTAACTTGAAGTCAAATCCACAATAATTATGGATCGACACAATCTAAGAAGAGTGTATTGGATTAGGACTTTTAAAAATTTTAATGAATTTGAAAAGTTAAGTGATATTTAATAAAAACTTGTAAAGACTCTATAGAAGTGATGGAGTATTTAATAATGACTTTTAAATACCTTTAAAAAGTTTTCAAAATTCAGTAGGTATTCAATTATAACTTTGACAAAGTCTATAAAAATAAGGTGGTATTCAAAAAGTCATAAACTTTTATAAACAATGAACTTTTGAATATTTTTAATAATTTTTTGTGTGATAATATAAATACAAAGCTTCCAATATTTTCTTTCACTCTCTATCAAGATTTCAACAGACTTTCTTTTATAGGTATTGAATCTTCAATCGCAGAGGGAAAAAAAAAAAAGAAAAAAGCGACCTTGAATCTTAAAGAGTAATGACTAGTATTTTTCCAATTTAATATTATCTTCTTGATTAATTTTTCTTATAGCAATAAATATATGGTGTTCTAGGTTTTCTATTGTTGAATTTTACAATTTTTTTTTTTTGCATATTGTGATACTCGATGATTAAATTTGCTTAAAAATATAATTATGTATCTTTAATGCTTTGAGTAAAATCCTTATACACTAAGTAGGAAAAAAAAATAAAAATATTGTTAAAACTTCATATCCACTGTATAGTATTTAATGAAGACAACATTTCTAAATATTACCTAAGGTCAATTTCTGTTGCATATTTAATGAATGTCAAAGTTACTTTTATATGTAGTGCAAAAATTAATTATTCTAAAAATTAATTTTATCATATGAGAAATATAATTTTTTTATATTAACATATGTATTTATTAATTAAATAAAAAATAATAAAAGTTGATCAATATCTATAAAAGTTCATAAATATCTATAAAAGTATTTTAAAATAAAATTTATGAAAGTCATTGACAAATTCATAAATTTAATAAAAATTATTAAAAATTTATAAATTTTATAAAAGTCATTCACTTAGAAAAACTCTATAAATATCTTTAAAAATACTAGTTGTGAAATACTCTGAATTTTTAATTATTTTTCTAAAATCTTATTTTGTACTGAAATATATTATTTTAGTATTTTTCTTATTTAAGCAATAATTGAAGTTATATTTTATTAAATTATATATATTCATACTATTTCAATATTATATATGTATATTATTATGAGATATTATTGTGGGTATTTGGAAAAATTGTATTTTAATATTGAATATTAATATTATATTTGATTAATCTAAATTATATTATTAATTATATAAATTATCGGAAGTTTAGATTTTCATTATAATAACTCTTATTATGAATAAGTTTTATTAATTAAACTATTATTATGTAATTATAGTTTGTTATTATTGTTATTATTGTTATTATTATGATTATTATTGTTATTATTATTATTATCGGTAGTGTTATTATTATTATTATTATTATTATTATTATTGTTTTATATATATAAGTATATGTTAAATGAAGTTTGGAAGAGAATTAGAGAGGGAAAGCAGTAGCTGATTGGTCCTACTGGACCAATCAGCCGGCTACCACGAAGAAGAAAAAGAAAAAGATGGAAAGAGAGAGAGGCAGAGAAGGAGCAGAGAGAGAGAGAGAGGGAGATCTATGTGCCGGTGAACAACCATCTGACCGGCGATGGACTGCACCGCCACCACCAGTGGCTAGCCCATCGTTCGGCGACCTTAAGGGAAGTGGCAGCACCCTGATAGGGGGACGGACGGCAGCGAACGCACGGCGTAGAAACTTCTAGCCTCAATTTCGATCGATTCTGGAGGCAGAATTTAGCGATTTTAGTCTCGTTTAACTCCTGAGAAAGAGAGCTTTGATTTGGTATACACCTTGTCTTTTGGAACTCGCCAAATGTAAAGATTGAAAAATCCAAAATCGAAGCTTCTAAGGTATTTTTCCAGTGACTTTCAGGCGAGTGACAGAGAGTGGAGGTGATTTTCGTGATCCTGGCGTCGAAGTGAACCTATTGGTGTGAAGATCGCCCAGATCCGCCACCGGTAGTGGTGGTGCATGGCCGGCCAGCGACATTCCGGCGGTGGCACGTGGGGCAGTCCAGCAGCTCCGTTTCGTTATTCCGGCGCAACTCTTGACGTCCATATGATCGAAATTTGTGAGGGTAAACCCGAAACTCCTTTATTTCAGTTAATTGATTTCTATTATGTTTAGCGGATTCTAGTTTATAATTATTAGTTGATTGTTGATGAGTATGAGTTGGTAGAACCCATGAGGGCTCGCTTATATTATGTTGTTTGTTACGATTGTTTTGGAAGTATTATTGTCGAGATCTTGATAAAAGTCTCAATGATCCTTAAGTTATGTTTGATTATGTGAGTCGTTCATATCCTGATGATATCCTTTGTTGTCCAGTGTCGATGTTTTGGCGTCATTCTGGTTCCATGAGTTGCACTTTCGAGGGAGTCAATGAGACGCGTCGTCAATTAGGTGAGTGATACTCCCTAATATGTTATTCTATTTCATGTGCATCTGCATTTACTATATATATATATATATATATATATATATATATATATATATATATATATATATATATATATATATATATATATATATATATATATATATATATATATATATATATATATGTATATTATGCACTATTATTGCATAGATGCATGTAATATTTGATTGTGAATGATGAATCGATATTCTTTATTCTATGCTATATTGTGATTGTGGTTGGCGGATGGAGGTTGGGAGGATACAGTACCACCTAGGATCATAGGTTTGGTTATGATTACGGTTATGATTAGGATTATGATGGATTGAAAAGATAAGCTATGACTGGTGTATGCTGGGCGAGCCTGCTCATCGCCAGCGCTGCTATCAGTCGGGTCAGGGCTGCTTGGTATAGATTAATGACGGCCGGGCCCATTGGATATAAGAGACAGATTATTGGATTCAGAGAGCCAGAATAAGGGGGATCGGCTCCCCATATTGAGTATTAGTGTAGTAGTGTGGACCATATCTCATTCTTACTTAATGGTGTGATTTGTCTGTCTTTGTGATATGGTGCATAGCACGAGCATTAGAAACCCAACTGTAGGACACCAGTTTAATATATTAGTTAGTATCATTCACTGAGTCAGACGCTCATTCCTGTTCAACTTATTATTTTTCAAGTCGAAGAATGAGCTTGTGAAAGGATTGTAATCGAGTAGAACTGCTAATTGCCCTTCGGCAGTATGTTGTATATAAATACTAGTTATGTATATAATATGTATAGTTGTATCATAATTTTAGAACTCCGTAGTGTTACCTTTGCTACTTGTATATTATGTAATTATTCAATTGTTATATCCTGAGTTGAGATATTATTGTTAAGCATAATCCACTTGTATGATATTATATTTATGAGATAATTGAGATAAGTGAGTTATTAGCCCAACGTGACTTTGTTTTAAATTGATGTTGGGTTGGATCTGCTTAACTTGTATGGGCCCATAGCCCTATTGTGGGATAGTTTATTGGGTTGTATAAGGTCAAGCTTACTACAGGCACTAGTAGCCACGTGCATTTTTCGTGTCCTAGTGTCAGTCACGTGCGCTCAGGTTCGGGGCATGACAAGTTGAATGCATCACCGTAAATTAAATTTATCAAAAAAATAAAAATTGCACAATGGACCCACGTACATCCTTTTGCAAGCGGCCATAAAGTATAAAATAAAGGGATTTATACAGAAATGCCTAAAAAAAGGTTTACCTTTATAAATATACCCTCGCTATAAAATATTTACTTTTATACGCTCCAGTTCTTTTTTCTTATATTTACACCCTCTTTTCACATAAATTAAAAAAAACTCTACAAAATCTCATAAAAAAAAGGGAGAGTTTTGAAGATTCAAATAAAAAAAAAGTTTTAAGCAAAGTTTTGGATAGTAAATCATCATAAATAGTAATTAATTCATGTTAATCTCTTTCTTTTCACCTTTATTTTTTTCCTTCTACTTTCTTTGCTGCCTTCGATTTTTTTCTCCTCCATTTTTTTCTTCTACAGCTGGTTTCTTTTCCTCCTACATAAAAACAAATAATCAAAAATCAAGACCTCCCCATTCTCTTGATGGTGACAAGCTCTGAATCACTTCCCTCTCTTTATCTCTCTGTAAGTTATGTGTATAGAGAGGTTTTAGTTATTTTATTTCTTTTATTTTTATGTAAGTGTGTCTAATATTTAATTGAATTTGTATACTCATCACTTTGATGAGATGAGGACCATCAGATCTCATGAAACTTACAGTAGTTAATTTATCATCATCATCGTCAACCAATTTATATGGCTTTTTATAAGGGGGCACATGCAATGTAGGAAGGATATGCTTGCGACAAATGGTAAAGAAAGACCATATTTGGGTTGTAGTTTTTAATTAATATTTTATTTAATTTGAATTTTATAGATATGTTTCATTAAAATTTTGTGATCTTTTAATTATTATTGTATTAAAAATCTTTAAAAGTGAGGAGATTATGTGATTTTTTTTAGGAACTTGAAAGTTTTAAAATATGAAAATTGAGTTTTAGATCTAAAACTTATAAAAACCAATGAAATAGAGATATTTTTTAGCAAACCCAGAAAACAGTATATTTAGAGTATATCATAGGTATATCATAAGTATATATTTTACTAAATTTGATTAACTTGTATTTATTTGATATATATCTTTAAATGTTTTTGGATATTGAATATTACAAAAATATAAATATATAACAAGAATATATAAACTATACATTAGATAAAAAAAATTATATTCTTAAAAAAATAACAAATGATTTTCACAATAAACAATATATCTTAAGTATATAACGAGTATATTTTAGGTATATCAAATATATAACGAGTATATTTTAGATATATCTTAAGTATATAAATGCTTACGTATTACTTAGACATTTAACATACTCAACTTTTTTCTTTGAAAAAATATCATCAACACTCTTTTTTTTTTTTTTTTTTAAATGTGATTCATCATCAAGCATGGATAACAATATTAATTAGAATATATGAATGTTTTTAAAGAATTTAAGAGTTAAATTAAATTTTTAAGGGACTAAATAAAATTAACAAATGATTTTCAGTTTTCACAGTAAAGAGTGTATTTTAGGTTTATTTTAAGTATATCACGAGTATATGTGTCACGATCCAATTTCGAGGCACGTGACCGGCACTGGGGCATGGAAAAGTTTAAAGCTACCAGTGTCCACAGTCAACCTAAATAGTTAATCACCAATAGGAATAATATACAAATAACATAATTATAAATATCTCAAGTCCTATTTCATGTCACTCCATCTGCCGACAGTATAATTAGTACTCATCATATCACAATAGTAATTTACCACATAAATGCCATAATAATTTATAATAATAGTGATAAAATCATAAAAGCTGTCGGCAGAGAGTTTTATAATACTACAAGTCAATAATACCAGTAATACCATAATACAAGCCCTAATACTATAATTGCAGAGTTCTAACATATTATTACAATAACGATACATTATATGTGCTCCGTCGAAAAAGAAGACAGAGACTGACTTAACAAGGATTATAACTGTAAGTTCAACTTGTGACCTGAAAAATAATAAGGAGACAGGGGTGAGTATCTCAACTCAGTGAATAATACTACTAATATGCAAACCTGGTGAACAAGATATAAACCTATATGTATGCTATGCAATTATGTCACTCAACAACTAATCATCACAAAACACACAATGATGGAGTTCAGTCCATAGAAACCATACTAAAATCAAACTGAGGGAGCCGATCCTCATACAATGGCTCTCTTAATCCAATAATCTGTCTCTTATATCAAAGGGGCCCGGCCGTCACTGGTCTGTACCATGTAGTCCTGACCCGACTGATAGCGGCCTTGGCGATGAGCAGACCTGGCCAGCATCCACCAGTCATAGTTCATATTCTCAATCTTATCATGATCTCATCATAACCATATCATATCCAAAGCCCTAGGTGGTTTCTGTGTCATTCTATCTCCCTCCAATATACACAGAGAATATGCAGCACATAACCAAAACATCAAACACAACTAGGTATTAAGTTAAACGTGCACATGCATACATTCCAGGACATAGGCATCCTTATTTAATTATGTTCATAATTATACTTGATGCAATGCATGATTAACAGGAAAGTATATTAGAAGTATCACTCACAATACGAAAGAGCAGAATTGAAAATTCACGGACTATGGCTAGGGGCGGCCGAAGGCGCACCAAAATGATCTATACAATGAAGTAAACAAGATTATCAAAATATGAATATAATGATAAGTAAATACTTAATTCCTATCTGGATCACCTAATCTCCCTCAAAAGATAAGAACTTCCTAATGAACCTCACATTTACTAATTACTAATCAAATAAACTGTACCAACTAACTTCTCCCATTAACGTCTAATCCCCTAACCTTACTCAAAATGTAATAATATGCTCGTCGCGAATAATGACAAATAATGCTCACCGTAAAAGTCACCGGAAAACGTGAACGTTAACCAATCATCACAAACTCACTACTAATGGACTCGTCTCAAAGCGTATAATCCGAAAATATAATTCACTTCTTCTAATTCGTTGGATATTCGCCAGAATCTGCGTTGGCAGTCCGGTTGATCACCGGATTTCGGTCAAATCCAACATCGTCCAAAATTTACAATTTATATACTAAAATAAAGCTTAGAGGAAAAGGAGTCCGATGGTACCAAAATCACCTTGAACGGACGACGGAACTGACCGAAATTGAGTTCGAAAATTCCTGCCGGCGGACGTTGCGGCGGATGGTGGCGATCTTTGATGGACAGCTTGGTCAACACCTCAAGAGGCTTCCTAGCCGGCGCATGTTGGATTCTGACGAATGGACGGTAGTCGGACGGCAGGCAGCTTCTTCCTCTCTCTCTCGGCTTCCTCTCTCTGCAGACTTAGTCTGCCCACCATCTCTCTCTCTCTCTATATATATAAAAACTAATAATAATAATAATAATAATAATAATAATAATAATAATAATAATAAAAATGATTCACAAGTTAATTTACCAAAATAATTTATTAATTTTTTTAAATCCAATGCCACAATGATTAATTGGAAAAATTGTTGTAATAAAATAAATATTTTTCGTCAATTGCACAATATTTTTTCATTCTAAAATTATAAAAATTCATGATATTACAATATGTTAGTCATATTTTAGATATATCATAAGTACATATCAAAAATAAATTTTTTTATCTTTTTTGGAGATTTAACACCCTCAACTTTATTTTTTATTTAGTACAAGAAACTCTAACTTAGAGCAAAAATTTTATACACAAAATTTATAATTATTTAGTATATTAGTATATTAAATATTGCTTTAAATTAAAAAATAATTTCTTATTTTATCATGCAAATATGTGATTATTATATTATTAATTAATAGCATAAATATAAAAAGTTTTGAATTACTAAACTAATTAACAACAACATTCTATAAATGAGATATATAAAAAAGAAAAAAATAGCAAAAAAGAACAAAGTAAATAGACAAAAGAAGTAAAAATATAGTACAAATGAGAAAAAATGTGCACATATTAAAACTGAAATAAAAAAAATATAAAAAAAAAGCAAAAAGTCAAAATATAAAAAGTCAAAATTAAAAATTAAAAAATAAATAGAAAAAAAACGTACTAAACGTAATTTCCTCTAAAATAAACTCCAGTGCCCAGCTAACTAATCTGCACGGTTTTTTTTTTTCTGTGAGCATTTAACAACTTTTAAGTTTGTCTTCTAGTTTTAGCACATTTATATGTGAAACTAATTACCAGTTGAATTTGAGTACTGGTTTAAGTAGTTGAACATGTCGAGCCTGGTGTTCAAGGCTGAAAAGAACAAAAAAATCTGAATTTTTTTCTTTAACAACATTGAATTTTATTTTATAACGGTAATGAAAAATCTCATCCAACGTAGAAGTCGAAAATATATTTCATCTGTGGAAAAAAACAAAAAAAAAAAAAAAAAAGGGATAATGAGAATGCCAAAACTCTGGAAATTGGATGTATCAAGTGTAGTTGCTGGGTGAGGTCCCATCAAAGAAGATTAAAAATGACCACTTTTTTTTTTTTTTTATGTGATGTAATAAATCGACACTTCTCTTGAAAAAAAAAAAAAAAAAAAAATCTCAAATCAGGACAGTCAGTGTCCACTTTTGTGCTCCTAAGCCTTCGTCGCACTGCCTCGTCTCATTTTATCTTTCTGCGGAAGAGAAAAAAGAGAAAGAACAGATAACGGACATGACGGCTACCTTTTCCCCTTCCCCAACTCAAGACCCATGCTTTAGACTCGATTTTAGAAATGGTTTTTCTTGGACCAGCACTAACACTCTACATTTTCTCCGCCCGCTCACTTGGAAAAGCAATTTTGAGGTTAAAGTCTCTGCTAGCATTAACAAAGACAATGGTAGCGCTGCTGTACCTGTTACAGACTCAGTGCCTTCCTTTGCTCGCTCCAAGTCAGTTGTTACCTCCCTCTCTGTTTTACATCTTTGCTGGGTCTTTTCATGCCCATTCGTTTTTCACCGTTATCATTTCTCTGTGTTCTGTCTCAACAAATGCTGTTACACCCTTTGGCCAGATTAATATCAAAAGATGCTGTTTACTTTCCATTCTATAGATTTAGCGGGAAATTTTAGTCTTATTACTATTTTTTCCTTTTTGCTTGATTATGTTTGCAAGGAATAATGGTTTTTCTTTCTACAATTTTTTGATGGGATTTTTATATGCTTATTAAATTGGATCAACTATAGTTCCGCTCCATGCGCTTCTATTCCTGCCCCCATTTTTATTTCTAGCTAAAGTTTTGAGCTTCATGGCTTTGGGATGAACATAGTATCTATTTTCATAATCTTGCTGTAATAATTGAAAATAGAAGCTTTTGAATGAAATTCGTAGATAGATTCACCATATGGTTTTAATTTCAGGGCGCAATGGCACACAATATCAGTTTTTGTTGGCGACGAAAGTGGAATAATAAACCGGATTGCTGGCGTTTTTGCTAGAAGGGGCTATAACATTGAGTCACTTGCAGTTGGATTAAACAAGGACAAGGCTCTCTTTACCATAGTTGTCCACGGAACTGACAAGGTTTTGCGGCAAGTTGTAGAGCAGCTTAACAAGCTTGTGAATGTCATAAAGGTTAAGTCTCATCCGCATTAACCTCTAATATTTTTCATTTCACAAGGCCAAATTGATCACTATCAGATGATATTTCACTAGATAATGAAGATATTCCAAAATTTTTACAACAGTTCGTTGGGACAGAGGGTCGATAAGTTGTACAAGGATGGTGATATCTGGCATTAACTTAAGTCATAAACAAGAATGCCAAATAACTTTTTGTGCTACAAGTTTTGTTCCGTTAAGATGTGGTAGCTGGTACCTTATGGCAGCAATGTTTTATACTTAAGTTACCACAAACAAAAATACTCAAATATTTGTTTGCTTGTTCCCTGCATTCACTCTGCCTTTGCACATATTCCAATTTTCCAAACATAAGCATAGACATTGGAGCAATTGTTTCTGACTGTTTGTTTTGCACCTTACTTTTATTACTAATTTGTTTGGAAGCATCAGGTGGAAGATATCTCTAAGGAACCACAAGTAGAGCGTGAACTAATACTTATAAAACTTAATGTGGATCCAAGTACACGTCCTGAGGTAATGATGAACTGTTGAATCAAACATTTGAAGCATCCATTTCTTATAGTTGCTGTATTCCACGTATGGCACCAATGAATGTGAAAACTATATCTTAAGCTCCTTCAGATTTTAATGTATACAAAATTTTATGCTTGGTGTAATCACTTTCAAGCTGAGATGCATTTTTATATTTGTATCTTTCAATGTAAGTGCTTTCCTTTAATTACTTTATAGTTTCTTTTGCCCATGTAAGTTAATGTTTGAGTTCTGAGAAAACTGCATAAATAAAGGTAATGTGCTCTGCAAAGATTTCATCACGCATATTGTTTCTTTTTTGGAATAGTCACTACTGTCAAATGGCCATACTGGCATTTGGAGATGATTTATTGACACATACAACAGTCTGATTATTCAATCACTGAATGCGCCAATTAGGTGTTTCCCAGCATCCAGGCCCATCTTTAACATGCGCACCATACTATCTAACGCTATGGTTGCAATTGTTGGTTTCATATATATTGTTGTGTGTGAAGCAATTGTTTGCCAATAAGGAGTGACTTTGCATTTGTCATTGGCCTAATATGTGAAATTTGGCTGAATCAGCCAACAAAATTTTTGCTGTAAAAATATTGGAAATTCATTTAGTTTTAGGGTAATTGGTTCTTTTCTGCATTCAAGTAATCTGATTCTTTTGTAATTGGCTTTAAACTTCAGATCATGTGGCTCGTGGATATCTTCAGAGCAAAAGTTGTCGATACTTCGGAGCATGCTTTGACCATCGAGGTGATTTAATATAGCCAGATCCTTGCATCTTTGTTGCTTCATTCTTCAGTTTCATAGCCTATGGCTGTTTTGTAAACTTGTTTCAAGAGTTAATTTGTTTTATATCAAATTTGAAAGGTCTCTAAGTGCCATGTTCTATAAACTTCTGATCATAGTATAGGAACATGAATACCACAGAGACTCTGTGTGGTGAATGTTTTCTGTGATGAAGTTCTGATTTACTAGTTGAGAGTCCTTTACTTGGCCTTTATCGAAGATATTTTTACTCCAGATATATTTTTCCATGATATATGCTAATATTTGTATTTGGTCTGTGATTGTTTGTGGTCTGTTTATGCTATTCATGTGGATTTCTCAGGTCACTGGAGACCCTGGGAAGATAGCTGCTGTTCTGAGGAACTTAAGCAAGTTCAGGATCAAAGAACTTAATAGAACTGGGAAGGTATGATATCCATGTTGCAATACTTGGTGTGGATACATAAATGAAACATGTATGCATGTATGGATAGTATATGAAATGATTTGACTATCAAGATGTTAATATGAAGGACTGTGATATGGAAGGTAGTGTTTGCACAAACATCGAGTTTCCTAATATTAAGAACACCATAGAACTGTGAAATTTGTAATGGTGCATGTGCTAAAGTATAGGTGAGATATATTTCAACCCCTCAACTATCTGATTCTTATGAGATCCAAAAACTTTTCACCTCCAACCTTACATTTATTGTTGCATTAAAATGGAATATCCAAGGTCAAACTCAAGAAGATAGAGTTAACATCACGTCGTGGATGGTGCTGTTAACGAATAATATTATGAATTATCAAGGGCCTGGATTAGCTTCTGTTGCATTGTACGGTAGAAAGGGAATAAATATTGCTGTATTTTTTCCGATAAACAGATTATAGAGAAAATTACAAAGCTAGACCAAATATGAGGAGGTATATCTTATTTGCCTCTAGGAATGAAAAGCAATTGAGATCCAACAAATAGCAAGGAAGATCTTCTCTGTTTTTGTGTGAGGTTATTTCTGATGTGGTAGTCAAAATATCTTAAATCTAGATATATATATATATATATATATATATATATATATATATATATATATATATATATATATATATATATATATATATATATATATATATATATATATATTTTTTTTTTTTCTATACTAAGTTATGATATTGTTTGTGTAATTGGATTGATACTAATTATAGATTGCTCTAAGACGGGAAAGGATGGGTGAGACAGCTCCATTTTGGAGATTTTCTGCGGCTTCTTATCCTGACCTTGAAAGGACACAGCCTGGTGATGTTTTTTCCAGTAATCTTGCAAGTAATTTTGCAGGGAATTCAAAAGGATCACTTAATGGCCACAGCATTGCATCATCTAAGGTATATATGTTTAATTCTAGTTACCTGGAATTCTTTGCGTACTGTGTTTGCCTTTTTGTGCTACAGAATAAACTATCATTGCAATTTTTAGCCTGATAATTGTGTGCGGCTTGTTTCAAAACCTTGATATTAATGTAAGAAATCACAATATCAAATAGCATCTCATGTTAGAGCATCCCTCGTTCAAGTTATACAATGTGCATTTGATCTAAGATTAAATTTATTGATTTAATCCTAAAGCAATGACATCTAATGTTAATTCATTTGAATCAAAGTCAATTTGCTTTATAAAAAGAAGATATCAATGAACTTCTGTGAAATGGTTTCACCGGATTCAGCCAATCAGGTAGGAGTATATATTGTTGTTGTTTGATATATATATATTTTTTCATTTGTTTTATCTATTTCTTCAATGTGCTCAGGGAAGGTTGTCCTTGGATTGCAAGTTAAATTACCTTGATGATGTTGCCATGTATGATCTGATCATATGAAGTTGCAGAACCATGTTTCCCAATTTTGATGGAGAGAGAGAGAGAGAGAGAAAGAAAGAGGGAAAAACATCCCTGCCATTTTTCCATTACTGATATGTTTCTATTACTGATTCACATGACTAAGGTTTTCTCCTTGTTGTCTCAGGATAGAGCTTGTGTCCTGATATGTGTAGTTTGATAAATCCTTCTCATTTCATATTATTGTATCTATGTCATAATTGTTTTGTAATTTTTGTTTCTCTTTTAGCTTCTCTATTCTGTGATTTTGCATTAAATCATTTGTAAAATGTGTTGAATAAGGGTTAAATTTTTATTTTTTTATTTTTTTTCGCTGAAGGGTGATGTATATCCTGTGGAGCCTTATGATGACTTCTTAGTGAATCAAGTTCTTGATGCTCATTGGGGTGTTCTCTATGATGAAGATGTAAGGCACTGATTTTCCTCTTAAGATCCATATAAGTTTGTTTTCTCTTTTGCATACCATATATTAGCAATTTATTTACATAATAATGATGATTATGTTCAAAACATTCCACTAACACTTGGTGTAAAATTTTTGAAAAGCAATGTCCTCTTGGAACAAACTTTATCCATTCAAATTTTGTTTTGTTTTCAACATTGTAAAATTACTTTCATATTCATTCTAGTGAGCTGTGGCTCCCTAGTTTGTGTGAGCGTTAAGCCACATATTAATGTAAGAAGCCAGTCAACGTGATTTTTATCTCTTGTTGCTTTTTTGAAATTCCATTTCTGGATCGTAAGAATTGTGGGTGAACATTAACTCGGTCTAATATTTGGTTGATCTATAAGAAATGGTTTATGCGTTCAGCTAGCTCAGCTGCATTTTAATCATTGCCTAACCTTTCTCATGCTTTTTCTTTGTTGATTTAACATTTCAGTCAAGTGGACTTCGGTCACATACGCTATCTATGCTTGTGAATGATTCTCCCGGTGTTCTTAACATGGTTACTGGTGTTATATCCCGAAGAGGTTATAACATTCAGGTCAGTATAGTTGTGTTCATCTTTCTTTTTCCAACTAATCTTGATATATTAGTCTCATTATTACTTCCATTTCACACTTCAATCTCTCAGAGTCTTGCTGTTGGTCATGCTGAAAGAGAAGGACTTTCTCGCATTACAACTGTTATTCTTGGAACTGATGAGTCAATTGGCAAGTTGGTAATGCATCTTCACAAGTTGATAGATCTGCACGAGGTAAGGGGTAATTAGTTTTTCTGAAAATCCTCAAACTTCATAGCATTTAATTTCAAGTAACCATGTTATTTTCAAAGAAAAAATGTGAAAAAAAAGAGCTCGAAAAGGGAGAAAAGAAAATGACTGGCCTATATATTACGCTAAAAATGGAATTGCAGTTCTCTTATGAGGCAATCCAGGTATTTTGTGCAATAATTGTCTGAAAAACCTGGAGCAATTTAAACTTGTTGACACAATATAGATGATAATACAGGATTTTGTGCAAGAAATGTCTAGATGATAGGGCTCTGGATGATTCAATCTAGAAGCCAGAGAAATCATATAATAATAATGTGTTACAGGTTAGCTGGCTTTTGGGTTCGGATCTTGTTGCTTGACCAAAAGGTAGTTAGCTTCAATAATTTTTTTTTTTTTTATTTACTGAAAGTTTGTTAATCTCACGAACAAATTGTTATGACATCCTTAAACCATCCTTTGGTTTCTATATGTTCATACATGGAATCCTGTTTTTCTTTTACTTTGAGAGATGATTTTCTAAACTTATTTACTGGTAAAACAAATGAAGCTTGATTGAAATGGCCAGTTTTTTCCCCTAGATTCCTATTATAGTGTAGATAAATTAACTTTTTTTCCTTATTATTTTTGAAATAGCGGCTGATCTCATCATGGTTATTGATTTTCATTTTGGATTGATTCATATTCCAATTGAGCAAATAGATGACAAAGAAGGGCGGTGTTTATTCAGGTATGTGATATTACACACTTGCCGTTCGCGGAACGAGAATTGATGCTGATAAAGATAGCTGTAAACGCTGCTGCTAGAAGGGATATCCTTGATATTGCTAGCATATTTCGGGCCAAAGCTGTTGATGTGTCTGATCACACAATTACCCTTGAGGTAATTCCTCCCTTATTAACTAGATGCAATACACTCAACACTCAACTAGCGTGTTTTTCTTTATGTTTTTTTTTGTCAAGAAAGTTTTCAAATCTATAGTAATGATCGGCAACCAATGTCATGCTGGGTTTGGCAAGGTCCTGCCTGTTTTCCAAATTAAAAAGGACAAAAAGTGGGACTAGAATTTGCATCACAATAGAAAGCTTAAAATGTTTAAGTGGCAGGTTGATGTTAATCAAGGTTGCTTTTTGTACATTTCTACTTATTTTTACATTTTGTATTTTGAGGGATAGCAATCTTTTGATGGAATTTGTGATTATTTATTTATATATTTTTCATCAAGGGTTGGGTGATAAGTTCAAGAATCATTTAGTTGGTTGACTTGAGCCCTGAGGTCTGTTTTCCTTTGTGTGGTGGAGGTCTATGGATGGCAGAAGAATCCATTTTTGGCAAATATATTTGGTGTAACGAGGGAGCCCCTGGGTTCTCTTCTCCAGTGTTCTTAGCTTTGATGAATTGATAAGGAGATAGAGGCAATTAGCATGGACTT
Organism: Reutealis trisperma; assembly: GCA_947687605.1. NCBI lineage: Eukaryota > Viridiplantae > Streptophyta > Magnoliopsida > Malpighiales > Euphorbiaceae > Reutealis > Reutealis trisperma. The sequence continues at coordinate 144,414 of CANTUT010000016.1, read as the reverse complement.
GTCTTGCCTAGGCTCATTCACTGTTTTTCCAAAGTTATGACATTTGATGGTCGGGCATTGGTCTGGTACGATCTTTCTGCAGTATATCGTATGGTGCAAAATTCGAGGGAAAAGAGGGATACTATTGGGATGAGCTCTACAATAATAGGTAAGTTCATTGTGGTACAGGGGAACCGTCCTATTCTTATGCTGTAAGAGTGCATTGTAGTGCTGCAACAATCATTTTGGATTTGAGGGTGGAATATTCTGCTCACGTCAATTCTAGTATGTCATATCCGGAAACAGAAGCAGGCATGCTTTGAGCAAATTGAGGTCCATCTGCGCGAGCTATGAAGGATCTGCTGTTCACTTTCTACTTCTTTTAATGTTTTCTTAGGCTAATTTCATGGTTTTGGGTTTGTGGGCTTTGATTGGGTTTGTGGGCTTTGATCTTTTTAGGTAATATTATCTCTTATTCTAAAAGTATAATTATATAATATGATATAGAAACCATCCGATATAATTTTCTCACTTTCTTCATTCGTGTAGGATTTTAAAAGATCGTGTTGTTGTAAGCTTTCCTGTTCAAACAGGCAATTTAAGTATTTGATATTATCATTGGTGATTCACTTGATTGCCACCCACATCACAATTCTGTCAGTTAAAAATTTAGTGGCATCGATGCAAGTTTGGATTGAATATTTGGTGGTATAAAAAATTTTTGCACTAAAAGACTAGAGTGGTGTGTGGACTGAGGCATCAGGTAGAATGTCAGTATTACCTTGACCAATCTGCTAAAGTGAATCAGCCACCCAATTTTACATGTAACCGATCTGCTAAAGTCAATCCGCCACTCAATTTTACATACAACGTTACTATGATTGCCTGTACCTTGTTATCCCAAGTATTAATCTGTGATGATCAAAATTAAAGCAGTGAAAATTACTAGGCTGTGGGACCATACAGAAACTTGGAATTACCTGCTATGCAGGAGCTCTACATTTACTGCTATTCCAATGAATGCTGGTTCTATTGCATGTCTTCTTCAACTGCTATTATTTGTTTCCACTTATACTAATCTTCTAGCTATTTGTTTCTATCCAGCTTACAGGTGATTTAAACAAGATGGCTGCCCTGCAGAGACAATTAGAGCCATATGGGATTTGTGAGGTCTGTCCCCTGATTCTTATTTGCCAACTTCTACTCTATTGCACATGAATTTTAATCTTTGTTTCCCTGAACCTAAGCTACAATTAAGTTAGATTTAAAGAAGTTTGTCAATTATACTGAAGAAATACTTTTCCCTCACATTATTGGAAGTGAATTTTTTTTTCCTGCCTCTCTCTACTTGAAGGTGGCTCGGACTGGAAGGGTGGCGTTGGTGCGGGAGTCAGGTGTGGATTCTACTTACCTCCGTGGATATCCTCTTCCGTTATGATATTTGAGATCCTCAGTAGCTTCTTTTGAAAGTGGACTACTCTTAAATAGGGCTCTTTATCCATTCTCTCCAGTGCTTTCTTTTTCCGCTTTTCTTTTCCTTCAGATAGAGAAGGGAAAGAAATGAGATTGAAGTTTACCACGTTTCTGATATGTTGCACGTCAAATGTTCGTAAGGTTCATATAGAGATATGATGCATTAGCTTGAGGAAACGATTTTAAAGTGTTTCTTCTTTGCCTTGAAAAAAAAAAAAAACAGGGCTGTTGATCTTTGTAAAAGTGAGATAGGAATAATGTTCCTTAACGGTTTAGAATGGAGATCCCCTTCTTTCCTGGCATAGGCACAGGGCGTATTGTGTGTTCCATGCTGCGACTTGCGTTTCCCATGAAAGGGGTTAAAGAAAGAACAAAGCTGTTGCACGCTTTAGAAAATAACAAAGAAACCGCATTTTCATTTGGCAAAACAAATGCTATAGTATAAAACTATATATACAATTGGCGTTTGAATCTAACAGAAAAGTGAAACCAGTAGCTTGAAGTAGTGTAAGTATACCACCTACACGCCTAAATACTACAATAAATCATTTCAGGTATGAATAGCATCAAACTCCCTCTCTCTCTCTTTCCCACCTTTATTGAGCCTCCTTTACATATTGAGCAACAATCAGTTCACCTGGAAAATCAGCATCACCAGTTTCAGTTGGCAACGTGATTTCATCATCAGTTGTGAGATCTCTCTCCCCAATAGCTCTCAAAAGGTGGTACACCTCAAACATTGTAGGTCTCTCCTTTGCAATTGGAATCACACATTTACAGGCCACTCTCAGAAACTGGTAGAGTTTGCTATCGAAACCATTCCCAAGCAAAGGCTTATCGATGGCAGAATGAAGAAGAGAGTTGCCTGAAAGCTGTGTGATCCAGTCCACTAAACTTCCCTTGAAGGTTTCAGGGGCATTGAGGACATATGTGGGTTTTTCACCTGTGATCAACTCCAGAAGAACTACACCGAAGCCATAAACATCTCCCTTCGGTGTGGCTACCAGTGTCCGTGGATACTCAGGAGCTACATAACCCAAGTCCCCAAACTCCCCATTCACAAAAGTACTCAAATGGGTGTCAACTGGGTTCATCAGCCTTGCAAGGCCGAAATCTGACAACTTCGGCTCAAAATCCTTATCCAACAGTATGCATTTGGAGCTTATATTTCTATGAATAATTCGAGGATTGCAATTATGATGAAGCCACGCCAAACCTTTAGCAGCTCCAATGGCAATTTTGAGCCTCAAGGGCCAATCCATGTTTCTGAACCCAGGTTCCAGTGAATGTAATTTATCATACAGTGTACCATTGTCCATGTATCTGTAGACCAAAAATCTCTCCTTCTTAGCCTCGCAAAAACCCAACAAGGGAACCAAATTGCTGTGTCTGATACTCCCAAGTGTATTCATCTCCGACACAAATTCTTTCTCCAAGCGTTGGGAGTCTTGCAGCCTCTTAACCATAAGGGAAGTACCATCACAAAGCATTGCTTTGTACATAGTTCCTGTTCTTCCTTCTCCAATGATGTTGAATTTACTGAAGTTGTTAGTTGCCTTCATGAGATCACGCAGCCTCATCTTTGAAATCGACTTCTCGAACACGGAAACCTGTCAATATAACAAGCTTGTTTGTTAGCCCACCTAGGCATTTTTCATCGTGTATAAATATAAATATAACTAGCAGAAAAATAAAAAAATGGAAATAGATTTTTTAACTTGCCTTGATGCCTTTAGTTCCTTTTATGGCCTTAGCCCACTTGTTGCCTTCAGGGTCATCTTCCTTCTTCTTTTTGGCCGCTCCTCGAGACAAGCAGTAGAGGATGATACACACAATAATAGCTGTAAATGTGATCCCACCAGCCGCTGCTGCAGCTATTATTCCCACAGGAAATTTTCTTCGAATGCCCGGGCACAATTTCAATGGCCCTCCACAGAGTCCCAGATTATTTGCATAATTATCAGCTGTAATACTCTTGTCCGCAAAAATAGGGACCTGCCCAGATAACAGATTGTGGGTGACAGTAAATGTCTTGATTCGAGGAAGCTGGCCTAGTTGCAGAGGAATACTGCCATTGAATCGGTTGTTATCGAGTGTAAGTATATTCAAGAAACTGCAGCTAGCAAGATTGATTGGAATTTCGCCAGAAAAATTGTTGAAGGAGAGGTCAAAAGACGTGACAAATGGGACTAATTTTGATATATCAGAAGGTATAGAGCCAGAGAGCTTGTTATTGGAAAGATCCAAGCCAGTCAAGCTGGTGCAATTCTGAATTCCACGCGGAAACTTTCCCTTTAGCCCCATATATGAAAGTCGAATATTCAGAACTTTGTTCTCATCTGGATGCCAACAGTCGACGCCAGTGAATCTACATATGAAGCCTTCAGTGTGGTTGTTGAAATCCCATGAGACCAAGTAGTTATTTGGGTCTTCAATAGACTCTCTTATGGATTTCAGGCACTCAATATCTGTCAAAGTGGCATTACTCTGTTTTGTTCTGCTAATCAGCACCACCAAAGCTATACAGATCAAAATGTGGCCAAGAACCACAAAATTTGCGCCTCTCAATGCCATTAAACGAAGAAAAATAAGAAAGGAAGCCAATTCTACACCAGAGCAGACAAGCACTAATAACACTGAAAACGTAGAGGAGGGGATGAGTTGATTTGAACGAAAGAAAGAGCCAGGAAACATCCATGTGGGGATTGTTCTTTCAAGCAAAGAACAATCCCCACATGAGGAGGGGATGAGTTGATTTGAACGAAAGAAAGAGCCAGGAAACATCCATGTGGGGATTGTTCTTTCAAGCAAAGACTTTGTTTTTCTTTCTTTCTTTCTTGGCAAACCTTTTCAACAAACCAAAGACACAAGACAGTTAAAGCGAAAAGGGAAAAGAAGAAAGTCTTTGTATTTGAACATTCAGAGCCAAAGAGATGAGAATCACATAATACCGTACTACGAATATATTTGTATATTGAAAGAAAGAAAAGAAAAGAAAGAGTAGGGCCGTTTATGGTCCTTTTTTTTTTTTCGCCGCGGCAATGAATTGACTGTCTTGACTTGAGAAAAGACCAATTTCATCCTTGTTTCGTGGTGGCTTAGATAGTGGGTTGGTCATTGTCCACATTAAAAAAGGCTATTATTTATATGTATGGTGTGGATGAGGCATAGGGAGTTGTTAGACTGACCCTTCCCCCTTCTCCATTCCAGATTCACACTAACCTTGACTGGTTCTCATTTTCTATGGAAAATTTGAGCTTTTCTTTTCAATGGGTAGGAGGAGGAAAAGGGAGAAACAATTATTTGAAACCCATTAGCCAACTTGACATCCAGCGGCGGGCGGCCATATGCTAGTTCTTTTGCTTCTACGAATGCTTCTATTTGAATTCCTTCAATAATCTTTTTAATCAAAGTTACAAAAATTATAGGTCATGATCTTCACTTGCAAACCTCTCTCTCTCTCTCTCTCTCTCTCTCACACACACACACACACACACACACACACACACCCATATATTGTCAAAAGTGAATCTTGACATTTATTCACATATTTAGAATAACTGCATGCTTCCATCTTTTCGTCTTAAAAATCATTCATAGGCTACACGAATGACTTGCTTACCCACATTCTTACCAGAAAATAGTCCAGCCAGAGCAGCTGGAGCACTTTCCAATCCTTCATTCATGTCTTCAATGTACACAATATTCCCTTGCTTGTAGTTACTGACAACATGTTCCAAGAATTGTGGATACAAATGAAAGTAATCACTTTGCAAGAATCCCTGCATCCTAATGCGTTTGTTTATAAGATTGAACAAGTTGTGAAGCACTGGGGGATCAGAGAGACTTTGCAAAGACACCATTCCACATACTGCAATCCGGCCATGAATCCTCATGTTCAGCAAGGCAGCATCAAGCATATCTCCCCCAACATTATCAAAGTAGATGTCAATGCCTTCTGGGAAATACCTATTTAAAGAATTACAAATAATATAGAAATTTAACTCATAAAACAGAGGCAAAATTCACAAAACAAAATCTAATGCAGAGATACAAGGGTGGAAAGTGCTTTACTGACTCACACAGGAAAACCAAGTTCTTACTAACCGTTTCAAAGCTGCATCCAGATTAGGCTCTTCTTTGTAGTTGAAAGCTTCATCAAATCCAAGCTTATTCTTTAAAAGATCAACCTAATATTCCCCATTCAGGATTTTTTTCCTTTGTATCAGTTCTAATTGTCATGATCATTAGTCCAGAAGTAATTCCTCTTCTTTGCAGTATCATTTACAGAAGAAAAAGATGAATCGTGAATTGCAACAGAAAGAAAGTTACCTTTTGGCTTGTCCCAGCACTTCCAACTACATAGCAGCCATGTAACTTGGCAAATTGACCGACAAGCTGGCCAACGGCTCCTGATGCAGCAGACACAAGCACATAATCTCCTTTCTTAGGGGAGGAGACCTCATAAAATCCGGCATAAGCAGTAAGACCTGGCATACCTGCATGAACATTTCCACCAAGTTTATGCCCTCATTTAATTAAATGAGAGGACACATTGGCTATAACTCGCTTTGAAATTTAAATATCAACTCAATTAAGCCTTAATCAACCCAAAGGCATCATCAAGCCATAGGTGATCTACTTGTTCAACTGGGAAGTGAAAAGGCAAGTGATAAGTCATATAGTGAACAGAGAATAAGAATGTTATACCAAGAAGACCCAGGTGAAGTGAGAGAGGAATATCATCTTGCTGAATTTTTCTGAATTGTTCAGGCTTCTTAATCAAGCTGTACTCTTCCCAACCAGTCAAACCAGATACCAAATCACCAGGCTTGAAATCTGGATTATCAGAAGCCAAAACCTTTGCTACACCGAATCCTTGTATGGGCTTCATCACAGTAAATTACATGATATTAGATACTAACACAATATTTCCGTAACCCTCTAATTCCGTCAGAAGACAAGGGCAATTGCAGGCAAAAAAGAGCAACTAAAGAAATACCTGGCCAGGGACGAAGGGAGGGATATAAGAGCCATGGTAGTCCCGCATTCGACCTCTCATGTAGGGGTCACATGACAAGTAGAGATTCTTCACCAAAAAAGCCCCAGACCCTTTTGTTGCTTTGACCTCCACTTTCCCAATCCTAAAATCCATGTCCGTCTCTCTGGGTGCGCTGTCTATATACCCCTTGAATAGCACCTGTTTGTTCTCTACTATTTCTCCTTCCATTTTCAATTATAATTTCTCTGGCTCGCTCGTTCGCTCACTCTCGCCTGGCTTAATATTTTTACTGAAAGTGAAGTCGATACAGTGCCAAGTTGCCCACAGGCCACAAGCTACTGGTCAGAGAGAGGCAAGTGCTGTCTGCTTTATTAACTACCCAACCTAGTAATTATCAACTACCAACCCCATATCACATGTCTGGTAGCCATACCTAATCCCCATCCAACACTAATTTCACTTTCAGAGTGCTATTAAACTTTTGTTATAGGAAAAACGATTTGATTATATATAGTCAATTAATTCTGACGTCGGAGTTTGTTGTCCAATGATCGCTCAGCTTACTTGCAAGTTGCAAGAGGTGGAAGAGACGAAAAATAAAAAAATTGTCTTGCATACTTTTGGCTGTCCAGAACAAAGAACCGCCAAGCAAAAAATAACTGTTTTGAGTTTTAAGCGGCGAAAGAACAGTGTAACCAGATTAGACGATTTCAATTTATTCTGCGTAATCATTGCATCAATTGTTTGCGGTGGATTTTATTTACTGCTAACAGTATTCGTTCCTACACTTTTAAAGATTAATCTTCATCTCAAATATTAAAAAAATAAAAATGAAAACCTCACCTTTTAACTTAAATTCATTGATTTCAAAAACAAAATAAAAACGTTAGCTACAAAGAGGAAATGGAAATAAACCTTACAACAAGTAGCAGCAGCAGCAGCAGCAAATAAAAAAACAAGTCTTATATTTATATGCCAAGACCTGTATTTTGGGGTGCTTTAAATGGGAAACAAAAGCTTTAACAGGCAACCATATATATATATATATATGGAAAAAAAAGATAAAATGCTGCTTGATGCAATCCCGGTTTCTGTACACTTGCAAATCAGCCCCAGAAGAATTACAGGTTGGACTCAAACTCGATTCACACACCTGATGCACAAGTAATCGCTCTACATATAAACTGAACAAAAAATTGTAAATGAAGACTGAACTTGTTGTAAAATCAAATACCACAACATGGCTCCTCCCTATTTACATCAAGATACCTGTTGTAATGGAGTCTGATGGTCGAGTAGGAATCATATTTCATTTAAAGTGTCGGCCATTCAACCATAGTAAGCTGTTTTTTCAATCAAGGACTGTGCAAATTACGAAGGTGGTCAACCACATCATAGGAACTACTGAGCTGTTGATAATCAGACCGGGGTAGAAGATTTCCTTGGGCTTGCCTAGAACGATTGGATATGGGGTCAGTTTTTGCTGTCCGTGCTGAACAACAGTGGCGCACACGGATGCGATGGTTTCTCGCGTCATCTGTGCTATATGAACTTTGCACTTTGATCACTAATATAGCTTCCTTGTCCCTGGTATCTTCACACCATGAGCTTTGAGGGATACCATCAACAAACTCTTCCAGGGTTGGGAAATCCTCAAGATGAACAGACACCTCTGCAACATGATCTGGTTTAATTACACCGGCTGCCGGAGTGACCTGGTTAAATTTGAACAAATTTTTCAAATGCCCAAACTGGTGAAGTTAATTTGTCAATGTTGATAACAAAAATGCTTATCATGTGAAATCTCAGACAAAGAAAAATTTGATCTGCAAAGCTCATTACTGTAAATTCAGATGGGAGTAAAGAAATAAAAGAACAACTTTTTTTTTTTCTTTTTCCTTTTGCCTTCCAACTCAGAAAAATTTTCAAAAATCAAGCAGATATCATTTGGAGGACAAATAAGCCAATGGGTGAGAGGAATCATTGAAATAGCGGTTTTATTTTGCTAGAACAAACAATATAGACATTTGCATGGAATTTACCTCAAGCCACTGTGGAAAGCCAAAGGAACCTCTTGCATGATGATCTAATGCTTGTCCATCTTCGTTAATTGTAGACTGACCTTCACAGATAATTTCAAATAAAGCATCTTTTTCCTCACATTTATTTGTGATGCGCAAAATGGTGGTATCCTGGTTTTGAAGGATTATATTGTTTGTGCTGACAATGGTTTCTGGAATCATGCATTGTTCTTCAATCAAGTATCTAATTTCCTCATTTGATTTGATAATGTCCCCAAACTCTTGTCTTCTTACGGACTCATCAACTCGTGCAATATCAACACTAAATATGGAACGCACAGGCTTGTGATCACTATCTGTGACATCCATGCATGCATCATACCTAATTGAATGGACAAGTTAAAAATTTAGAGCCATTTTACATGCATACATATGGGCACATGCTTGTGCACACAAATGCTTTAGTGTGGACACATCAGCTAACAATGTCCAAAGCAAGGATGGCCTTGGCAAAGGATAAGGATCAGTAGATTATCAAGGCAACTTAATATCTTTTTTTTTAGGTGTTATCTGACCCTATATTTCCATTAAACAACCTCACTAAAAAAACTTACTGTGATACCAGAGCGACAATGGGACAATCTAAACTGCATTCAGACACCCGAGCAGACCGGCTATCACGGTAAAGTATTCTATCACACCAGGCAGGAACACGCTTTTTTTCACCTGAATCGTACCCTGCAGAAAGACAGTTCACACTAGTTGGAGCTCTGCAACTTTTGAACATGTCCAATAACATAAAAACTCAAAAAAGGTACTAGAATGCCTATCACATGCAAGAATTTTTACTTTCCCCATTTCTTTTCAGATCAAAGCAAGTTCCATAACAGTTCACACATACAAGTTGGACGCAAGAAATGGCAATCCAAACAATAGACTCACTGATCTACGTGAAAGGTCATAGACACAATCCATGAAGTTATCAAAGCTTCTGAAACAAGTCAATTAGCACAAAATTTCCAGCCAATCTACATGATTCAGCTATAAGAGGTAGTACCTGCTAAACCAGGTTGATGCTTGTCAAACTTGTACGTGGGAGGAAATCTAATGATTGCTTCCCGCATTCCTTGGAAAACATTCCCAGCTTCCATTTCTGCTCGCAGCTGATCCCTTTCTCTCAACCAATCAAAGCACCTTTGAGAAATAAAGTCTCTCGCTTCGTCATAAGATATACCATCAAGTCGATAATTAAAGTCGCCAAGAAATATGACCATGTCTGCCTCAGATAACTCGGGCATTCCCTCTGCAGAGTTGGCACCCATAACCTGTACATTAATCAACACGTCATCACACTGAGCAAAAGTGAAAACTTTATAAATGGTAATTTAAGATCAAGAAATTTTTTATGATACAAGTACGTACATTTAAAGAACGAAGCATTTGGACTGCTGATGAAGAGCCAGCTGCAATACAAAGGAGCAATGGCAAGCCAGATCTATAAACAAGCCAAAATAAATACATTGAGCAGGCAAGCAAGCAAGACAAGAACAGGTATGGCACCATACCAGCTGCAGCATTGAAGAGATTCGAAGGTCGACTGAAAGTCATTGTTCGATACACATGGTCAAAGTCTGCATTACGACGATTAACTGCCTCCAAATGTGCTGCAAAATGACAATTAACAAAGCACATTGTCCGATTATATACTCTGATCCTCAAACCAACAGCTCCCTGCACAAACAACATTTAGCCATACCAATAATAAGAATGACCCAAAGAAGTATATATCAACCTGTGTATCATTCAGAAGAACTTTGTGTCATAATCAAAACATAATCTGAGGACTCAGGGTATTGTTTGTTTAGAGAGGGGGAGAAAAATAACAAAAAAAAAAACCTACAGAAGTAGGCACACAGTTCCCAAAATCATGCAAGGGTAAATATTGGAACCCAAAAAAAAAAAAAAAAAAAGTTGCTCTTACCTTGTTACCAATTGCACGCCCAAAGCCGCATGGGACTGCAGCAGCATCAATATCCCCAACATGAGCTTTGAGATTATTTCGAACCCTGAAAGGCAATTATTCATCAATCAGAAACAAGATAAACCAACAAGGGCTGAGACTAATAAGATTCAAGGGAAAAAATACTTGCATGTGCACACATACATACGCATGCCCAATTAGATAAAAATTAAGGAATGCACTAAACAAGACATTGTATGCAAATAGAATCAGTCTGTGTACAGCGAATTTTACAATCCAATTAAGCAGCTATAACAGAATATGGGTTTATTTCACCTCCAATTACATAGTCACTGCATTTCAATATGTCACATTTCATTTAACTTTCCTTTGTGTTTCAATGAGATCACTACTACATTCTGATAGAGGTTTTGCTGAATTTCTTACATATAGGCCAAGCAAGAAAATCCTATAACTAAATTTATTTGGAATTGGCAATGGTGACCTTACTGAAACATAAAATAAAATTGAATTATTTTCGTGTGGTAATTGAAGTTAAATGGCTGATTTGAAATTTAATTGGATGCTTAGTGATCACCAATAAGATTAAGCCCTTAAAATAAAGGAAAAAAAAAAAGTTATGCATACTAACCACATGTTCAAATGGCAGTTTTCTAAGGGATACATAAAGGCTGATGTAATGGGAATAACAAAATGAACACATCTAGTAGATGATTTATAATCAATGATATCATTTAGAATATTCAGCCATCTAGATATCTCATACATGAAAAACGGACTTAATTCCAAACCATGAAAGCCAAGAAACCCCATCATAAAACTAACCATACAGCAATGAGTAAGCCTGCTAATTGCCGAGAGCCAACACGCTCAAATGTTGACCCTTCGTCCAATGTTTTGTCAATCATATCCAGCCACCACTGCCCAACGGAACTACCCTCAAGCCCAACCTGAATTTAAGAAGAAAAATAAAACAGCGAGAGAGAGAGAGAGAGAGAGAGAGTGAGAGGAGTGAGGATAAGCATGAATAATTAATCAGTATTAATATGATGTTGATACTTGATACAAGATGTTCAGCACAATGCTTCCCATCTATTCTTCTTTTCTTTTTGGGCAAGATTAGTTGCACTTGAGCTATTAAAACCAATATATTGACACAAAAAAATATATATATATATATTGGTAATGGATTGGGTTTACATAGCATAACAATAGCTCAATCCTTATCTGACTGTCAGGTTACAGCACAGATCACACTCTATCTTATCCATTGCCCAGCGATATAAATAAAGCATCAGCCTAGATCTTCTCATAACAATTCTATTAGAGCCTTTTTGGGTTCCTTCCCAGTGTTATTGGTTCAAATTAGAGTTATTCACCTTTTAAAGATCTTCAAATAGAGAATTACTTTCTTTTGTCACAGTTTTATACCCAATAGAGAATTGCTCATTATATTTGTTTTGAATTAGTAAACATTTCAAGTTACTATAATTTACCGCCACAGTGTGGATGCTTCACCCATTAGCAATAGTGCATCACCGTTCATTCAACTCAAAGCAGCAACAACTCATCATTTAACATGGTATTTACCACTGCAGTATTGATTATTTGCCACCTTTCTTGGTTAATAAAATTCCATATGCCATGCATTAAAATAGCTCCAATCAATTTCTTATGACTCTTGAATTGCATCTAAACAATCTATTTCAAAGGAAACCTCAGCACCCAACAATTTGACACGAAGGGAAATTTAGGAATAATAACTTTCAAGTTTCAACTCTAACTGCAGTGTAGCTTAAGATTGGAGCATAAGAAGTTTATTACTCTCCTCCATTTTAGTGGATAAAAATTCAATGCTGTGACAATATCCCTTTCTGTTTGGTACCCACCACAGAGGTAGGGAGCAATTGTTATGTGAAGGCTTCATGTAACAATGAAATTAAAGCTTGTAAGAAATTTCATAACTTTGACTTACGGTTTCTTTTGCCGCAGACATGGCTAGAACACCAGCACCCATTTCAACTTCTTGCAACCCAACAACAACAATGCCAACATCCCCAGCTGCAGAACCCAGCCAAGATATGAGTGAGTCATGGGATGCTCTTCCTTGTGCTACATTCCATGTACCTGCTAACATTGTCAAATTCTCTATCTTCGTATACAAGAATTCTTTGCCAGCCAATTCTGCACGCAATAAGTTGTCCAAAGGTCCAGGAGACATGATGATCCATCCACGTATTCCACCATGATTAGCCAAGGTGAAAATGTAACCAGCACCAACAGCCATTTTTATCACAGGACTGCTGTGAGCCACCCACCTTCCAAGCAAATTGCCCTCCAAATCCAACACCTGGACAATACCACTCGCATAACCCACCCATATTTGCAACCCAAATGTACAAAGGCATTGAACAGCAAAAGAGTGGTAATGGAAATCTTGCAAACGATTGCCATTTCCGTCCCACTGCACTAGTGAGCCATTTGCACAACCAGTCCAAATCATTCCATCAACAGTTATAATTAATGCCTCAGTTCTCCGATTATCATCTCCAAAGCCACCTTTGGCAGCAACTCGACGAACAGCATCAGCTGCTCCTATTATAGCATTACGTGATCGCTGAAAGAAACCAAATGAACTTTGAACCTTTTCTTTCTTTGAACCAGCAACAATTTTCATCTTTATCTCGTCTTCAAAGGTAAAATCCTGTCCGGATAACATGTCCATTCTTTCAATCTGGCCATCTATGTTAAAAACTTTCAGCAACTCCCGTGTATGGGCATCCCTGTAAAATATAACTCTCAGCAATTCCATCCTTCTTTTGTTATGAGAATTCATCAGGGTACCAAGAGGGTGCAAGCCAATTACAAATACAAAGTCATATGAAAAGGCCAACATGCAAAATATAATGCAAATATAAATAAAGTTTTATTTTTTTTTCCCTGCACTGGTTTCAATCCAGCAATCCATAAGAACAAAGAAAGGCCAAAGAAATAGTAAGAGTAATGAGGATCCTGTCAATTAAATAAGCACAGATGAAACACAAATATATGACAGTTGTGTATTTGCTTCAATGTAGGAGCTGCAATGCTCACCACACAAGGTATAAGTCCCACAATGACTTATTGATAAAATTTAAAACTTAAGCTGAAGTACTTACCAACAAACTGATCACTAATCAACTTTGAAAAACTATTCCAAGGGGTGTCCTTGAAGGGTTTATTGTGCTAACATTCTTTTTATTGATTTCAGGTTCCTCTGTATCAAGAGGGTACCTTTTTCTCCAGTAAATTATTCATTTCATTCTCTTTCTAATAAATAAGTCTTAATATTTTGTTGTATAAGACATATTGTGTTTGACTAACTTAAAAGACTTAAAAATGTTCAGATATAATGTAGAAGTTAAAAGATCAAATCACTGTTTCACGCGTAAAATCATTAACTCTTTGCCTCAGAGTAAAATTCCCTATAGATTTCCAGCAAAAATGGTGAGTTGGTAAGAGATTAGACAAATTAGTAACACTTTACAGTTAGATATTTGTAGTTTCTTTTCCTGAAAAGTACAAAGTACAAATCTTCTGATAATCAATACAAAAGCAGTACATTATCAAGCTTAAAGTAGTGCAATTAAATTGAGGACATACCACAATGCAAATGATAAATAACCAGCACTCCATACTTTTGCTCTAAACCGATCAGATAGCAAGTATTTAATATCAGAAGTTAATGCACTGCAGAAGCCATTTACAGTGTTTTGGCTTCTAGGGTCAATATATGACCTCTCCACTAACAAGGCTGCCATGTGTCTTTCCTCCTCTGTAAAAGAAAAGGATTTATCAATAGCTTCCCATGGCCATATCTTGATAGCACCACCTTCTGAACCTGACCATAAATCCCCTGGTCCAAGGAGAAACAAAGACAAAGTGATAAGAAAACAAACGAGGACAACAATTTAAAGCAAACAAAATTAAACTTTAAGATCCATTGAGTTCGTTTGACATTTCGTCCCAAAAATACACTCAATCAACTAAGCCTTCATCCAAAATTTGTCTCAGAACTAGATATACATCAATAACTAAAATGAGTACAGCCGAATGGGCATTTGGAAAACCTATAGGCCACTGAGTGATGTCTGGAAAATATAAACACCTGGCTACCAAGTACTCCATTCAAAAAGGAAAAAGTGGATAGGTGTTACAAAATTTATTAATCATTAAAAGGAATGAACTTGTTGCTCCCTTTGGCAGAACAAGAATAATATTTACTTGAAGGTGCATATGGAGTTCCATAATTATAGTCCTGGTCAAACGAGGATTTTTCATTCAAATAGCATGAGAGATCTGAACATTAGAGATCAAAAGGGAGCTATGTGCAAGTAAGAGTTCTCATTTCATTCTGTAGCTGGTTTTTCTTTTTCAAAATTTTTTCCTATTTCTTAAAGTCTATCAGCGATGCACAATAACACGGTTTGAACTGCCAAATCATAGAGATTTGCATGCGTTGGACAGAAAGTGACCATGATACGTTGGAAGTTACAAATATACAAAGAGGAAGAGCCTTGGACTCTTGCTTGTAGGAATAAATAGATTGCCGAAGGGAAGGGGAAGCAATAAGCATATTTGGCTTCCCACTTCCCAGAAAAAGAGCAAACAACCTCCGCCAAAAGGCACCAGGAACTTGATAAAAGTTTTCTTAGAGAAGAAAAGATTATTACTTTCCCAAAATTTGACATCATATTTGACAAGAATGATGAAGTGTAAATGAGTGTTAAGTATTAACGTGCATGCTCTAATAAGTACCCTGAAATGGAACAAGAATTTGAGTGAATGGATTGGGTTCGCGCAATCTAAAGTTGCAATCAAACCGTCCATAGTTTGACATAATGAATGAATAAAGGAATGATTAGAAATGCAGAGTGAAGGAGCAAATGGGAAAAGAAGAGACAGACCATATGAAGTGATGACCATGCAGAGAACAGGCCCACGATGAGCAACCCAAGACAAAACTTCCCTGAATCGATCCGAACTCAAATGCATCTTCCAACACCTGATTCTGCCATCCCTATGTCCACTCCAAACCACTCTGCTTCCCTCATCCCCGACCATACACATTACCCCCGACCCGACCGCCACAGAGTCTTTATGTGGCGCCGTGTCACCAGTACCACCGTACAAATCTTTGAATTGCCACACGTGAAGAGAGCCGTTTTCGGTTCCAGCCCACAATTGAGCTTGGGTGGTGGCGATGGTTCTGAGGAAAGAACCGATTTGGGATTCCCTGAAGGGGTGGGGTCGAACCTCGAGACTTGGAGGGCGGGCGGGGAGGACGGCTCCTCCAACAGGATGTCTAAAAATTCCAGTTCCGCCTCCTTTACCTATGAACTCGGGCAAAGGTGAAGATGAAGATGAGGCTGACTTGTTTCTGTTATCATTATCGGAAGCAATGGTATTATTGTTTGGTGTGGTGGAGAGCTTGCGGTCTAAGAATTGGATCATGTAATCGAGGCGTTTACTAGTGGCTTCCATGGAGGAATTGGAATCATCGTCAGAGGAAGACGATGAAGAAGAGAAGTAGCGGTCGAAGATTTTGGGTGTGCGGACGGCAGAATCATGAGTGTAGGAGGAGAATACGTCATCGTTAAGCTCCATTTTGCGCCCACTTGTAGTCGTTACTGCAGTGTTTTTTTTTTTTTTTTTTATTTCCTTTGAACTTAAACGACGAGAGAATCCAGTGAGGTGAAATGGAGGACGAGAAGAAAGGAGAGGAAAGGAAAGGAAAAATATTTATTTTATTTTATTTCTCACCGCTGGGATTTTAATTTAAGACAGAGCCGCCGTCTACCCTTTTCCGTTCCTGTTCCTCCGTTGAGGGATATAACAATAACTTCCAAGTTCTATAATTCCACTTATCACACATTAACCTACGTACAAAACAAAAGTATAAAAAAAGCAATTAATCATTTATTGGAAATTGAAAAACAAATAATAAAAATAAAGTAAAATGGTAGTAGCATAAGTATTTCATGGTCAACCACTATCCCATTCGCAGGTAAAGGGTAGGAATGAGTTAGTGTTAGGCCACAACTCAATTTTTTTTCCCCAAAGAAAGAAATTGGCTAATATTAGTGGAGCTTGCCCAACAAACAAATAACAAAGACCTAAAGTTTGAGGACAAACATACTTAACACAATTTGGTTTTTAGACTTGGACTTGAAGCTCTTCGGTGTACCTATCTATGCTGCCAGAATCCAGCATCTTAAAGGAAGAAGCCATAAACCAATGACATTTGTGGTCAAGCAAAATCCAAAATAACATTGCCCCATCGCTTCAAACACCATCCACTACCATAAAAATTTTAAGGCAGTGCATTTATGGTAGAGGATCAGTTCCCTCCGATTATATGACCAGAATAAAAATCAAAGAGAGAACCGCCTTTTGTCAGAGGCTTTAATTCTTATCAACCAAACCAGATCTAGCATTAGAATCACCATTGGAGAAAAAAGCCACAACTAACCACATTTTCTCCCACCCATTGATTATAAATCACAAAATCTATAGATCTGCGAGCAGGTTAGTGTGTAGGTTGGACAAATCCCCAGGCAGCATCATTGTAGGAAGCGAAAGGAAAAAAAATGTTATTTATTTTGATGCTCAATTAGGAATAAATATGCAAATTCTTAAATATTTCGCTATGGGACGGCACATCCTTCGACTCTTGTTTCATATTATTTTTATTATTCATAAAATAAAATTTTCTTTTTGCCAAATTTAATAGTTTTAATTTCATAAAAACCTTGAAGTTCAAAATAATACAGTTCAAAATTACAAACTTGGATAAGCACATCAAGATAACACAATCAAAAGCTTATAGTTAATAACATAAAGATCCATTAAAAAGTTTTTAAACTAAAATAGTGTTCGGTATAAATATGGCTCAGAGGCTAACATAGATCGTGAATTTCCTAAACATCCATTGCAGTGCTATCTCCTTTTTTGAGCCCCTTATTGGCTCTAGTATTATCGCCTCTTGCGACCAAAGAAGAATGAGAAGCACTTTAAATAGTAAGATCATTGCTAAATCCATCTAAAAAATCTTATACAGTTGAAGTTTGGAGAAAAATTTTCTCAAATTAACAACTATTAAAAAATCAACCCAAAACCATCAAAAGCAACCAGATCTGATGAAAAATAGAAGAATTGTGGTTTGTGGTTGAAGAGCTCATCGAAGAGGGTAAACCATTGGACCAAAGAGCTCGGTTACCGATTACCCAAATCTAAAAAATCATAAAATAACATATGCCGGAAACAACTAAAAGGCCCAATGAATAAAACTATAAAACAACTACAAATACAGCTTTATTTCCTAGAGGAAATTATACGGTATACGCATTTTTTTTGAACATTCTACATTAATCGCTAGTTTTCAAAGTTTAACTTTTATGCAAATTTTTTTTAAGCTTTTTACATTTTTATGTTTATTTTTTTTATCTTTTATTTTATTATATTTTTGTTAAAGCTTTGATATTGTGGCAGTAGGCAACCTTTTTAATCACATGATACGATGCAGATTCAATGGAATAACTGACACATATCTATTAGCTAATGATAATAATTAATTAGCCATAATAATAAAGTGAAAGATTCTTATTATGTATGAATGTGTGATACATCAACCAGCTTGTTATTTCTTATTCATTTATAAATTCAATTGGAATTTTAAAGGTTATGATAAATGTGTGACACATCAACACTTATTGATTTATAATTCAATTGGGATCATATGAGTTATGAGACATGTAGGCAGGCACACATATAGTGTATGATAATAAGGTTGAAAAGTCTATATTTCCATCAACAATATATATTTCGAATTTGAATTTGAATTAAAATTAATTTTAAAAAATTAATTTTTTATTAATAAATAAAAAAATATAAACTTGGAGGAATAAAATTATAAAATACAAGGTAAAGCAACAAATATGGGAAAATTTGGAGGAATGGAACCAATACCAATTTTTTTTTATTTATTTATTAATAAAACAGAGAGTGCTAATAACCAAAGCACTCTTCTTTTTTATATTATAAAGTAAAATTTATGTTAAACAAATATATTTAATATTATGAACAGTAATATTTAGAAACATGTGTTAATTTTATATTGAAGCAGTTGAAATTATTTTTTTAGAAAAATATCATTACAGACATTTAATCATTTTATGTTTTTTGTTGGTTTTTTTTTTTTACCTTTTTGAATTTTTTGCGTGTGTTTTTAATTTTTATTGGTTTCATTATATATTGAGAATCTGCATTAGCATTGTCAAAATACTGTAATTTGAGAAAGATGATGGAATTAGACTGTCTTTGGCTTGATCAGATGTTAATTTGTAGTGATTATAGGTTGATTATAAGTTGATTGTTAGTTTTTTAGTATACCCATTTTGTATCAATTTTAAAAATGAACACTTTGATAACCATTTTTTGCTTGATTGCTTTAAAAAATGCGGAAATGTTAATCCAAGTTATAGAGGTTTATGCAAAATATGGATGCGTTTGTTATGCTCAAAAGGTATTTGATAAAATGTCACAAAAAGATATCATAAAACAAGCTATATCATAATTTTTCAGTCCATACAATAAGAGTGAATAATTTTTTTTGAGTATATGTTTGGTTTATTTTATTTTTATTTTTGTTTATTTTTGGTTTTTTATTTGCATATTAGAATAATTAGAAATTATGTTAGTTGAAAACTATCTAATTAATCACCACATGTCAATCAGGTTTTGAAAAATATCCATTTTAACATGTGTCAATTGGATATAACTCCAGTTACACGTATTGATTTGCACATTAAAATAATTGAAAATTATGTTAATTAAAAAATATATAATTAATGACCACATGTTAAATATTCAAGTTTTGAAAAATACTCATTTGGACATGTGTCAATTGGTAGCATAACTTTAATTACACATGTTATTAATTATCTAATTAATTACTACATGTCAAAGATTCAAGTTTTGAAAAATACCTATTTGAACATGTGTCTATTGCGTATAACTTTAGTTACACATGTTATATATTCTTTTGTATTACTCAATTAATATGGATTTTACAGTACTAAAATTTTATATTTATTAGATAGTATTTTGATTAATCAAAGGTTGATTTGTCGTTGATTATAGGTTGATTGTTGGTTGCTAATAGATTAATTGCAAGTTGATTTGCACATTAGAATAATTGGAAATTGTTTATTAATAAAAATGTTAAGAATGATAGTATAACATACCTAAAATATACTATTTACTATAATGCTGAAAATTTTTTATTTGTTTAGAATATGAATGATATGAACGACAATGTAATATATCTAAAATATACTTGTGATATATTTAAAATATATTGTTTACTGTTAATGTTGAAAATTGTATTTTTTAAAAATGTAAATGTTTTCAATATAATATATACTTGATTCATCATTGTTTTATATTTTTATCTAATATTTATTTATTTATTTATTTATTTATTATTATTATTATTATTATTATTATTATTCTCAAATATAAATACTCATCAATTCTATTTTCTTTATTCAAATATTTAAATGTTGGATTTAAATTCCAATTTACAACTATTGGAATATCAAAAAAGGCATGATTTATATTAATAAGTTTAACTTATCTTAAAGTACAACACAAACATAAGTTTATATATTTTAAATTACATCGTGTTTAAAAATTTAAATAAAATAAAAACATTGATTAATTATTTTTTCTCTCGAGTTTAAATACAACCCTTCTTGATATTATTGACAAATTATCAAAATATTTGTAGATAGCAAAATTATTGACAAAATCAATAAATTAAAATGTATAAAAATGAACAAATTTTTTTCTTATTATTAATTTTTTACTGTTGTTAATTTCTATTATTTTTCTATATTAGTTAATTATTCCTTCCTTTCATTTCTTCTTCTTCTTTTAACCTAAATTGAGTCTTAATTAATTAACATTTTTAATTTTTTCTTTAAACCTCACCCAATTAACTATAAATTAAAAAGGCAATGGATTAAAAAAGTAATCCTTGGTCTAGAACCCAAACAATGTTGGTGTGTTGATTTTTTTATTTTTTGGGCCAAATTGGTGTATTGAAAATGACAAATAAGAGTTTTTAATTAATAAAATAAGTGATAGTTGTAAGTAGATAAAATTTATAGTCAAACTCATGAGTCCACTAATTAAATATAATAATTGATGTGAGGGAGATCATGATCAAATTTGTATTGCACGTGTTTTAGTATTCAATGCAGGAAAGTTTGGCAAAGCATAAAAAAAATTTAAGAACGTAACTTTATAAAAAAAGAGTCAATGAATCTATTTTTATAAGTAAATTAGTCAAAAGGTAAAAATATAGTATTAACATATTTTTTAGATATTTCTATAGAAATTCCTATTTTCTAATTAATTCTTTTAATTTACCAAAAATGAAAAACAAAGCCATATCATCCAACAAGGTACTTAAAATAATGGGAATTTTATTTATTTATTTTTTGTTAAGGCAACCATACTCTGAATAATTAATATATTTTTCTTTAATATTATAATTAATTAATAATGAATTAAAACTAACCATAAAATATATATGTCTCAAGACAATTCCCCTTTCATCTCTCAGCCGTCCCTTTCTTCGCGGCTGTATCCTTTCTATTTTTTTTTTTTGTTTTACCTTCTTTCTCTATTATATCTCACCTGTCCCATTCCCTGCCATTTTTCCTCACCAAATTTTTAATTTCTTCAACATGCAAAGCTTGTTCTTAACATGGGGGTGTAAATAACAGATGATTCCACACCTAAAAGATATGTATTCTTTTTTTTTTTTTCCTCATTGATTTTTTTAAGCATTAAGAAAAAAGAAATTGATTGAATGGTTAATAGTTTACCGTTGCATTAAGTCTCTTAAGTTTTTCATTGATGTTGAAGAGAACAAATTAAATTATTTGTATTCTATTTTTTTTCCTTTTTCAAATTAAAATTTCTATGATTTCAAATATCTTTATATATATTCTCATTTTCAAACTAAAAATCAATATCAAAGGATTACTGCATGCACATGCACGTACATTATTTACAAACACAAGAAATAATTATTTCTTAAAAATTTCATGTTTTTATATGTGATTAATTAATTTATATGGGAAAAACAGTAATTTGAGGATCATTTAAATTGTGGGTATAGATAAAGGCTGATATAGGGGACGCACTTGATCCCATCTCCTGTGCATTTTCTTTTTAATTTATAATTTACATGAAAATAATATATATATTTTTTTAAACCTCACTTTTGAAGCAGTGTACGTATGAATTAGTATGTGTTTTTTAGTAATTGAGGATTCATTATTGATAGTCTCCCCTCCATTATTATTATGTTCAGGCATCAGGAAAAAGATAACAAAACAAAGTACGGCGACGTTTTGTGCGGCCATCTGGGATAGGGAGTCCTAGGACCCAGAGAGCATCTCTACAGTATTTAAGAAACAACAAAAAGCCCGCGCAGAAGCAATCAAAATCAGTATTCGAAGTATAAATTTTAGCCCAAAAACAATAGCATCTGCATTCCCGTTTGCCAATTGGCCTTTTCTTTTAGACAATCAAGAAGGCGCACATCAAAAAAAATTTTTTTTTCTATGAATATACTAGTTTATAAGTTTACTCGCGCAAATTAAATAAATACAAAATATTAAAACTGGGTGAGTTGGTTGGAGTAGGAATTTTTTTTTTTTATTTGCCAATATGTGACAGTGATAAATTTTATTAATTCATTCATAGAGGACTGTGTGCTGTCCCGTGAATTACTGCACCCTGCGTCAGCGTCAAGTGTAAGAAAAGGAAAGCAAGTTTACCTCAACGGCGTCTGATTGGCTTTGCAAAGTGTTAGTTGTTAGTTGAATTATTGGTCTTGCAAATTTTGCAATTTGCAAGTGAAAATGGCTCTCTTCTACTCCTCTCCTAATTCAGAGTTTTAATTTAAGTTGTGACTTGGGACATCAAAATAAAATAAAATAAAAGGGGAGAGAGAGAGAGAGAGAGAGAGAGAGAGAGAGAGACCTCTCTCGCTCACTTAAAGAAAATCTAAAATCTTAATTATTCCCAGACAATTACTACTGGCTCAAATGTAAGAAAAGAAAAGCAAAAAAAAAAAATCAGCAAAAATCTTTTTTTCCACTTGTTAATTTTGGTCTAGATTCTTTTATTTCAAAAAGTTATTGCCTTTTCTGCTTTCTATATAAATAACTAAATGAATAATTACTTTATACAGCTCATTTGCTGTGTTAGAACTCAGAAGAAGAGCTGATGATGGACAAGGTAAAGGCGGTGGTGTTGTTGGTTGGAGTGGTTGCTGTTGTTGGCGGTGGAGTTGCGAATGCAGCTGACTTCAATATTTGGCCAATGCCCAAATCAGTGGCCCATGGCCACAAGAAGCTCTACCTCTCTCAGGATTTTCAGCTTATTACTCAGGGCACCAACTACGCCGATGCTTCTGGGATTTTGAAGGAAGCCTTCTCCAGAATGCTTGATCTTGTCAAAATTGGTCATTCCGTTGATGCCAATTCCTCCGCCACCCATCCCTCCCTTCTTCTCAAAGGACTTCACATCCTCATTGTCTCCACAAATGACCAGGTTCATTTTCATACAAATTTCACCCGCTATTACTCTTATTCTGTAATTAAACAATCCAAATGCTTTATTTTTCTTGTCTCATAGGTTATTCTTTCTATGTTATCCTTTTCTAATTGATTCTTTTGCATTAGCCTATAATATATTAAGACTTTTTTTTTTTTTTCCTTCTTTGTCTTTCACAGTCATTTGAAAGAAACGATTTTTCTTTTTATACTTTTTCGAAATGAATATCATCTTTTCTTTTACAAAATGGATTGTTTCCATTATCTGTTATTTCTAAATATATTTTATTTTCAAACTGCCAAAAAGAAAAAATATTCCTGCTTTTGGATGAGTTTTTTACCATGTTTGGAGACCTTCTTTGTATCGTATATTTAGTTAAATTTTTTTTAATCATATGTCATTTTCTTCTGATGCTTTTCAGTTACAATACGGTATTGATGAGTCTTACAAGTTACAAGTCCCTTCACATGAGAAGCCGGATTATACACAGCTTGAGGTGGGTGTAACTGTTCCCTTTTCTGCTTTGGAGTTCTGGTCGAAATCAATATTATCGCTCACCAACTTCGTACCTGCTCAATTTGATAGTTGTGTCTTCTGATCTTTGTTCAAATAGTTTGACTTTGGAAGAAGAGTCAAATTTTCGTCTAACCGAGCCTATATTGTATTTTTTAGACTTTAGACCTGCTCATTCTAATAATTAAATAGCTACTGCATGCTCAGATTGTGTGATTTAGTAACCATAGTGGGATTTTTGCTATTTCCTAAAGTAGTTCACAGAAAAACTGTCACAAGGACATTGTGATTTGTGAGTGGAGGCTATCTTCACCTTTTGGGGAATAGGAATGAGATTCAGAAGGAACTCGAGATTCTATTCTAAACTACTATATGTGTTATATTCACTAATCATTATATTGAGAAATTACTATGAAATAGGTTTCCTTGTTGAATTCTGTGTTCAGTTAAAAATGAGATTCGGATATTGCATATATTAGATAATTTTCTTATTAATAATTTTGTGGAATCAAATTTCCATGGGAAAACTAGGCTTGATTGTACCTTTATGATCTTCACGATCAAAACAAAACTTGATCCTTTTTTTTCACAGTCAAATCTATGGCTTTTTTCTTCATGCTGCATGAATTTATTGACTGACCGTTGGTTCACCTCATGTCAATAGGCTCCCATTCGGTTACCCTGCATGGACCATTCTGACATCTTTAACAGGAAATCTAACGAGGAAGCCCTCATTTTTAATAAATATCTACCACGATAGTAAATGGAAATTAAATTGAAATTGGCGCTTGTTATAAATGTCCGAATTATTTTATGTTAAGGTGCTGTATATGGTAGAGTGGTATTTACAGTACATTGAAAAATCAGTGTGGAGTTTGGCCAACAGTGATATCTTCTGATTGATGTATAATTTCTTTCATCAACTCAATTACTCAAACATTATTTTGAAACAATGCAGGCACAGACAGTTTATGGGGCTTTGCATGGGCTTCAGGTTGAGTGCAATTCTTTAGGCCATGGAGCCATTGATGTTTTTGATATTAATACCAAATTCAAGATTGTCTACACATCTGATTAGACATAAACTGTTGCAGACATTTAGCCAATTATGCTATTTTAACTTCAAAAGCAGCAGTATTGAAGTTCGTATGGTCCCATGGACTATCATTGATCAGCCAAGATTCCCTTACCGGGGACTTTTGATTGGTGAGTAGTTACAATATTCCTCTTAAGGACACATTTAAACTGATTTTTTAAATTGTCTATTTCTTCTGGATTGTATACAATCAATCATTGAGACGTACAAGGTCATGTTTACATAACCGAGGGCTTTAGTTTAATATGTGCTAGTTAATTGTTCAGTTAGGTGTCAGTTTACCTGATGTTCTTTCCATGTCTTGTGGAGGGTAAATAAGGTCACTTCAAAATTTGCGCTTGTCTAACTTACTAATCAAATTTGTGCAGATACTTCACGACACTATCAGCCGTTGGCAATGATCAAGAAAGTGATTGATTCTATGGCTTATGCAAAACTGGTATGTGATGTTGATTAACACAGACACTTCTAAAAGGTTTTTGTGATAAAATTCTATATTTATACTTCTCTTTGCTGAGAAGTAGCCAGTGATGTTTTGTTATAAGCATTACCTGTAAGAAATAATTTCCTGGTTGATTTTACTGAAAGTGTGATCCAACTTCTTTTCTTAGTCCTTTCCTTTTACATATCTAGTATAGAATGCAGCAGCCCAAGCCCACCTGGCCTGCATAACTTTACAAAACCGAGTCCAAATCACTTTACTTGATATCAGACTATTTATCTACTTTTTCCCCATTTCCAGCCAATGCAGGATGTTACATAGAGAGAATTTGCTTTCTGCTTCTTTGTAATGTGAAAGTCAGTACATCTGATGTAGGACAGGTCAAGCAATCCACCTGCTGGTGGACCAAACTTGAATAATTGATGGATTTGAATGAGAAGGGGACTAGAGTTTGTAAATTGAATCTGGTAGTTGTCGATTGATATGATTTGTTGATTATCATAGAAGGAAAACTTTTGAAAAAGGAAAGAGAAGAAGAGAAAATATATATATATATATATATATATATATAAGGCATTTATACATTTCAAACCACATAAGAAATACCTATAATTGTGTTATCAGAAGTCTAAGAAATAATCAGTTACAAAAGGCTTGTTTATGGAGATCCAAAGATTATTCTTTATGATTCCAGTGTTAGTAAAACCCCAAACTTCAGCCTTAGTTTGTTTTGGAGGAAGTGAGCTCAAAAAATCCAAACAAAAAGTCAGTACATTTACTAAAAAATGTATGCAAACCAAATGCTAAAAAAGATACAACTTCCTAAGAAATAGCTTTTTAGCAATGCTCTCGCTCAAGAAGTTCCTTCTAAGAAATGAGCATGTTTCAACCATATCAGGCGTCGGAGATCCCTTACCAAAAACAATAGTAAGATTCTAATAACAATTACATAGTAATCTTAATTAAAAAGTCTCAATTTCCAAAATTAAGAGTTAAATGAAGATAAAATTTGTAATTTCTTATTATTTGTGCCTAAATGAGCTCTCCTAGAAAGCTACAATGTTATCAGCTTTCCAAGTGATTGGCTTGTAGGAAGCAATAAGATTAGCTTCTTTATCACCTAATATTGGGCCATCATCCTGCATTCACTGTTTTTGCATGGCTAATTTATGTGAAGAACTAAGATGCTGTCATATCAATACAATTAGGAGTTGAGCTATGTGCTGGCACATTAGTCTATTGATTGACATTCCAATTTCCCGGTTAAGGCATTGATTGTTTCTTGCTTTATGCAGAATGTCTTGCACTGGCACATTGTAGATAGTCAATCCTTTCCTCTGGAGATACCTTCATATCCAAAACTGTGGGATGGTGCTTATTCAGTTTCAGAGCGGTACTCTTTTGCTGATGCTGCTGAAATTGTTAGGCAAGTGATTTCTGCTGTCTTTACCTTCCACTTAGCTCTTTTCTCCTGATTATATTATCTGTAATTTTGTGTTGAAATTTTGCAGTTATGCCCAGAGGCAAGGAATTAATGTATTGGCTGAAATTGATGTTCCTGGACACGCACTCTCATGGTAGTGATAGTGTTATTTTTTATTTTTTTTGCATCCAATATCAACTTCTGTAGTAACTTTTAGGTGGTAAATCTGTATCCTCTTAAGGTGAATGTAGGCATTAGTATTTGGACTCTGATCACAGCTGTTACATAACTGGAGAATTTCCACCACCACTACAAACAATGCTAAACTAAATTTCATAGATAATGAAAGGGAATTAATTACAATTACCATAAGTAAGAGTAAATGATTGGCCCTTATTTCAGATTAGCTAAGACTTGAAATATCTATTGGGTGTCAAAAGAGAAGTGAATGGCTCTAATTTAGTTTCTGATGTTAGTTTCTCATACTTCATTAAAATTAGCATCAGTTAACTTTATACACAAGTAGTAACTGACAAGGATCAATGATTTGCAGAAGCAGACATGACAAGTAGTTAAGGTTCATCATTTGGTCTTACAGCAAGAGCCTTAGGTTTGCAACTAAAAGGTTGTAAGCTGTAAGTTAGTTAACTAGTTATATTATACGAAAGTGCTGACAGGGTAGGATGGTTTATATTAGGTACTTCAGTCAAAATTTTAGATAATCACCTCTATGGAAAACTCAGAGTGGGGTAGATGATCCAGGTTGTCATCGTAAAATAAAAGTGCTGCTTAAGAAAAACCAGATGACAAACTTGCAAATATTAAAAAAAATAATAAAAGTGATCTGTAACTCATCTTCTTTGCTATATGACACATTAAGTATTTGACACACAAGTTCTTCTAGTAGCTTAATTTTTTTGTTTTCCTTTATAGGGGGAAGGGCTATCCTTCTCTATGGCCATCGAAAGATTGTCAGCAGCCTCTTGATGTGAGCAACGAGTTTACATTCAAAGTGATAGATGGGATTCTTTCAGGTTCTTCCTCATTTCCACTTACAAACATGGTGGAAATCTTATCATTTGAAGAAGACGCAAAGAAAATAAAGCAGTTTTCCTCGTCAATAAGTATGTCTAATTCAATTTAGAAAAGGGCTAATATGATTGAATTTTTCATGTTTCAGATTTCAGTAAGATCTTTAAATTTAAATTTGTTCACTTGGGAGGTGATGAAGTCAACACAAGTAAGTTTAGCACCTACAATTGGCTTTCAGCACCATTATTGTTTAATATTCTACGACGTTACTTAGTATTTTTCTTAGCTTCTAAGGTTCCTGTTCTTTTTCTTTTAGAGGGTTTCAGGTGATAGTCCTTGTGATTGCAAACCTAAAATTATTTTTCCAAATCTTTTGGGATGAAAGTTATATAGCTGCAAAGACTATTGCTTATTATACAGGCAGCAAAAAGGTAATCAAAACTAGAATGCAAAGCACCATAGGTGATCAAAGATAGCTTTCCACAAGGGAATTTATAAATTTTTCTGATAATGAATAGAAGCATTACTTACAATAAAAAGTGGGAATAAGGATCTTGAAGCTCGCTTCAGATTATCATCATACACATACTCCAGACTTTGCTTGTTTTCTTAACTTTCTTGCATCTTTTATTCTTATTGATACCAACTTGATCATAAAAAAGTACCACCTCAAGTGTTTGAAGATTACCAGTGGTCAAAATAGTTGCAAGAAATTGTAGCAATAGGCAAGAAAAGTTGTTAAATGTGTGGAGGTGAAGCAAGAAATTTACGCAATAGTAAAAAACATGTTCCTTTTCTTTTAAATTTTAATAATATGAATTTTCTCCCTTCTCTATATTCGTATGGAACCTAATAACTTATTTGGTCGAATTTTGCATCATTCATTTCAGGTTGTTGGAGGTCAACTTCTCACATAATGAAGTGGTAACAATCCTCTGACATTATTTATGGTTGTAATCTATCATGCTGATATTAGGATAAAGTTGCATCATATTTATGGTTGTAATCTGCCCACATGTATTTATGGTATGTATTTGTATAAACTATCTATTACATGCATACATTGGAAGGGAATGGAAGTTGATTGTTCCCTTCCCTATTAATTTATGATACAACTGTATTAGGCCATCCTGTTTTCTGTGTCCATGAATTATTGGGCATTGACAGTAATGTCCATTTATATAGCATATTTATCCGTTTCCTTCCTCATAAGGAAGACTAATTAGGATTTGTCCCTGAATGAAAGGATAGACTAATAAATCTGCCAATATATAGAGGACAGCAAGAAGTATTGACCCTGGAGAGCTTAGTGATCACAGAAGGAATGTTTTATCCCAAGTACTTCGGTGTCTATAGTCATTTTGCTCGTCATTTCTTTTAAGTTGTTTAGTTTGGCTACTACCAATCAGAATTTCAGCATATTCTGTCATTAGTTTTGCAGGACATGTGCCTTAGGTTTGATTACTTGGTATCTAGGGTGGAAAAAGTGGAAGATTCTCAATCCTTTATTTAGCAGTTGAGCACGTTTGCCTTTCTATCTGGAGATGAAATATTTGTCTCTTTTTTCTTATATTAACAATTAAAGGGCTTCTTGTCATTATTTTACTTCTTTTGCTCCCAATAAGAGTCCCTGCCTTAGTTAATCATTAAAGTTTGTCATTGCAGTTGATTATTGAATAGTAGCTCTTCAATGTAGCCAGAAATGTGGGCTTAGGGGTTCAGCTCCTCTGCAGTCTTGACTCTCTATCCCTTATAGCTCTCACAGTTTTTTTTTTCCTTAAAAAAATTATTTGGCATATAAAATGACTGTCATAAGTATATATAGATTATTATGTTCCAGGTAATTTCTATCTATATCTGTCTATATCTCTGCTGATTATTGATGCTTGTACTATTCTTCATTTGTGGTTAATTTACATGGCTTTATGCGGGTTCCTCTCCATTAGCTATGTTTAACAGGAATCTGGATTCTGGATGTTCCAACTCCAACATTTTTTCATGGATATATCTTATAATTGTTATTTCTAAATTTCTTCATGTTATATATCTTTATTCAATTCCATATTCAAGTTCCATGTATGTAAAAAGAGTATAAAAATTCAACTCCTAACTTCAAATTATTTTTAGCCTTCAGACTGTCATGAGGCAGCTTATTACAGTGCTGACTCTCCTGAAACTGCAGGTTAGAAGAGCATGGTATGAATGAATCTGAAGCTTATCAGTACTTTGTCCTTCGGGCACAGAAAATAGCTTTGTCCCATGGATATGAAATTGTCAACTGGTATTACCTTATGAACAAAGCTTGATATCAATTATACGGTTTTACATCGTATCTAATCGTAAAATGTAACAGGGAAGAAACCTTCAACAATTTTGGCAATAAATTGAGCCGGAAAACCGTGGTGCACAACTGGTATTTCCTTTAATTACATAACCTTGATGAATTACACTTTCAGTACAATTTTCATAGTTTCACATTTCATCTTTACTCAGTTCCCTGTTGATCATGAAATAAATAAATACAAGTATCATATTTTTTTCTATATCCGGTAATCTTTCTAGTCTTCCTCTTGGCTTGATTAATTTTAGATATAAAAGAATTTAGGTGAGTCACACTTATGTTAAACCATTGCTCCTCTACGTAGAAGATGAATTTCAGTTAATTGGTATCGCTAAGCTTGATTAGATAGAAGCTTTTTTTGCCATGTTCAGAGTTCATCTATAATGCTACTAGTAATGAGCATTATGTATGGTAGAATGTATGAGCACATTGAAAACAGTGGGTGGTAAGCGTCTTTTAATCTCATTTTCTGCCACCAGTGATGCTGGTAATTGCAATATTTCTTTTTCTGAAGATTTATGATCTGGCTCGCCTAGTACAACTCCATATATATTCAACTGAAAAACTTAAAGTCTAATGCAGCTGACTATAGCTTCTGCTAGCTGTCATTCCTCTGCTGTCAATTCCCAGCAACAGAATAAGTTATGGTTAGTCTTGGAGCTGTTGAGTCATTCTGGTTGTCATGCTTAGTAATCGATAGGCAGTTATTTCTAGCTTTCTTTCGCTTTCTTTGCCTTTATAAATAAGAGCCTATCAGCTGTTTTGCTTAATGAGAAATCCTTTTCCTTCAATTCACTTTGTTGATAAAGTTGTGCAAGTAATGAATTATATTTATTGTCTCTAGTTACAGTGTGATAACCCCTCTCTCTCTCTCTCTCTCTCTCTCTCTCTCTATGGACTTCCATTGTGTTAGTTGAATTGGGATCTGTAGCAAGAAAAAGCCTTTTAAACCCAGATAAAAAGGTAGTTTTTCTCGACATGGCAGAAACTGAACTAGAAGATGCTTATGAATTTTTTCCACTCCTTGCCAGTTTAACTTAGGATCGCATCCAAACTCTCTTTTGAATGCTGGAAATTTGAATTGCATGTTCTTTCCATATACTTGATTAAGATTTAATTAAGATGCAACATTTTTCTTTTTGAAGTTCTGCACTGTTTTTATGCATTGATTGAAGCTCAAAGCATACCCTTGGATAGATCTTGGAGAGCTACTGTATGTGTACCCTTTCAGCTTACAATTTTCCTTGCAGGCTTGGTGGTGGCGTTGCTAAGCAAGTGGTTGCTTCTGGGTTGAGGTGCATTGTGAGCAACCAGGACAAATGGTATTTGGATCACTTAGATACTACTTGGGAAAAATTTTATATGAATGAACCACTTGCAAACATCAGTAACACTGAGCAAGAAAAGCTGGTTATTGGGGGTGAGGTATGCATGTGGGGGGAAACAATAGATGGATCAGATATTGAGCAAACCATATGGCCACGTGCTGCAGCAGCTGCAGGTACTTATCATAATTTATGTCAATGTCAAATGAAATCGCTGGTATAAAGAGCCATGTTCTTAAAGAAACATATTTACTCGTTTGCATTGTTATATAGTGTATCTTA
This sequence comes from Reutealis trisperma, assembly GCA_947687605.1. Lineage (NCBI taxonomy): Eukaryota > Viridiplantae > Streptophyta > Magnoliopsida > Malpighiales > Euphorbiaceae > Reutealis > Reutealis trisperma. The sequence goes on along the minus strand of CANTUT010000016.1, from coordinate 112,829 downwards.
GGAATAGTGTGTGGAAAATGGAGCATTATGTTCTGACAGAAGCCTAGTCAAGCAAACAAAAATTTAGTTCTCATGATGAATTTGGTTACATGATACACAAGAATCAACATCATCTAGTTCTTGGAGAATTTCTACTAGAAAACTTAAGATTTGTGAGCCTAAATATTTTGGGAAATTACCTATGAAATTAATGAAGTTGTTGCCTCTACAACATGAAGGCAGTCCTAGTAATTCATGGAAGACTGCTGTCATTGGAACGAGGCAGGTGACTGGCAGTCTCAGTTGTTTTTTTTATTATTATTATTATTTTTTTTTTTTTGGACCAGCAGTTCATTTTAAGATGCACGAGGAGATGCCTTGTGCATGCTTGACTTGCATAGCTAAACTTGGAGGAACTCCAAAATGATATTTCTTTATTGATTAGTAACCTGACTAGTTAAATCTTTGCTAAAATAAATGCTTCCCCTGATAGATTTATTTTAACAGAAAAATCCCTACTTCTAACTCTTTCAAACTATGGGTTTGATTTCTCTGTCTCTAATAGAATATAAAAATGAAAATACATTAACAGTTTAAACTTTTAGGAAGCTTAACATGCTATTGGAGTCTATGGTCCGAACAAGTCTAGGTTTGGAATGCCATAGCGCCCCAATATATTAAAAAAAAAAATGCATAGCCAAGCGCACAACACACTCACAGATGAGGAGAAACATGTCACAGGTGCAACCTACTAAAGGCGAGCTACATATGTAAAAGGAAAGTGATAGAATATAATTTTTACTTCTCTAAAAGAGAGCTTTTGGTTTTAAGTGTATGGTTGTTTGATACTGCGAGACCTTTCATTTGTTGGATCTCATTCTTATTTTTCTGAAATCTGTTGTTGTAGAGTACATTTTGACATTTAACTAACCACGTGTTTGTTTTCTGCTTTAAACATCTCTGATTGAAGAACGGCTATGGACACCTTATGACAAGCTTGCTAAGGATGCAAAGCAAGTTACTAGAAGATTAGCACACTTCAGGTGTTTATTGAATCAAAGAGGAGTAGCAGCAGCTCCACTAGCTGGATATGGTCGAGGAGCCCCACAAGAACCAGGTTCTTGCTACTCGCAGTAGCGACTATACTCTCCAATTCTTGTGGGTGAACTAAAATTCATTCACAATTAACTCATTTGTAATGAGACCATAATAATGCATCCTAATAAAATTAGGTTGCTTCTGGTTCTATTGGTTTGTCTTGCTCTTGCCCAAATTCATTATTGAAACTTCATGTGTGTGCGTGCTTGGCGCTTAAAAAACTATAGGCTGAATGGAAAGCATGCAGGAAAAATTAAGACGCCATTCTAGGGATCCTTCACTATGAAATGCAGCATTTAGACTGCCAGACCGTGGATTCAAAATCTCATAGCAAGGGAATGGCATGAATTGGATTTGGATGGCTTACTCTTGGCAAAAATACAGATATTCTTGAAAAAAAAAAAGGCATAGATACCAAACTTTTTATTAAGAAAATATCAACAAGACAGATAGGCGAAGTGCACTCCAATAGTCCGTTTAGAAGAGTATGTGGGTAAGACAACTAAGTTTCAGAGTAGACTCAGTAGATGAAAGAAACTCATCATATATATGTTCTCCAACGTATATATAAACAGTAACTATAGGAAGAAACTCAAGAATGTATTTAACAAAACCCACAGGGATCATTTCACCATTAGCAGGTCAAGGTCTCCATGGTGGAGGAGGTGGTGGACTCTGGGGGTAGAGCGGTGGAACTGCTGAGAACATGGTATTCTTATCGATGCTGAGGCCACCGCTGCCAGTGAGGGAGGCAAGTGCAGCAACTAGACCTGCATTTCCAGCTAAGGTTGGCTCTGTGAAGTTGAAATTCGATCGGACATCATGGAACTTGTCAAACCTATCAGGCCCTCCAACCATGGCTCCTGTAATGTTATTGGGATTAGGATTGCGGCTGTCACGCCACTTCCACCCACCAGTGCATGAGTACCTCTTCTTGTCATGGGGTATTGATGCCCCACGGTGATGCACATGTCTGGGAAATTTGGTGCCATACCCGACCACATAGCTCATATTCACGGGATTTTTACCTAGAATGTAGTCTATCTGCATGTGTCAATAGGTAGATCAGAACTAAACTAGACTCGCGAACGTTTGTAGAGCAATAATTAAGTTGAAACGAAATAGGTAGCTAGGTACCTGGGAGGTGGAGAAATTCCGAAGCTTATCCAATGAAATAAACTGAGGACCGCAATTGAACCCGGGAACAGCAGTGGCATTCAGATAATCAACAAAGAGTGATGCCAAGAAGGCGGCATTAGCTGCATACTGAAGAGGCTGTGGCCTTCCCTGGTTCAGTTGGATCATTCCCCCTGCAAGTTTTTTTCATTATTATTATTAATTATAATAATTTAAAATATGTATATTGTCCTGTACAATTTAATTGTCATATAGTATATAGATTATTTTGCACCTTTAGTCCAGTTGAAGACATGGAATTGCTGAAGATAAGAACACATGTTAAGAGTAGTGACATTGTGATACATGCGCAACATGTCCTCATAAGGGTAACCTGGGCTCAAGAATATCCTAAACCTGGTTAACAACAGCATGGCTGCAGGTAACTTATTATCCCAACTCATAACACTCAAGTCTGGGGACATGAAAAATGCTTTGGAGTTCTTAGGGAGGCCCGGATTAGTTGCCAATGCAATGTAGCTAACATTTCCTGTGGCATAGTACAACCAAGCAGCACCCCACATATACTCATCATAATAACCTGTAGAGTTGTAGTAAGGTTCAACATAAGGTTGTCCGCGAGAATATGGTCTGCGTCTGCCAGAATCCCTGGCAAAGGCAAACAGAGTTTGTGCCCCTTTTACAAGCTTTTTAGAATAGGCATTATTGTCTCGGAAAACTATTGATGCTGCTGCTAAGGCTGCTGCCATTTCTCCTGCAAGGTCAGGGCCTGCGGTTACCAATATGGAAGGTCGCCTATAGTCCATGTCTTCAGGCCTTTCCCAGCAGAAATGATCATCTGGGATTGTTGAGCCGTTGAGAGATCCACCAACCTGACAATAAATTTTGTCAATTGTGTTGGCAGAGGAATTGAATGTCAAAAGCAAATAATCAGTGCCCCACTTGATGAGATCTCGCATATGGTCGTATTCTCCAATGGCAAGATATTTGTGATTGTATTCAATGAGACTCCAGCTCAACATTGTCATGCTAAATGCCATTGGAAAATTGAACTTGACATTATCTCCAGCATCATAGTATCCACCTGCAAGCCCTCCCTTAAATTCTGTATCGTTTCCATCTTGTAGCCCTGAATCCCCTCTCCAGGGTATGCCATTATTCTTGCCCAATTTACCAGCTGCATCACAATCGATTTTTTTTTTTTTAAATTGCAATTAAATTAATGCTGTCGAAATTTATTTGGTGATCCAATTAAAAATTAATCAATAGTTGAGTAGTTGACTTACATTTCTGGGCATTGAAGAAGAGAAGGGCCTTGTGGAGGGCAAGAGTGTAATTGTCAGGGGGAGGAGGATGAGACTTGTGTTCAGGCAAAGTCTTGGCAATGATGATGGGCAGTGCAATGACCAAAAAAGCAATGAGAATGGAATAGAGAGTCCATTTGAAAACCTTGTGGCTGCAAACAATACAACCCAAGTCTACATATTTTTTCTTTTTGGTCTCCTGTGGATAGAGTAACCAGCTCTGCTGTGTTTCGTCCAGATTATTATTATGGTAGCGTTGTTGCGATTGCAGAGCAGCTCTGTCCCATTCCATGTTCCGACTTCTCTCGTCTTCTGTTGTTGACTCTGCTCCGTTCATTATCTCGAACGATCCTCCCCAGTTATTCCCTGAATGCATTTTCCCTTTCTCTTCTTCTTCTCAAATCTCAATACAAGGAAAGAAAGAAGAAGGAATGTTGAGAGATGATCAAACAATACTGTATAGTTATATGTATATGATAGATTGGCAATTATGTGTTTACTTGTGGAAACACAACTCACTATTGTATTGGAAATTCTATCCCGCGCGCTGTCTCTCTCTCTCTCTCTCTCTCTCTCAAACTGATACATCAATTTGAGATTCAAGGCTGTAACCAATAAAGAATGACTATGTGCACAATAGTGGTTCTGTAATTATAGTAATTAAGAAAAAAGAATGATTCAAGGCAGCAAAAGCATCATAATTCATATGCCAGTAGACAAAGAGAGAGTTGACTTGGACAAACCGAGTATTTTGAAAGGAAGAAACTGAAAGCTTAGCTTAGCTGGTTATGAAAAGGAGAGGTATGACCTGACCTTTTTAATGCTCGAAAGTCGTATTTGTATTTTGTATTAATGTCACGCCTGGGATGGCGGATGAAGGATGTCGTTTTTCTTGTCCATTCAGTCCTATTAGCCGATTACTCTCTTGTTTTTTTTTTTCCTTTTCTCAATCCAACTTTAAAATAAATAAACAAAATCCATGATGCACGTTAGTTATGATGAGGCTTTCAAATTTTTCTTTTTTAAATTAACCACTTCCTTTATTCTTTATCTAATACAAATACAACAATAACCAATCTCTTGAATTTTTCAAATGGGAGAGAATGTTCATCTACACCTTTCTAACAAACTCTTCTAGATTTTTTTTTTTTTTTTGGCTATTTAGTTGAAAACTAACAGTGTCATTTTAAAAATAAAGGATGGAGGAATTCCCCAGTATTTTTATTTTTCATAAAAATATTATTATATTTCCTATAAATTGTCATTATGTTTTCAATAAAAATATCATAATGCTTTTTGCAAGATTATAAATATCAAATTACAAAACGTATCACAATTTTAATCAAATTATAGTTTTAGTTTGATTTTTATTTTATCTTATTTATCTAATATTTTTTTTTATATTTTCTACAATATTATGTTTCTGAAAATAATTTATTTTTCGTCCAAACTAACTTATTTCCTATTATTTGGTTGTTAATATTAAAAATAAATTGAAAATATAAAAATAAAATCATTATACTACACTTTTTTTTTTTTTTTTTGCCAAATTATACTGTACATTTCGTCAAATAAACAAATTTTCGTAAAGAAACAGAAGGGCCTTTTCTATGTGTACGCACACCACCAAAAGCCCAAATATTTTCATTTCAATGCAGACAACAAATAGACTTTCATTGTCCAGATCCTTACTCTGTTGATCTGATAATGACCCGAACACACATTATACTATGGACCAATGCCTATATTACTACATGGACAAAGCTCTATGATACAATTTTTAAAAAGAAATGCCCGATTTTTTTTATACAATTTTTTGTTAGCGTATTTTGATTTTTTTTTCATTTTTTTTATTATTTTATTTTTTAAAGTATCCAACATTCCAAAAGATTATTAATGAACCATAAAAATTTTTAAATTTAGTGCTAATTATTCTTTTTTTTTTATTTCAATACTTGAAATTAAAAATATTGTTTATCCCATCTAATAATTGTTATAATTTTAATTAAATATATTTAAATAATTATAAAAAAAATAATTATTATAAAATGTTTAATAACTCAAGTTATTTGAGCATATATGTTAAATTTTATTTATTTGTTTTTCTAGTACATTGATATTAAATTTGAGATACATTACTATTATATCCTAAGTATATTGATATTTAATTAAAAATATATTTTATCATTAACTGACAGTTTAAAAGTAATGTACATGTAATTTAATATTAATGTACATACTTTTAGATAATAGTGTACCTGCAGTTAGAGATTCATATACATACAGTTAAATGATAATGTATCTCTAGTACAAAACTAATGTGCATACATTAATTGTTATCATAATATTTTCATCATTAATATTGTAATTGAATATATATTTTATCATTAACTGACAGTTCAAAAGTAATGTATATGCAATTCAACACTAATGCATATGCTTTTAAGTAATAATGTACTTGTAGTTGAAGAGCTATATATATAAAGTTAAATTACAATGTATTTTTAATATAAAACTAATGTACATAAACTAATTGTTATCATAATATTTTTATCATTAATATTGTAATTGAAGATATTATTAATTGACAGTTCAAAAGTAATGTATATCCAATTTAACACTAATGTACATGCATTTCAAGTGATGATGTACATATAATTGGAGAGTCACATACATATAATTAAATTACAATGTATCTATAATATAAGACTAATGTACATAGACTAATTGTTATAAGAATATTTTTTATCATTAATATTATAATTAAAGATGTATTTTATCATTAATTGATAGTTCAAAAGTAATATATATGCGATTCAATACCAATATAGCTGTATTTTAAATAATATTATACCTATTAATTTAAAAAAATATATAATAATTTAATTTATATATTGAATTATAAATTATAATTTATATATTTATTAAAATTATAATAATTATTAGATAGGAGAAACAAAAATAATTTATATATTTAATAATAACAATTTAATTTTAAGTATTGAAATAATGGGAATATAATAAAAATATGCCACTTAATAAACTTATTTACCCATATATACTAGTTTTAAATTTTTTTACCTAAATATGCTACTTTTTAAAAGCTGCAGGGGGTTGAGACCACAAAACCGGAAGTCAAACTTCCGATTTTGTGTACACTGCATCTAACGTAGCAGTGTGCAGAAAACCGGATGTTTGATATTCAATTTTCTGCACACGTGGCCAAAAGTCAGATGTCAAACATCCGGTTTATGTGGATGTGGCAGCTTTTTTGTCACATCCACTGCGGAAAACCGGAACTTTAAGTTTCGGTTTTCTGCTACCTGCCACCTTTTTCTGCATTTCTTCCCAGCCGTTAGATGAAAAAAAATCTAACGGCTGGGGATAGTGGTTGAGTATTTTAAAAGCCACCATCCCCAACCTTCACCCCCCAAAAGCCATATGAAAATTTCTCATTATTTTGTTCTTCAACTCACAAACTCTGCCATTTTTTTTTTGTTGCTAAAGTTTTTTTTTTTTTTTCAAAATACTTGTGATATGAAGGTATTTAAAGGTAATAATTTTCTTAAAAATATAGTTATAATTAATTATAATAAATATTTATATATTATGATAAATAATTATAATATTTATTGATAATTTGTTATTTTCAGGTTAAAATAAGATTATTAGAAGATAATTTTAAATAAATTTGCTTATTAAGAAGTAAGTGATTTAATTTTAATTTGTTTAGTTAAATTATTTTAATAAATTTAATTTTTTATACTTATTTAATTTGTTTGTTTTGTAAAATTTGAGATATTGTTAAATGGTTTGGTTATTAATAATAGTTGTACATTATTATATTTGTGGATATATTAAGTTTAATAATATTTAGTTTGTGTTTGAATATCTAATTTGATAGAATTAATTTTAAAAATTTGTTTAACTAATTTTTATATTGTTTGGAAATAAAAAAAAATTGGAACAATATAATAAAATAAAATTTTGGTTAAATTAATAATATTTAGTTTTAAGTTATTTTTATGTTGTTAGGAAAAAATATATTAAAATAAAAATTTGGTTATAGCAATAATATCTAATTTATGTAATTTGATGGAAATAATTTTAAAAATTTATTTAACTAATTTTTACATTGTTAAGAAATTAAAAAAAATTCAAAAAATATAATAAAATAAAAAATTTGGTTATGACAATAATATGTAGTTTGTTCAAATAGATAGAATTAATTTTAAAAATTTGTTTACCTAATTTTTACATTGTTAAGAAATAAAAAAAAAATATATTGGAACAATATAATAAAATAAAATTTTGGTTATGGCAATAATATCTATTTTGTGTAATTTGATAGAATTAATTTTAAAATTTTGTTTAACTAATTTTTACATTGTTAGGATATAAAAAAAAAATATTGAAAAAATATAATAAAATAAAAAAATTGGTTATGGCAATAATATATAGTTTGTATAATTCAATAGAATTAATTTTAAAATTTTGTTTAACTAATTTTTACATTACTAGGAAATTTTTATAATATTGGAACAATGTAATAAAAAAAAATTGGTTATTGCAATAATATCTAGTTTGTGTAATTTGATAGAATTAATTTTAAAAATTTGTTTTCCTAATTTTTACATTGTTAGGAAATAAAAAACAATATTGGGGCAATATAATAAAAAAAATATTGGTTTTTGTAATAATACCTAGTTTATGTAATTTGATAGAATTAATTTAAAAAATTTGTTTAACTAATTATTACGTTGTTAGAAACAAAAATATTGGAAAAATATAATAAAATACAAATTTTGGTTATGGTAATAATATCTATTTTGTATAATTTGATAGAATTAATTTTAAAAATTTGTTTAACTAATTTTTATATTGTTAGGAAAAAAATATTGGAAAAATATAATAAAATAAAGAATTTGGTTATGGCAATAATATCTATTTTGTGTAATTTGATAGAATTAATTTTAAAATTTTGTTAACTAATTTTTACATTACTAGCTACGAAATATAAAAAATATTGGAACAATATAATAAAAAAAATTGGTTATTGCAATAATACCTAGTTTGTGTAATTTGATAGAATTAATTTAAAAAATTTGTTTAACTAATTATTACATTGTTAGAAACAAAAATATAAAATTAATTTTAAAAATTTGTTTAACTAATTTTTATATTGTTAGGAAATAAAAAAAATATTGAAAAAATATAATAAAATAAAGAATTTAGTTATGTCAATAATATCTATTTTGTATAATTTGATAGAATTAATTTTAAAAATTTTTTTACCTAATTTTTACATTTTTAGGAAAAAAAATATTGGAACAATATAATTAAAAAAATATTAATTTTTGCAATAATACCTAGTTTGTATAATTTGATAGAATTAATTTAAAAAATTTGTTTAACTAATTATTACGTTGTTAGAAACAAAAATATAGAATTAATTTTAAAAATTTGTTTAACTAATTTTTATATTGTTAGGAAATAAAAAAATATTGAAAAAATATAATAAAATAAAGAATTTAGTTATGACAATAATATCTATTTTGTATAATTTGATAGAATTAATTTTAAAAATTTGTTTACCTAATTTTTACATTGTTAGGAAAAAAAATATTGGAACAATATAATTAAAAAAATATTAGTTTTTGCAATAATACATAGTTTGTGTAATTTAATAGAATTAATTTAAAAAATTTGTTTAACTAATTATTACATTGTTAGAAACAAAAATATAGAATTAATTTTAAAAATTTGTTTAACTAATTTTTATATTGTTAAGAAATAAAAAAATAAAAAAATAAAAATTTTTTCATGACGATAATATATAGTTTGTGTAATTTGATAAAATTAATTTTAAAAATTTGTTTAACTAATTTTTACATTGTTAGGAAATAAAAATAATAATAAAATAAAAATTTTCTCATGGCAATAATATCTAGTTTGTGTAATTTGATAGAATTAATATAAAAATTTGTTTAACTAATTTTTACATTGGAACAATATAATAAAATAAAATTTTGGTTTTTTAAATTATAAAGAATTTGTTATTATGCTATTTAAATTAATATAATGAACTTAATATAATATGAGGTAAATTAATTTACAATAATTAAAAGAAATTTTAGGGTTATTAATTATTTTATTAATATCAAAAAAATAGAGACATGGTGTGGATATAAACTAATTATCATAATGAAAAAAATATAATAAGAAAATATATAATAATAATAATAATAATAATAATAATAATAATAAACCCTACACTTTATTGCTAAAGTCTAATATCTAAATTACATATCGTAAATCCTATTAGGTAAACTGATATGTAATAACTTTGTGAATGATTGTGTTATTTAAATAAATTTTATTATAATGTATTATTGTAACTAATAATATTGATTAATATTTTTCAATTAAATTATATATAATGTGTATAGTTATGACTGGGCCGACATCAATTTGCTTTTATTGGTCTGGCGAAGTGATACAAAATATGAACTATGGGATTGATTATAGAAATGGTTAATCTAATGTGCTCTAAGTTCCTCCTATTACAAAAATGATTGAGTTGCTTCGGGTAATTTACATTGCCACAGCAATTGATTATGAAAATTGTTTTGTTAAATCAATACTATTTAGAAATCCTGTAAGAGGACCATATGAGTTTATGTTTCAAGTAGTAAACATATGTGATGACAATGGTGTAGAATGAATGTTCGAACAAATAGAGTCTTTGAAAGGATATTTCAACTTTTTTGAGGTGTATGTTGAGATTGCTGCAAGGCGATCAACTGATGACGTGAATGAGGAAAACATGGATGGTTCCTCTTATAAGGATGGGGATGAATAAAATGAAGATATGTGTGAGTCTACGAAGGGTGCAAGGGCTATTGTTCAATATGATTTTGAGGAAAGAGATGCTGTTAATGAAGATGACAGTGAAGATGCACTATTAGGGTCTGATGAAAGCGATGAAAATATGTTAGATGATTCAGCCGATTCTGACTCTGATCACTATGGTTATGAGGGGGAGATACCCAATGTAAATCATCATGCACTAATCAATGTACCATTTGCATGTTTTCAGTACAATCCCAATGAGAGTGTAGATTTCGTAGCAATGCGAGTGCAAGTGGATACAGATAAAAATATGGTAGATATTGAAGATGGCTTATATAAGGGAATGCTATTTAGCAGCAGAGACGAATGTAGGCTTGCAATACATCAGTATGCAATCCAAAATAATTATGAGTTTAGTGTAAAAGAATCGAGAATTGATACTTTTGTTTGGTATTGCAAGAAAAAATCAAGTGGTTGCAATTGACGAGTGCGTGCTAGGTAGTTGCGGGATGACAGTTAGTGGAAGATAACATAATATGATGTACCACATACTTGTCTCAACCCAAGTGTCACACAAGATCACAAACATTAAAGAGCAGCCATCAATAAAGATCAAAGTTTTACAGGTGCATTTACAAGATCTATTAGGTTATGAACCAAGCTATAGGAAGACATAGTTGGGCAAGCAGCTTGTAATTGAAAAACTATTTGGAGATTGGGATGAGTCGTTTACTCATCTTCAGCAGTGGATGGAGCAGGCACAAGCTTCCAATCCTGGTTCAAAATATGTTATTCAGGTTGAATCATCAAGTGGCATATTTGAACGCATACTTTGGTGCTTTAAACCATGTGTCAAAGGAATGAAACATTGTAGGCCTGCTCTCATTGTTGATGGTACTTTTCTCTATGGAAAGTACAAAGCTGTCTTGTTATGTGCATCGATATTAGACGAAAATAATCATATTCTTCCTATAGCATTTGCTGTTGTTCAATCAGAGAATAACCATAATTGGAATTGGTTCATGACGTGTATCCAGGCTTTTGTTACCGATAACAGAGAGTTGTGTGTGATATCTGATCGCTATAAAGGGATAATCAATGCAATAAAAATGATTTGTGGAAATGTGTCTACATCGTTATTGCAAACGCCATGTGGTCAGTAACTACAACACAACTTTCAAAAATGCAAAAATAAAAAAAAATAATACAAGATGCTGGTATGTCACATTCTCTCATTCATTGACTATTTTTAAATTGTATGTCAATTATATTAATTAAAATAAGTTTTTGTTCATAAGTTTACGAGATACAAAAGAGGAAATTCGCTATAATGCGAAAGGAGATCATGACATTGGCTAAGGAATCATCAAAATGGTTATTGAAAATCCCAAAAGAGCAGTGGACCCTTTCTCATGACGGCGGCTTTAGATATAGCAGCACGACGTTTAATATTATTGAATTCGTTAATAGTTTTTTGAAAGATATACGAGGATTGCTGATAACCGCCATGGTTAATAAAATTTTTAATAAACTTGTTAATGCATTTGATTATTGGAGCAGAGAGTATAAGAAGGAAATACAAGAAAGTCATATAAACACCCTTTTTTATAAGGATAAATTGGCTAGATGGACCCAACAGGCAACAATACAACACTTCAATAGATGAACAGGTCTATGTGAAGTGACCACAGGTCGCCAGAATCAGAGAGGAAAGATTAAAGGAGGCAATGCTCAAGTGGTATAATTGGCAAAACTTGAATGCACATGCGGTAAATTTAAGCAATATAAGATTCCTTGCTCGCATACTATTGCATGTTATTTGAAGAACCCATGGACTTCAACCAATTCATTTCTCCATTTTACAAGTTGGAATGTTCCTTAAGATGCTGGAAATCCAACTTTCATCCCCTAGGGTATCCTGCTTATTGGCCTGATTGTCAAAATTTGTGTATTAAACCTAATCCAGAATGGTTACGCGGCAATGGTAGACTAAAGTCAATGAGGATAAAAGGAGAGATAGATTGGCAAATTAATGAAAAATCTAGTTATTCATGTAGATTTTGTGGTCAACCTGGCCATAACATTAAGACATGTCCAGCCGTAAATAGTAGGAAAAATCAATGAAATGCTTATTGTGTGATTTCACACTATTTATTGTAATAAAATGTATTATTATAGTTATAAACTTATTTTAACTTTAATGCCTTATATACAAGTGATATATAATTATACATTATTATTTAATTATATGTTATATAATCTATTTCAGGTGACAATGTCATTTTACACTCCTGGTGACATATTCAAGTCATGTGGCCGACATTGGTCCCTTGATGATGATTTTCATTATCCCATTGACCCCAATCAACAGTATAGTGAGCATGTTATTGCAACAATGCATGATGAATAGTCTTATTGCACTCGCTAATCATCAATACTTTGGGAAGAAGCAAATGCTTTCCATATCCCATTACCTCATGCTAAGGCAATCCAGAAGTCAATAGCAACTGTTGATGAAATTCGTCATGCATTATTTCGCATAAGGGAAGAAAATATCTCATTATGATCATAATAAATAGATTTAACTTTAACTGTCGTACTAGGAAATTTCTTGAAGATGGGGACATCAATCAAGCATGTATTTTTAGAACACTTGCAGCATTGACAGAGTGTTCATCTGATATTGAACTTTCAGATGAATACACAAATGTATGATAAGTTAAATAAATAACACAAGCATGTTATTGTATGAATGCCAAAGAAACATATGTCACCAATAATATTATATAAATTTAAATGTGAAATTATGTAATTTCTCTAGTTATTGAATTTGTAATTTCACAGATAGAAATAGATGTAAGAATGCTATTATTATGTTATTTTACTATGAAGTTGTGTAATTTAATTTGATTATGAATTTGTGATAAATTTTTACATTTTACATGCTTTCATAATGCACTATCCTTATTTCATATGTGATAAATTTGATTACTTGTGTCTATTTAGGTATGGAGAGTGGACATGCTGCAGATTATATATATCTAGGACCATACAATCCTATGTTGTTGGACATGCAGGATGATCATCGATCGAGAGATGTATGGGAGGACGAGGGAGCCAGCATGCCATTGAGATGTAGGCGTAATGCGTTAGTATTACGTGATTTTGTGATTGATGACCGCGTACTTCTTCAATTATGTCGCAATGGATTTTACAGTGTCTCTAGACTGGACTTTTTCCAATTAGACTACCATTTGATTATTACGCTTGTAGAGAGATGGAGACCAGAGACACATACATTCCATTTTTCCTATGGAGAGATGACCATCACTTTATAGGACGTATGCATACATGCAAGTTTACCTATAAATGATCATGCAGTGACGGGTACTATATATATTAATGGGCGTGACCTATGTATGAGACTTCTTGGTCAAGTCCCAGAGGGCTCGCAAATCAGAGGCAATAAAGTGTCATTTACTTGGCTAAATACAAGATTTGACACTATTCCAGATGACCTGACTGAGTTTCAGATGGATGTATATATGCGTGCATATATACTTTGTCTTATTGGTGTAGTTTTATTCACTACTGATAGTGATAGTTGAGTCCATTTGATGTGGTTGCCTCTCTTAGAGGACTTCGATCGTACTAGTCAATACAGTTGGGGAGCTGCATGTCTTGCATATTTGTATAGTAAGCTATGTTCGGCAGCTCATCAAGATGCAACTGAAATTGCAGGACTAGTATTCCTATTACAAATTTGGGCGTGGGATAGACTTTCCATAATTTCTCCCAACCTACATCAGAGGACGCCAGCTGCTGACGCCCCTCTTGGGCAACGGTGAGTATGAATTATAATATTTGTATTATATTAATTTATTTAATATTCATGGTTAATTACATTTATTTTACATACAGATGGAGTACCTCCATATGAGTTGCTGAGGTCGTTACCCACGTCTTACTAGCTATTCGGTATAAATTTGATGTCATGCATGATCAACAGGTATGTAATTAGGATTACACAAATGACATAATTATTGATATGTTATTTTTTATCATGTATTAAATTTTTATAATGTATATGATATGGCAGCCTTATGACCACGAGATAATGGAAGCACTCTCTGATTATTACCATAATGGGCAAGACATATGGCAAGCAGTTGTCCCACTTATATGCTTTCACATTGTCCAATGGCACCAGCCCGATAGAGTTTTGAGATAGTTTGGACAGAGGCAACGTATTCAGAGGCAGCCTCGTCAACCTAGAGGACTTGAGAACATTGATTTACGTTCTGGAGTTGGTGACTGGTGTGTGCACTATTAGCAATGGATTGCAATATGGAATGATAGACGTCAACAAATCCGTGTAGATGTGCCATGAGAGACATGTCCACAGTACCATTCTCAGTATATGGAATAATATAGAAGGGTCACCATCAGATATTTATCTCACAATGGTGGTTTGTTTGCCACAATGGTTAGTTGATGTTCCAGTAATATAAAACTCACATTATTTCAATTTTTCCATGTTGTATCTAATTAATAATGTATTACTTGCAAAAAGATGCTGTGGAGAGAATCCGTATAACAAATGATATTCAGACAATTCATGAAATCAATCAAACCTTGTTTGATGCATTGGCTGAGGAGGAACGTATTGTCACGGGCCAATCTCCAGAGCCAGAGGAAGTTCCAGAGCATCATCTGCCAGATATAGGTCCCAGTGGACGACGAGCTCGACGGCGTTCTAGTCGGAGTGCAAACCAAAGGCACTCAATGAGTACATCTGATTTTTCTGATGTATTGCGACTAGTAGAATTCCACCAATTTGGTCATTAGGATGCCACAGTTGATGATGATAGGTTCTAACCCAACATATCAACTAGATTTGAGTTTGGTAGTTCATCAGGGGGGCTTAGCCAACTGCTGCTACAGATGATTTGTACAGACAGTTCTCCACTCAATTCTCACAGTTCAGTTCATATATGCAGCCTCCGTATGACCCTTTTGCAACTGAACTGTTTCCACTGAATCCATATGTACCAGCGCCATCTTCTGCATTCATGCCCTGGACAGGAGCACAGTGGGGTGAAACTCCTACACAGCAAATAGAATATTCTCTTGGGTTCTTCACTCCAACTGATGTGATTGCACCGGCTTTTTTTCAGTTTTCTACATCATGATCTACTTTTACGCATTCTCCTATTCCATATCAGATGGATGCAGAATAGCAGGATGCTGCTGCTGTAGAAGAAGAGCCTCCAGAAGTGCAACCTACTATAGTTTAGCTAAGACGTGCTCCACCACGTAGCCGTCGGCCTCCGTCTTGTGGGACTGGAGGAGACCGATGTCATGTTCAAGGGAGACATAGAGGTCGTGGTCATTAGTTATTATTTTTTTTTATGAACAATTAATATAATTAAACATTATTTATTATCTTAATTTAAGAAATAATATATTAATTATATAAATATTTCTTAAAATTTATTATTAAAAAAATTGTATTTGTTTAGTTTATTTCATAATAACAAATTTTATATCACAAAAATCATCAAATCTATTAAAAATAAAAATTCATTATAAATGATATACATATATTATTATTTATGAAATAAAATTATTTCACCTAAACATTTAGTTCACATGTTTGTAATTTCAAATAATTATTAATTAACAAAATATTATTGATAAAAAATTTATCAATTAAAATTATAAATGACCACTTTTTAATATAAGAAATAAACTTATAATAAATATTTGCTTTAAAAAACTTATAAAAAATATTAAAAAAAAATTTACTTACCATAAAAAAAAATTCATTATAAATGATAAACTTATAATAAATATTTGCTTTAAAAAACTTATAATAAATATTAAAAAAAAACTACTTACTATAAATATTTTCTTAAAAAACATATAATAAATATAAAAAAAATTACTTACCTCCTTTTAATGTAAAAAATACACCTAAACTAAAAATGAAGGGAAATTTGATTGATAAAAAATTTGGTTCCGAAGGGGAAGAAATAAATTAGTAGAATGATGAAGGAAAATATGGTTGGGGCTTAAATATACACATAAACTAAGATCCGGTTTTATGTTATTTTATCCGCAGGCAAAATAAAAACCGGATGTTTAACATCCGGTTTCCTTTGTCACGTGTGCAAAAAACTGAATGTCAAACATCCGATTTTCTGCACATTGGTAGTGCTCCAATTTTGGCTACAAAACCGAAAGTTTGACTTTCGGTTTTGTGGTCCCCAACTCTTCCCTGCTGAAAAAAAGGATATATATGGGTAAATATATTTGAAAGTAGCATATATGGATAAATAAGTTTTTTAAATGGTATATTTTTGTCATATTCCTTGAAATAATAAAAAAACATTAAGTATTGAAATAATAATTTAAGTATTTAAATAATTTTAAGTATTTAATTATTTTTTATTTATTTTTAATTTTAAGTATTAAAATAAAAAAAATTAATACTTAATTTAAAAATTTTTATGATCTATTGATAGTGTTTTGAAATGCTGAATACTTTTATTTATTTTCATTTAATTTAATAAATACTCCGTATGAGCATCTTGGATAAGTGTCTATGTTGCAATATGGCCATTGGTTCCGTATTTTTGATATCTAGTTCTACAGCAGTGTAGTTAAATCTTATATGTAAAATGGATAATAGAAGTATAGAAGAACATTTTCGTTTTTGTTATAACAAACCGTCACACTCACAACATTAGCTGCTTTTTAATTGTTCGCACAGGCAGCATGGTGCGACTGTAACAAGCAGAACACATGGTTTATCTTCTACCCTTGGGCTTTGGCAGTTGGCAATCGAATACAGAGACAGAAACAAGGTAACAAGCAGTTCAAATATTCTTTTTGGATCCCACAGATCTGAAATTCTCTTCTCTTCTGCATATAAATACAATCAATTGAGAGACGGAAACTGTTTTCTGCTATTTACATCTGTTCAAAACCAAAGCCATCGATTATGACAGTCTCCGCCGACGACCGGTCTGCCGCTCTAAGTGGCGGAGGCTATCGAGATGCGGAGACGCTATTCCGTACGAAACCGATTTCCCAAATTCGGAATGTGGAAGCCACAACGAGAAAACAGATTCAGGACAAGAAGGAGGAGCTCCGCCAGTTGGTCGGAAACCGCTACCGTGACCTCATAGACTCTGCCGACTCCATCGTCCTCATGAAGTCTTCCTGCGAGTCCATCTCTTCTAATGTAGCTTCTATCCAAACTAACATTCGTTCCCTCTCTTCATCTCCTGTATCAGAAACCCCCAAATTTACCAACCCTAATCCTGCCCGCATCCGAATCTATGGGATTGCCTGTCGCGTCAAGTACTTAGTTGACACTCCCGAGAACATCTGGGGATGCCTCGACGAGTCCATGTTTCTGGAAGCCGCCGGGAGATACATTCGTGCCAAGTACGTCCACTACAATCTCATGCAAGCCAACTTTGCTGATGCTACCTCCATCGCTGAATGGGATCACGCCAAGATTTTGTCCAATTTTCCTCTTTTGCAACATCAGTGGCAGATCGTTGAGAGCTTTAAGGCCCAGATTTCACAGCGGAGTCACGAGAGGCTGTTGGATCCGGGCCTTGACATTGGGGCCTATGCTGATGCTTTGGCTGCCGTTGCTGTCATTGATGAATTAGACCCCAAGCAAGTTCTTGGTTTGTTTCTTGATACTAGAAAGTCTTGGATTTTGCAGAAATTAGCTGCTTTTGGCGGTAATGATAATAATGCGGCCACCGGTGAGGCTGTGGTTTCTGTGTTCTGTGAAGTTCTGAAGATCATTCAGGTTAGTATAGGCCAAGTAGGCGAGTTGTTTTTGCAAGTTTTGAATGATATGCCTCTGTTTTACAAAGTTATCTTGTGTTCCCCTCCTGCCTCTCAATTGTTTGGCGGAATTCCTAATCCAGACGGGGAGGTGAGGTTGTGGAAATTTTTTAGGGAAAAATTGGAGTCCGCAATGGTTACTCTTGATAAACAGTACATTGCAAGGACTTGTATGAGTTGGTTGAGAGGCTGTGGTGGCGAGGTTGTAAGTAAGATCAATGGCAAGTACTTGATTGATGCTATTTCCTCTGGTGGAGAGCTTGCATTGGCTGAAAAATTGATAAGAGAGACTATGGACAGTAAACATGTTTTGCAGGGGAGTTTGGATTGGCTCAAGAGTGTTTTTGGGTCAGAGATTGAGTTGCCTTGGAGTCGGATCCGAGAGCTAGTTCTAGAAGATGACTCAGATCTCTGGGATGAGATATTTGAAGATGCTTTTGTTAAGAGGATGAAGACCATTATTGACTCTGCATTTGAGGATTTGGCAAGGGGTGTTAATGTGGAGGACTCCATTTGCACAATTGGAGAGACTGCTGGTGAACATGTTGACTTCCATGCTTACTTGAATAGACCTTCCACGGGGGGTGGAGTTTGGTTTATAGAACCCAACTTGAAGAAGTCCAATCAAGTATCAGGTTACAAGGCATCACCTGAAGAAAATGATTTCCAGAGCTGTCTCAGTGCCTATTTTGGCCCTGAAGTTAGTCGTATCAGAGATGCAGTGGACAGCCGTTGTCAAATTGTTCTCCAGGACCTGCTTAGTTTCTTAGAATCTCCGAAGGCAGTAAACAGGCTGAAAGATTTGGGACCGTTTCTACAAGATAAATGTTATGATAGCATGTCAACTATATTGGCAGAGCTCAAGAGGTACCTTGATAATTTATACACTGCCATGGGAAATGCTGGGAAGGGAAGTCAATCTGTGTCTCCTGCTATAGTTGTTGAAAGATCCCTTTTTATTGGAAGGCTCTTGTTTGCCTTTCAGAACCACACAAAACACATTCCTGTGATACTTGGTTCTCCAAGGTTTTGGGCAAAAGATACTGTGGCTGCTGTTTTTGATAAGTTGCCATCTGTGTTGAGGCCATCTAGAGTTGCCACTGATTCACCTACTGCTGATAGTCCAGGCAAGCAAACAGCCATTGGCTCTAGACGACAGACTTCATCTGCTACTGCTGCTTTACTTGGAGCAAATGAGAATGCAAGCCTAAAATTTGAAGAACTAGCCAGAACCACCAGGAATCTTTGCATCAGAGCTCATAACCTGTGGATATCCTGGTTATCTGATGAACTTTCAAACATTCTTGCTCGGGATCTTGGAAAGGATGATGGATTGTCAGCTACAATCCCCTTGAGGGTAGGTGGTCTTGGCTGGATAAGTTAGTTATCATTTTCTTTCCTTTTCATGTCATATGTATTTCTGTTAAGCATTGTAAAAGGACACATATGCTACTGTAGATTATAGTAATTTAGCTTAATGCATATGTTATTTCTTGTTCCTCCATATTATGCAAAAATTTTTGTCTGGGGTGATAATGGTATGAAGAAAATCATAAGAAATTAAAACAGAATATAAAAGTAAAACCAGAAAAAATTTTCATTCTGAAACAAAAGCTATAAATGGAAAACCTCTGTTTCATTTTCCCCCTTTTTCATGAGCATTTTAATTAGATTGGATTTTTGTACGCTTCATGAGTTATGCATTTTACTTTTATGTTTGATGATTCTCTGTCTGTGTAAAGCTTTTGGTTGTTTGTGTTAGTGGGATTCCAAATTAGTGCAAAAATTTATGTTTAATCAAGTGTTTAAGGATGTTGGGAAGGTAGGTTTCAGATACTTGAAAATCACATGTACCACATGTTTCAATAGACTTTAAATCTTATACTTTCTTTCTTTCTTTTTTTAAAAAAAAAAAAAATCATTACCTACTCTCAAACACAAGTGCACACATTGACAAAGGCAAAAAAATAATTTTCTTTGTGAAAGACCTTGGCCAAGTGGCTCGAGAACTGGCAGCATGTGAAAACCGTGGGTTGGCTTTGTGTGCCAGTGGATACATGGGTGTATATGTTGAGGCCTGTTTTTTTCTGAAAAAAGTACCAATTTTTGGTGAGGAGCTAAATACAACCTTCTGTTTGATTACTTGCACATAAAGTAACTGAAGGAATTTATGATTTGTTGTATTCTTTTGTTCATGCGATGCAAGTGGCTTACAAGTAAGTTTTATCATCTGCTGAATGTTGGACAGGGATGGGATGAGACAGTAGTCAAGCAAGAACAATCTGATGAGAACCATTCTGAAATGAAAATATCACTCCCGTCCATGCCTTCTCTCTATATCATTTCATATCTGTTTCGAGCATGTGAGGAAATCCATAGGATTGGGGGTCATGTACTTGACAAATCCATTCTCCAAAAATTTGCATCAAGACTACTGGAAAAGGTATGCCACTCGACTGGACATCTGATTTTACATAAATGGCAGATTCTATTTCAAGACATATGTGCACATGCACTCTCACCAGTCACCAGCCCATGCGTTTGTATGGGTGCATGTTTGTGTATGTGTGTTATATTTAATCTTATCGCTATGGTTCTTGTGTAACGTATGCTTGTGTAATGTGTATTAGACTCACCAGTTGCGCCTCTTGAGCATTTTGGTCGTGTTGTATTGTGGAATTATGATATCTGTTTATTGTTCCATTTTCTCTTCCTTGTGTAATATTTAGTCATTCTGATGTAGAAGCAAGAGGGCTTATGAAATGCTGGTTTAATTTTAAATAGCAGCATTTTGATTGTTTGTTTGGTGAATTGGTTGGAAAAAGTTTAAGATTTTTCCGGATTAGCATCTGCTTTGCATTTACGCTATGGCATATTTGGCTACCTTATTGTGTTCTTCCTGTGGAGCTTTTAGGGGAATTTTGCTGGTTTATATACATCTTCTGAGATTGGAGGATCCTTCTATTCTAATCCTTTTTCTGCTTTTGTTAGTTTCTTGTATTCTATTTAAGAGGAAAGCTTATCTCCTACTTTAAGTTCTCTTCTAGGTTAGTAAATCACTTTTTTTTTTTTCTTCTCTCTCTGTGAAAAAAGAGAGTGAATTTTTATAAAGTGTGACTAGTTTATCTATTTCATAATAATAAATCATGAAATTCCTTTGCCTATTTCACCATAATAATTAATGAGTTCCTTTTCTTTTCTTTGGTTTGGTTTGCTTTCTTAGTAGTAAAGCTTTATCCTTTCTGTTTCATCTCAAGCAAAGCTCCCGTGTGATTCACAAGTGACTATAAAGTATGTTTTCTGACTTTCAAGAGAATGTTGTATTGCTCCAAGTAAAATTTGTTTTTGCCCGTGTACATGGTTAGTGTTGATTTGAATTTTGCGGGTCAGGTGGTTGGAGGATGAATTTAATTGTTTTTCATACCCTTCTTTTGCAAAGAAAATAATGCAATTTTACTTTATTTCCACCTGCTTTCTGCTTATCTTCTTTGTTTTGCCAATTTCTTTCATAGTAAACTGCTTGCTACTCATAGACCTAATTTTTGGTGGATAATAATTTGTATTTTCTGACAGCTAGTATTCTTTAGTTGGTTTCGTACCCAGTTCATTACTTCAAGTTCTATCCTCTGAAGGACTGAAGTAGTTTTATGTTTTTGAAGCTGGGTTGTTGTTCTTTTGTACTTTTGAATTGTTTATCTTCACTGCAAAGAGCTGGTATTTGCTTTCATGTATTGCTGTTTTGCTTTCCATCCTCCCTTCACTTACAATCTTTTTTTTTTTTTTTTTTTTAACCTTATGTGGGATTTCATTTTATTTCTTTTTTGTGAGGTGGTCCAGTACGTTCAGAGGAAATTAGTTTTTTCCTAAGGTTGGCTAATACTACAAACTTCAATGCTAATATTTCATGCAGCTTATTGAAATTTACGGGGAATTCCTTTCTTCTAGAGAGTCTCATGTATCTCAAGTGTCAGAGAAAGGAGTTCTACAAATTCTGTTAGACCTGAAATTTTCGGCAGACGTCCTTTCTGGGGGTGATTACAATACAACTGAGGATTTATCTAAAGTTCCTACGGTGAAGATTTCTTTTAGAAGGAAGCAAGAGCACAGCCAAACAAAGTCTGTCTTTAGAGAGCGTATTGATGGGTTAATCAATCATTTTTCGCAAAATTTGGATCCTATAGACTGGCAAACGTAAGTTTCTTTTTCTTAATTTATATTAGAAACTTCCCTACACATGTAAAAAAAAGTATGGAAACATATGAGCTTATGTCACTTCTGAATTTTAAATATTTGTGATGATAGTTGTTAGGTTTAGTTATCATGATTGTATCTCATGCTGATCAGCCATGATGTACCCTTGAAAAGGTAAAAATGTTTATTAAGGATTACCTAGAATTTTTGGCTTGAGAATCAATTCTGAGTTGGAAAATGAGACATGGCTGGTATTCTCTTTTGAAGGTCAAGTTTTGAGGCCATGGTGAAAGTTGGAAAAGGAGACATCACATATTTGCAAAGAGCATATTGTATAAATCCTATTTGGATCCTAGCCTTGCTTTAATGTTACTGAATTGCTGTGATTTTGAAAGTTAATATAAAGATTGCTAGGGTTATAGATGAGATTGCTTTGCTTTTTTAGCATATGGTTGCACAAATTATTTAGGTTCTGAATTTGTATTGTAAAAAATTGTACCCAAAAAAAAATAGGAAAATCTTTTCTAGTTATTTCTATATGCCCTGTCTGGGTTTGATATTACAATTTCTAATTTATAAGGCAGTAAGAAATAGGAACTATTCACAAGTAATGTTATCATATATTTATAAATTTTTTATTTTTTGAGATACGGTGGCAAGTAATAAGTGGAGGCATTCTGTTTCATGATGAAATTTTTATAGTTGTATTTGTTATGAATTTTTTCGAAGTTTTATTTGAATGCAATAGAGCTCAATGTTTTAGGGAAACTTCACTAGTTTTTAGCTGTCTTTAGGATTTTGTTATGTAACCTAATCTTAGCTATGATGTCCATTGGAGCAGGGCTTGATGCCTTGGAAATTCAGAGTTTGAAGCTCAGAATGTTTTATCATTCTTTTGCTTTCTCAAACAAGAACATAAGAACGATTAGGTGTAGAAAAATTAAGACTGAAAAGAAATTGAGATTAAGAGAGCTTTGGACAATACCTGCTGTAATGTAGTAGAGAGAGAAAAGAGGAAGAGAGAATTATGAAGAGAAAACTAGGCACCAAACCTTTCAAATCAAATTCCTATAATTTTATTATCAAAACTTAGGAAATAACTGAAATTTGTAGGTATTTATGGAAATTTAATACTTATTTGTACTACTATTAGGATTAAGAATCCCAATTAGGAAAATTCGGAACCAAATACTAAAAAAGATAGGAAACAACAACTAGATAGTTCTAATGATGATAAATTTTCCTAAATTGTAGTAAAATCAAAATTTGAATTTCATAATTAAAAATTTAATCAAAATAATCCCTGAAGTTTCCTTTATTGCAATTTCTTACATCAATTGGCATCAATTCTCCAATATTTTGTTCCAAAACTATGGCTTGTATTATTTGTAGTACAGACTGGTTAGTACATGACATCCTTGTACTTGATTCTCTTGTTCTTCTTTTGATCATATCCTTGAGAATCCTGAGACTCTAGGGCACTTGTGCAAAATTTAAGTCCTTAAAATCCCCTTGAAATAACATGTTCTAATGCTGCCTGTTTTGATTCTATTCTTCTTAGCTTTCCTATGTGACTAATGTTGCTCCTAAATGTGTGCTACACTATCTACATTTAAGGGGTTTCTTTCTTTGGTGCTCTTCTTTAGATTATTTACATTTTGAACCAGATTAAGGATGGTTGAATATCTGCATTTTCTGATTTTTTTTTTCATTGAAGGTACGAGCCATACCTCTGGGAGAATGAGAGACAGTCGTACCTACGACATGCAGTGCTCTTTGGATTCTTTGTGCAACTGAATCGGATGTACACAGACACTGTGCAGAAACTGCCCTCTAATCCAGAGTCAAATATAATGAGATGCTCTACTGTTCCTCGTTTCAAATACCTTCCAATCAGGTTCTTCTTTATTCATAGCATATTTTTCATGAGCAGGGGTGATAAAAGATCCTAAAACGAAAAACCTAACTGAAATTCAAAAAAATATAGTTTACAAAATTTGGATTTTTTTCAGTTTTCATTTGTCCAATTTCTCTGTGTTCTGGTTCAGTGTCAGTGTTACCATTTAAAACTTTTACAGTTCACCAATCAAACCGCTATGTATGTCACTTCAATATAAATAAATTCACATCACCACAAACTACAGCTTTTTTAGGTTTTTCCATTTCATCATATTTAAAATGGAGGGATTCCTCTTATAAGAGGTGATATCCCCTCTTAGATGATATCCAGTCAATGTGGGATCATTCCCCGTATCACCCGGAGTAAAATTAAGAAAAGAGATGCACTATCTACTTATTATCAATGTGGGACAAATTGTCAAGACAGAAAATTTGCTACAAGTTTTCAAGCAGACAAAATTTTTATTCATGAAGTGTCCTACAAAGAGCATCGTCTAATTTTATCATTTAAATTAATTAGTTAAACTACCTCTGCCTTTCTAATCTTGAGTGACTTTTTTGGTGATTCGAAGTAGAATCCACGGAGATTATGTGATTACTGGGTAAATGACAGAAGTTTTCTTTTCTTCAGTACATATGTGTTTTAGATTTATCACCATGAACCTGATTAAGACTGTCCATCCTTGTGAAGAAATATACAATTAATGCAGGTTAAGTTGAAGTTCCATTCAAGTTTAAATGCTTTAAGCAATTTAGCAAATTGCCTTTTTAAATCTTGTGATGTGAGACATGTTCCATTTTGATTAGAAGAAAATATGTCAGGAGCTGCCTTCACTTATTATGGCAGCTTAGCTCTTTCATATTAATTTTCATCAACTAGCTTTTACCTAGGCCTTATGAGGTGTGGCTCATTTTCTTGTGCTTAGTCAAATGGGCCTTATGGTGTTGCTTAATCCTACTTTTGGTTAATTTATCTTGTGTTAAGTTTCAGTTTTGACAAATTTTCAAACTAATGGAATCGATTCAGTCTGAAAGTGTACTTGCGGTTCAGTTACCCCTATGTATACTCTATATTTTACAACTTCATATTTTATTTATATCTTTTAGCTGAGATCAAGTCTAGCACTTCTGTACGGCAAACACTTATCACTGTTCAAGTTCATCATTTGCATTTTAGCATGGGTTTTCACATTTAATTTCATCTTAATTATCCAGTGCGCCGGCATTGTCTTCAAGAGGAATGCCTAAGACATCCATTCCGGCAGCTTCAGATGATATCTCTTCAAGAAGTTCCTGGAAAGCCTATACCAATGGGGAGCTTTCACAAAAGATAGATTTGGATGACAACTCAAGTTTTGGTGTAGCAGCACCTATTTTTAAGTCTTTTATGCAGGTGTGTTTTCAGTGCTGGTGTTCTTCCCTTAAAATGCTTTTCTTTTTTAATCTTGTGGTTCAAATCTCAAAGGAAAGGCATTACATGTTATAACAACAAAACGGCAATTCAATCTCTGACATGTAAAACCCTGCCAGTAGGGCTAGACTTCAGTTTCCAAATTAATTGGCTGGGTTGAGTAGGTCATAGTATCAGATGTTTGCCTTACAAATTTGTCTTTCGAGACCATGGAATTGTATTTTGCCAGATGTTATACCTTTTCTAAACATGAGAATTGGCAAAATAGAATTGATCAATAATCTCAAATTTGGGAATTCTAAAACAATATTAAATTGGAAGTGAGCTTTCTAAACAAGAAAATCCAAGGTGAATATAAAAACCCTGAATTCATTTACCTAAATGGACAATTTGCAAGAAAAATCTGAATTTTCAGTATTAAGAATTAAATTAGAATAATCCCTAAATCTTGTTTTCCTTGCCTGCATCTCAATGTTATTATGATGGCTTTGAGTATGGTTCAGTTACTAATGTTGAGGAGTAAATATTTCTGCAGTATGCACTTTGAGTATTTGCTATTTGACTAAATAGTATGCACTTAGTATTTACTATTTGACTAACTAGTTTTAAGTTACATTTTTTTATACGAGTTGGTCCCAGAAGATAAAATACAAGTAGTACTAATTTTCTCTTTTTTGTCATAATAACGAAATCTGGATATAATCTGGCTATTACATTCTATAAATAGTTTAATAATTGTTTGCTTAATTCAATTGGTTGAAAAACATGGGATGTGATAATGAATCCACAATTGTGTCAACAATTTCCCTTGTAAAATGGACAGGTTGGCAGCCGGTTTGGAGAGAGCACGCTAAAGTTGGGATCCATATTAACTGATGGGCAAGTAGGCATATTCAAAGACCGATCAGCAGCTGCCATGTCAACATTTGGTGATATTTTACCTGCTCAAGCTGCTGGTCTTCTTTCATCCTTTACTGCTACCAGATCAGACTCCTGATTACTACTATTTTTCTGTCCTCTTCTTTCCCCCACTTAGTTGCATACTTCATCCAATAAAGAGCACTAAGAAATTCCTCAAATATAGAGGTTATGATACAGAAGTTCCAGTGACTTCTTGAGGCTAGTGGAGAGTCTATATATATATGATGTATAGATGAGAAATGAGAAGATGCAGAGGAAGCAAACAGGGGGGTTTGAAACTGTTAGAAAAAATGGTTATGTTTGAAGAAAGATGGAAAATAGGGAATTTTAAATGGAGCAACTGGGAAATGATATGTTTCTCAATCTAGATTCTACATAGAGTCGTAAAAAGTAGTGATTTGAAAAAAATTTCAGGTTTGTATCTTGAGTTATCTCGTACATAGAAACCATTGCCTCCACCATATCACAAAAAGAAGGGAAAGAAATTATATCTAGTCTGAGGTGGTGATAATGGACCTGAATATCTAGAAGGTGGTTGTCTTGGTTTACAGTTGTGAGATTTTCTGTCGTACGGATATGGTCTGTATGGAATGATAGCATTGGCTTGATTCTGCAACCAGACCAGAGACTAGAGAGCGGCTTTATGGGGTTTCCTTTGTGGAACTCATTGGATTT
The DNA here is from genome assembly GCA_947687605.1 of Reutealis trisperma. Classification (NCBI taxonomy): domain Eukaryota; kingdom Viridiplantae; phylum Streptophyta; class Magnoliopsida; order Malpighiales; family Euphorbiaceae; genus Reutealis; species Reutealis trisperma. The sequence goes on along the minus strand of CANTUT010000016.1, from coordinate 85,490 downwards.
ATCTTGCTGAAAACCTTGGTGGTTGAACTGTTGCATGGTGTATATGATAGCAGTTTCATGGCGCATATGATAGCAGTTTCATGGCGCCTATGTATCTCCCTGCCTCGGTGGTTCAACCATAATGGGGAGCAAAATGGATTTTTTTTTTTCTGTTTCTGTTTAAACTTCAGAGTAAATAATATAATACCTCCTGGTAATGGGCATTTTTCTCAATTTTGCGCCTCTGGAACAATTACTTTCTACGTTTCAAAGAAAGAAGCTCAAACGGAAAAACGAAAGGTGGGACGTATTAACACAAACTGTCCCGAGTATTCAATGGGAGTGAAAATGAAAAACCAAGTAAATTACTAAATAATCTAATATTTTTAGTTTCTAAGGTATTAAAGTGTTTTATAATATAATAATTTGAGTACTAAAGCATATTCTTTGGAAAAAAAAAAAAAAAAGTACTGAAGCATACTATATTTTAAAATTTTAATAAAGTCTTAGGGGTAAAAAGTATTGGTTGTCATTAATATGTTTTTAGAACTAGATGACGGTATTAATTTTGAAATAGTTCGAGTTATTTTTTTTTAAAGAAATAAATTATTAAATCTTGAAGTATATAAACTTTAAGAATATTAGTAGTAATTTAAAAATAAATTGAAAAAGGGATTGTTACATAAATTAAATTAAAAACTACAAAAAAATCAACTTTTGAACTTTCAGATTTTTTATTTTGCAAAAATAATCTAAATTTTTCTTATCATTTACAATTTTATCATCTCTTCTTCTTTTTGCCTGTCAAATTAGTTTCACTTCCTTTTAAAATTAAAAAATTAATTTAATCACATTAAATTTTATTTATTAAAATTCAAAATGAATTAACTATTAATCTATATTTAAATTAAAAAATATATAATTTATATAAATTTATGTATTAGATTTTTCATAAATTTATACAATATCATTTGTTTCTTATAAAAATTAAATTCATTTTTAAATTTTCGTTACAACCAATAACAAATATAGATTCTATAATATTAAATTTCAAATGAAAACTACCAACCGAAACTCACAATTCACAATTATTTGGTAATGCAACTCTCTTAGTAGTAAATCATACACCACTTATGTTTGAAATTTCAACTATATAAAAAATCACAGTAAATAATATATATTAAATAATAAATAGTATATTTTTAGTAAATAATTAGTATATAATATTATTTAATATTTATTTTATAGAATATGTTAAATAAAATTCAATATATTTTTATAATATAATTAGTATTTTTTACTATTTATAAAAGTTGTAGATTTCAAATAAAATAAAAGTCACAGCAAATAGTATATATTAAATAAAAAATAATACATTTCTTATAAATAATTAGTATCTAATATAAATTCAGTATACTTCCCAATGTAATTAATATATACTAATGTTTAAGTGATGAATTTGGGACAAAATAAAAAGTCAATAAATAATATACATTAAATAAAAAAATAGTATTTTTAATAAATAATTAATATATTTATTTTTAATATTTAATTTTATTTTTTAAAAAAAATAAAAAAAATAAATGTTAAATGAGATAATCTTACAAAAGAAAAATCATAAAATATTTACTAAACTAATCCAAAATTATTATCAATTCTATTAAATTAATGATCCATTATAAAAAAAACGTAATAAGTTAAAAATAAAAAATAAATATTGAAAAAAGTAATTAGAGAATATAAATTTAAAAAAAGAAAACTGAAAAGACTTTAAATATGAAAATATTAAAAAGAAAAAAAAAAAAAAAAAAAGGACCTAGAGGTGGATTCCTCATTGAAAAAGGCGTTTGGGTCTCAGCCGGTGTTGCTGTGGATGAGATTTTGTTTTGGAAGTGGCAAAACATTCACAATTTTAGCGTCATCTTTCAATTTTTCAGTCCATCTTTTCTCCTTGTAACTTATTCCTTCTATTTTCTCTTATTTTTAACCTCGCTTTCCATTGTCGTCTTCTTTGCTACTCTAAAATTCTCTCAAAGTATAAATACTCATATAATGAGATTAATTAGAGAGATTTAAATGATGAAGTGAAATTAAATTAATTTCCAAACCGAATTAATAAATTTGGATTGTCAATTTTTAAATTAAATTGAATTATTAAATTTTAACAAAATATGAAATGAATTTGGAGGATTTATTTTTTGTGCTAACTTATATCATATATTGATTATTAACTAATGTCTGTGGTATTAGTACTGTTAGTAATTTAATTAGAAAACAATAAATTTTCTAAAAGGAGGCTGATAAAAAAAAGCTGACAAAGTTTAGTTGGTGAACAAGTTGGGACAAATATGGATAAAATGATTAAATACATTTGAATAAAATTTTTTATTTTCCTTTAGTAATAATAATAATAAAATTTAAAAAATATAGAAAAATTATAGCCTACACTCGGATGTATACACTTATTTTATATATTAAATTAATAAGCGATGAGATATTTTATTAAATATGATTTTTTTATATATTTTTTTATTTAGTGAAAAGATATTAATAATTTTTTGTTGTATATATTTTTATCTCATTAAATTAATATATATTCAATATATGGAAGAATTATCCGAGAGTGCAACCATTATACCTACAAAATGGGTTATTGGTTTGACATCCGAATTCTAACAGGCCTGTAGGTGGAATTCATCCCTAGAGTATGGCTCTCTCATATCTTATTCTCCAGCAAAGTAGGCATCAACTTTTTAAAAATTTTAATTTAAAGCTGTAATATTATTTTTGACATTTAAGCATTAATTGTCACATTAATAATCATTTTATTAAGATACGCGTGTTGGTCCTCATCCATAAAGGTATCTTAAGAGAATTTAAATACGAGCTAATTTGTCTATTTTTATATCAAGTTAATATTTTACTTTTTATTTAGGCTGATTGATTAGATTTGTATAAAAATTATTGAGTAGATTACTGTAACAAATGTTATTTATTAATATATAAAACGAATTGCATTAAGCTTAGAGGAGTGCTTTTTTATAACAGTGGTTAATAAGGAAAGTTGACATTGGAAAAATTTGTCTTCAATCCAACGATGAAATCAAATGAATATAAAAAAAAATAATGATCACCATTTAAAAATAGTTTACTCTATAATTTTTCTCACTAAAATTTTTTTCTAGAACTAAAACTAGGAAGAAACTAAATATTCTTCTTTATTAAAGTTTTAAAATGAAAGGGCCTTTGCCAGGTCAAATATTTGGCCTCTAATATTATTATTCATCTCATAAATCTAAATTCATTTAAAAAAAAAAAAAAAAGAAAGAAAAATTCAGTACAATATTATGATCAAGCTCCGATCGGTTGGCTAGCAAAAGGTATTGAAGAAGAAAGAAATAAATATACAGTAAGTGCCAAGCTGGATCATATAGTCATGTTCGTGGAGATGGTATTAGATTATTAGTATTACACACTATTTAATAAAAAAAAAAGTAATGTATTGACTTGACGTTTTTGAAAGAGAGAGAAGCTAGAAGGGGACAAAAGGCACGTAATTAAGGAAGAAAAGGGATATCGCTGCTGAAATGTTCTTTTGTTCTTCCATCCAATTGTCTCTGTAATATTTCCTTTATATATATATATATATTCATTTTAATTAAATAAATAAATATCTAATTGTATGCGTATAAATTGGTGGGTGGGAAAGCGTGCAAATGCCAAACTCCAAGAAGGAAGAAAGAAAAGAATAGTCAAGGGGGGATCTGATGTCACATGAAAATGAGTAATGCTGAGGAGGTGAGAATGGAAGACAAGGATGAGTCAAGTCATACTCTCTCTCTCTCTCATTCATCAAAGATTGATTAAAACATTAAATCAAAAAGCAGATGTAATCAAAGAATCAAGAAGAAAGGAGGGGGTGGGCCGGTCATAGTGTTGGCACTGTCCAATAAATGCCATGTCATTGAGTTGGACAAATCGCATGTCTTAAAATGTTAAATTAATTAATAAGAAAGTAAAGCGAAAAAGGAGTGGGGCCCCCTGAGGGACAACCCGAAATAAATGCAAAAGCTTAAAGTCTCTTCTTCTTATTTCTCTTTGGCTTCGAAAGGCGTGCAACTGTCGGGATATCCCCTTACCTTTAAAACCGTCCCTTTCACTTCATCACACGCACTGCTCCTTTCCTCTCTCCCTTTCCATGATCTTTTTTCACTTAAGCTAATTTGTTTTAATTAATTGAACAGAAGTAGTGTATCAATATATCCCATTAATTAATTTAATTAGCTAGTCTTTAATTTTTCCTTTCCACCAAACAAACATTACATTATATTTTACAATTATGAAATCATAAAGTAGCTTAGATACGGTAAGAAGCGATGACCAAATATGTATTTGACTTTCTTATAAATAAAAAATAAAAAATAATTTCAATGCATGCACGAATGAGATGACATGTTACATGTGCATAACATATACCATCCATAATGCATGCATGCGTCAGCAATTTATGTGAGTTGATGAATAAGAGAGAGAGAGAGAGAGGGAGTAAGTAAGGCTGGCCTGGCCTGGCCATGCATTTAAAGGTAAAGACATCATTGCAAAAGTACGTCATCATTGTCATGCAAATAATGCGATGTTTTTTACTACGTTTTGAATCAAAAGATCGATTAAAGAAAGGTTAAAAGCAGTGTTCCATATTATGCTTTTTTTTTTTTTTTAATTATTTGTTTAGCAAGAAAAAAAAAAAAGATTTCATTTAAAATTTCAACTCCCATCTTTTCTGTTCTAGCTTTTATGCTTTGGATTTTTTTTTTTTTTTAAAATTTGCATTACAGTGCGAATATTAAATGACTCTTTTCTCTGTTGACATTTCCTCTGCAACCGCCTTTCATGCTTCTGGCGGAGAGAGAGAGAGAGAAGGATTTTTTTTTTTTTTTTTTTTAATTTGCTGGGTCTCTTTTTAATTTCTCACCCACCTCTAGCTCTGTCCTTTTGTCTCATTCAGTTGTCTTCTGTTTTATTCGGGAAATGCCTTTTGCTTAACAGTTTCCATTCCTTTCTATCTAATTCAGCTCCTCAATCAACCATTTAATACCTCATCCCTCCATCTATATATATATATATATATATATATATATATATCGCTTGATCTGTTAAAAGTATATTGTCAAATCAAAATGAAAACATCCAAATATTAAAATTGATAGATTATCTATATATTTGAATTGTTTAGCTTTACATGTTTTTTATGTAACAAAATTATTTCTTAATTATTTTATTTTTATTAAAAAAAAAATCTTAAAAGTTTCTTTCCATACTTTTTAAAAAATTAATAATACTACAAATCATTCTAATATTTACATTTTTATTTCACTTTTATATAAAATAAAATATAATATAAAAATTTCAATTTCAATTCCATTTTATATAACATGAGAAATTTAAAATATAATATTTATTAGATTATATTGCATTTTGTATAACTTAATCTATATTTTGATAGATTAATTATTTTTAAAATTTTATGTTTCAATTATATATGTGCATATTGAAAACATGAAAAAAATAGTCAAGGGCTTGGCTCCCTCTTTGGGCTCATCTTTGCCAATGGATGAAAACACTGACTCGTACATCTGTTTTTAGTCAAAACATATCAATATCTTTTTTTCTTCATATGTTATTATATGTTACATTGGATGTGCGTATATACCAAGTACTTTTCTTTCAATTTGTTATTTTGTTCTACTAGGATAATACTTATTAGCGTCATTATATATATATATATATGCCTCTCATACTAGGAAAAGATCTCTCAATGCTCTAACTTCCATCCGATATGAGAGTGCCCATTTTGTTTTAGGAACATTTAGTGCCAAAGTTACTGAATGGGTAAAATGCCACCAAAAGATTTAATTTTACATTTGAAAGAAAAAAATATCCAATGACTTTGAAATAATTGAACAAGGAGCTGTAACCCATAATTGTAATGACCCAACTACAACAGCAGAGCTCTATCAAATGAGCTATATCCCCCTAAACCAGGTAACTCAAGAGTTATTTAGAATTTTTTTTTTTTTTGCATGTTAAGTAACTACTTTAAAAATTAAGGATTAATTACCCGTTTGATACTTCAATTTTGTATTGTGTTTCAAAATGGGTACCAAACTTCAATTTATTTCAATTTAATAACTAAATTTTGATTTTGTATTAATGGTAAGTTGCTCATTATTAGTTATTTTATGTATATGTGGCAATCAAAATCCACATATGGAAAATAACTAATCAGCACATTCATTTAAGTAGTGGATCTTATATTTTATTTTAGTCATACTCTACTAGTGATGGATCTAAAAATTTGGTTGGTGGGAGTAATGTAAGTACACACAGATATATATATAAATATAACAATACAATAAATATAAATTATAGAAAATATAAATATAAAAATATTATATTTTAAAAAATATAATTAAATTTCGTTAGAATATCAATATTAATGAATTTAGACAAAAAATAAAATTAATAATTAGATTTAAGATGTTTATTTATTTTTAACCATAAAAATTTTTAAGTATATTATTTTTTATCAAAAATTTTGAATATTATTAATTTTATTTATATTTATATTGATTGCATTAATTTAATTATATGTGTGCATATATATTGTCCCAATTGATCAAATTTTCTGGATCCGTCACTGATGAGTTATGATTAAGAGAAAAAAATAGGTTACAACTTAAATGGCACAGTGATTAATTGTTTGCTATATGGATTTTTGATTGGCACATACGCATAAAATAATCGGAAATTAAAGAGTGACTTACTGTTAATACAAAATCAAAATTTAGTTATCAAATTGATACAAATTAAAATTTGGTACCCACTTTGAATATAGTACAAAATTTAGATACCAAACAGGAAATTAACTTAAAAATTAAATTCTATGAAGTCATATGTGATTATATTTTTTTAAAATTTAATTAAAATTTATATAGATGAAAACATATATTATATTTTTATTATTTTTTCAATCAGCCTGTATATAATAAATGTGGTCCATATATTTTCTTTATGTTAATATTTAAAATTATCAATAATACTAGTAATAATAATAATAAAAATAAAAATCCGCTCAAAATAGGAGCTCCACACTAGTAATTAATAAGATTCATATAATAATTTAGAAATAGTAAAAGAGGATATATGTAATTTATCATTTTTGAAAAATTCTCAATAATATCTGCTTCAATTAATACTCACCCATAGGAACCAACAAAATACATATATATATACAACGGGTGCTTTAATCTAGTGGTAATTTGAGGTCAATTTAGAAGTACTAAAGAAATACCATGCATCCATATATCTAAAGTATTTACAAAGAATAAAATGTTTTTTTTTTTTTGTGGACATTTTTTTTAATAAACAGAGGAATTATTGTTAATGGATAGTATATATATACTAAAACAACAAATCAAGCTTAGCCAGCACAAAGAAATTACAGACCATGTAGCTAGCAATTCACAAACCAAATAACATGTAAAACACTCAAATGAAAAGTCGGTTATGACTGCTTGAACCTTGCACAAATCAAATTGCACCACGAAAATTAAGTTTGATAATCATTAATCATTATATAATAATTCCGACGGTCATGGGAAAAGCTTAAAAATATGAATATATATATAGTAAATCTGGCCAATGCATATTGTTGATTTAATTTAGTTTCCTGGTAATTAAAATAAACTAGGAGTTGAATTTTTGATATTCCTATCTTTGAAAAATCGTTATGTACAAGAAAGAAGTGTGGGGGTAGAGTAGCTATTGATGCAATAGTTTAATCATGAAGTGGTCACATGGGATTCCGAACCATTTAAAGAAAGCACATACAATAATCTACGGTTGAGTCACCAACTAGGAAACAAAAGAAATTAAAAGGAAAAGCTAGCTTCAAATTGAAAATAACATTGTTGTCTGTTTAACTGTTTAAATAGAAAATTTCAAAGGGATGGAAACAAAAGCAGTCCATATATATGCCTGCCATGGCACATTTTAAGAGGCAAAAACCCCACGAAATACTGGTGTTACTGTGATTGCTGGAGGTGCAAGTACAATTTTGGCAAGGCAAACATATATATATATATTTCCTTTAGATGATTAGAGAGTTGAAATAGAGAAAAAGTAAAGACATAGCAAAATTTGTCTATGCAACGGGTATTAATCAAGGTTAAATATCGCCCTCTCTTGTTTCACTGAATCCTTCAAAGCCCCCTGCATAAATTTAGTCAAAAACAATAAGTATTAAAATTATGAATTCAAAACTAGCCAGTGTTGTAGATTATATATAGGTGCATGTGGTGCCAATTAATATTAGATGAGTATACTGTGTTGCACAAGATACAACCGTGTGAATTACAGGGCAATTCCTGATTTAGGACATTGAATTATAGTGTTACAAATTTAGAAAATACTCACTCTTAATCAATTAATTAATATATTTTAACATTAATTAATTAATTTATACTAGAATATTGCTTGGTAGTTATTTTGGTCAACAAGGGATTTGACTACCTGTTAAAAAAATTAATTTCTTTTTTTTTTATCTATATTGACCAAGCCTATACATTTAGAATAAGTAAAAATTTTTTCTAAGAAAATAATAAGTATTTAATATATAAAGGTCTAATAAATGATTTTGGTTTAGTAGTATTAACAATTATGAAATTATATGTTTGAATTCTCAGCTCAAAGTTAAATTTATATATATATATATATATATATATATATATATATATATATATATATATATATATAAATATAATTACAAGGACATTCTGGTACTGTGTATTTGGCTTACCCTCATGAATTACACTAAGCTAGAAAGGAGGAGAAACATATATATATATATATATATATATATATATAATTAATATCTAGATTTTGATTTGTTTAACCCTAATTCCAGAGAAATCTATATCATGGAGTGCAAATTTTTCTTTTTTTTTTTTGGGCTCAGTATCATCATCTTGTTGTTATTGATATTGTGTGTGTGTCTATATATATATATATATAGTGAATAATAATAATAATAATAAAGATAGCAGGAGGTGGGAAAAGTAACATACCAGAGAATAATAAGAAAATAAAAGTAATTAAGAGGGATCAATGGTGCGGCGATCATCTCCACCAGCAGCCCTGGGTTGCTGGAACTGACTGAGTTGTCCAATGCTTGCTGCAGAGACATTCATGGCGAGAAGGCTTGCATCGTAGTTGTTGGCAGAATCAAAGGTCCTCATCATCTGCTGCTGCTGATGATCTCTGGGGAAGAATTGGTGGTGGTAGTGGTGGTCCCTTCCCCCACCGCCTGCTCCGATGAGATTGATCCCAAGGTGGTTCTGCTGATGGTGGGTGGTAGCAGCAGCGGCAGCGAATAGTCCGGCATGGCCTCCAGTGATGCCCAAATTCTGATATTTGGAGAGTTCAGATTTGGCACAGCTGAGATCCATCTGTAGCTGACGTAGTTGGTGCTGGAGGAGAGAGATGACCCCAACGCACCCATACACAGGGTCGCGGAGGCGCATGTCGGCCTCATATGCCAAGGAATTCACAGCATCCTCGCGCTGAGAGGGGTGCAGCTCGTTTAGAAGTTTTGTCACATTACTTGCCCCAAACACTTTGTGCACGTTGGCGAATTTTTGGGGCTGATCCGGTGGAAAGTACGGGGCAAACACACATTCCGGTTGGCACTTTCGCCTCAGAAATTTGCAGGCAGCACATGGAGAATTTGATGACGATGCCATATATATTCTCCCCCTTCTCCTCTGCCATATAACAAGAAGTTATTAAACACAAAATTTTTCTGTAATGGAAATATATATATCTATGTCATTATAACGTACGACTTTGCTAGTTAGGGGCCAAGGGACAATCAATAAACCCTAAGTTAATGAGTGTATTTGCTCTTAGACATTAGACATGATATGCTCGATAAAGATGTAATAAAAAAAAAAAAAAAAGACTTGAAAAGATGTACTAATTTCCGAGAGAAACATACATATTATAATATCTATTGGCGGAAATGACTGGTTTTAGGGTTTAGGAGAAGAGAGATCCTCATAATAAAACAAATGTACAAATTAAATCAATGCAAAAGAAATAATTTGTTGGAAAATTCTATGCATTTAAAAAAAAATGGAAACTGAGGTTATTACCCTTGCTGCAGGATCTCTGCCTATAATTACTAATTAACAACTTGTGATATACTTTCTTTTTTAGCTGGAAATTCAGAGATCTAGCTCAAATAGGATAAATATGGTAATATGTATATGAGCAAAAATCTTGTGTAGAGAATTGCGGCTGCTACCAAATTGATCACTCTCTGTATTGCTGGGTTGCGCACCCAACCCAGAAACCCTAACAAGTAGTAGCTGTACGAGAGAGGACTAGTTTTGGATAGAAATTTTAGCGGTAGGTTTGTGGATTGGATCTCGTGTAGTAAAGTTTAATTATAATTTGTTTCGCCTTTTTCAATGGAAAGGTTCGGGGGAGCAGATCTCGCTTGAATTCATAGAAACAAATTTAATTAATATATCATATACCTGTAAAGTAAAGTAAAGATGATCATGATAGCTAGGAGAGAGGGGCGACACATCTCGGGATGAACCCCAACCCCAAATACTATAAAATTATAGTAAAATATAATAATTGCAAACGAGTATAATTAATTAAGTAGCTTCATCATATCAAACCATACACTTATATCACATATATAGATTTACTTATATTTTATAATTAAAAAAGAAGAGAGAAATATGGACTGTGAGAGATCTTGGGATATCGAAGAATTTCCCCAATTCTCTTCTTTACTTTTTCTCTGGAAACATTTTTTTTTTTTAAATAAATAAATAAAGAAGAAGAAAAAGAAGACACAATATTCATCTACCTAAATGGTAATGGTAGATAAAGGAATTGTAGTAGTACTAGCTAGTGCGTGGGAGTAGTGCACGGTGAGTTACCAGTTCGACCCACGTATTCAGTCAAAACTTATTTCTTAATTAGTTTCAAGTCTACTTTTTTGATGAAGAAGAAAGGAAGGATCTCTTGGCTGGCTAATAAGCAAAACCTTTGTAATATGTGTTTCTTTCTTCTTCTTTTTTTACCTTGGAAGCAGCGAATTGAAAGATGTGAAACCCCTCTTTAATGCCCGCTTTCTGGAAAAATATTGAAATAAAATTGAATGATGATGAAAATAATAATAAAGGGTAGTGGGTTCATGCAAGAATGGCCTCTTTTTTGCTCTCTTATCGTTTCTATTTCTTCGCCGGAAACAAATGGCATAAAGATGATGAATAGATAGTTAGGGGTAGAGAGAGAAAGAGAATGGAGGTAGTATTACTCAGCGATGGAGAAGGGGAAAGTCCCCCCAGGACCAGAGGCTAAGGAGACGCGGAGAAAGCAAACACAGACCGTGAGTGAGAGAGAGAGAGAGAGAGTGTGAGGTTGTGTTTGTTTGTTCTTATATTATTACTCCCTATTCAGACTCCTCAGAGATTTGGAGCATGTTGTGTTGTTTTGACATGACATTTCCTCTCTCTCCCTCCCTCTCTCTCTCTCTCTCTCTCTGTGTACACTACACTAGTAGTAGTAGAGTATTTATCTTTCTTTCTTTCTAGTACCATCTTTTTCTTCCATTCATTTAGCCGTTCAGGTTGTGCATCTCATCGTCTGTGCCCATACCACAACCACTCTATTACCATTGGTACCAACCACCTCTGTTTAACCAAAGCCATAATTAATTTTAACAGTAATTAATAATACCCATCCATTTTAAATGATAAGAAAAAACAATACTAAACTATTTCTTCGCCCTCATTAATATGTTGCATCATTTTAATGTATATTTAGGGTTGCATGCCAGGGAATTGCTGAGCCAAATATTCAACAAGGTCTGACCTTCTTAACCAATTCCATGCCAGAACACACTACTACAAACCTTCATTTTCTTCTTCTTCTTCTTATCATTATTATTATTATCATCTATATACCCGCCTATTCTTCTGTAATAAATACTTAGGCAAGTAAGAATATTCTGAACCGTAAATCAGGTTCATCATCACCAAACAATTAATACTTCCATTATCATGTTTATTAATTTGTGCTACTAACTATTTATAAGTGGAACATTTCACCAAAATTAATAATTTCATAATCTCATGTCAAAATATTATATTATTTATATCTATACCTCTCAATTACGTCAAAATAAATTTTTATTTTTTTTATTACATATCTATTGAGTTACAACCTTTTTATAGCAATAAAATTAATTTGGTCCCAATAATATGACTATAGAGAAATTTTACTGTAACATGTAAAACATAAGTTATTTAAAAATTCATTAATTTCTTTATAAGAACTATGCAAAAAATAAATTATTTAAAAAAATGATGAAATTATTATCAGGAGCATAAATTATCAGGGGCAAAATAAGATATATTAATGGCATTTGATTTGATAATAAGATTACGTACCCCTTATATAATCAACAAAGCATACAGAAAACTGAGCCCCAACGATTCTCTAACTTCCTCTCTCCAAGTTGAGAAGTTCTTGTGGAAAATAATTTTAAGTTTTCCATTTTCCATTTCTATTTTCTAAGAATATTTTCAGTTTTCATTTACATGGAAAATTATATCAATGATTGAAAAATTATTTTCCATTTTAAAATTAGAAAATATGTTCATATTATATTTTTTCCATGTTATTACTAAATTTACAACTAAATTATCACTATTTCCTTTATTTTACTTTATTCCATTTTATTAGGAGGGATTACTCTATTATCAATTTTTTTAAACTAGCACTTTCTTATTTGTTTCTTTAATATTAATTATATATTAAATAATTAAAAAATATTGACTTAATGATCTCAGCTACTCTGATCTTTAGTTAATTTTTCAAATTTATCATAATCTTTAAAACTTATACAATTAATATATTACCTTTTTATTCTGAATAAAATCTATCACAACTCCATTAGACACTTGCAAACATAGCAAGTAAATCTCTTATTATGAAAACAAAATAAGTTTCAAAGCCTCAATTGAAAATCAAATAAAAATTGTGATAATAAATTTTTTTTATGCAAATCATGTCAAAGGAATCACATACTTGGTAGGGTTGTGGTACATTTTGTTCAGAATGAAAATGTCTAGCAGTAATTTGATAAATTTTATATGATGTGTAATTCAAGTATTATCTTCTTATTACAAAAAGCTTGATAGCTAATTTTGTAATAAAAATTATATATATAATCTGGTAGACAATTCCTAGTTTTTGAAAAACAAATCCAATTTTCCGTAAGTAAACAACTCCTAGTTTTCTCTAGTAATTTTCTCAATTTTTTTTAATAATCAAACAATGAATATTTTGACAACCAAGGCATGCTTGATCTTGTGGTTCAATAGCTTATAGTTATATTAATTACGGATAAGCACGGATATTAAAAGTTCTAAACTGAATCAAATAATCAGATAGAAAATATTCAAAATTGGATCGAACCGTTTTTTATTTTTTTCGAATTGAACTGGATCGAGTGAAAAATTTTGGTACGGTTCTGGATATTAATATATATTCAGACTGAAAATTGGATTAAATTGAATCCAGCTATACCGAATTAAATTGGATCGAAATGACCAAAGTCTTTTAGTTTTTTTATTTATAATATATAAATAATACTGATTGAATAATATATAGATAACACAAAAATTATAAGATTATACATGACATTATACCAATTATCAAATTATATTCCAATAAAAAATGGGCGAATTATAAATCTGTAATTATAAATGTATATATCTCAATTGAATATAACTATTAATATCTATAAAATTTAATTAAATATTAGGTTGATTAGATTTGTATTGATGAAAAATTAGTGATATAATATAGATTAAATTTTAATAATGCTAAGATATAATCACATATATTAAAATTTTTTCCATTTCTATGATTTTTTTTCCTTTTTTTTCTTTTTAATTCTTCTTTTCTTTTTGGTGGTTTCTTGATTAATCATAAGTTGAGTCAGACATACAAAACTAGATTTACAGATTTTATAATTTTTATTTTTGTAATTTTTTTTTATTTTTTAGTTTCTAAATTTCTAATTAATTTCTTACTTGTAAATTTTCATCCATTTCTTACTTGTATATTTTCATTAATTTCTAATTAAAATCCTTTTGCTTATTATTATTATTATTATTATTATTATTATTATTATTATTATTATTATTATAAAAACAGAAAATTTAAAAAAGAAGAAAAATTTGTGTGAATTTTCAAGATTATCTTTCCGAATCTTTAGATTATATCGAATTAGATTAGACCGAAATTGAGATATCCGATCTTCGAATTATTTTGTTCCGAAATTTTTAGAACAATATAATATATATATTTTTTATTTCGGTTCTCCATAAATTAAAATTCTCAAAATTCAGTTCAATCCTAAAAAATTTTAAATCTCTATATTGAACTGAACTGTGTCCAGCCCCACTATTAAAGGAGATCACGCAATTAGGTAATAAATTTGGACCTTAAGCCCGTATTTATTGGTTATATTAACTTGGAGCTTAAGAGCCCGTATTCATAGGCTGGCTAATAATCTGGTAGATATTTGTTTTATACGACCATAAAAAAATTTTAAATTCTAACAATAATTTTTTTTTCTTTTTTCAAAATTTCCCGTGTCAAGAAAAAATTGTGCAAGGCAAGATTCAATGAAGGTGAGATTTAACATGTATTTTTATGCATTTATTTGAATTGATAACCCTACACGAGTCGTGAGCTGGTCTACATAAGAATCAATTGATCTTTTGAATATCACCTAAAGATTGCTTTACTGCCATATCTTCACTTCCTAATTCAAACATAACTTAGTACTGGAGAATTTGTATCATACCCCACTATTATCATCTGAAATTCTTCTCCATGTACAATAGTGCAACATGTAATAGGACTTTAAAAAAGACTCACATTATGGAATACCCCTGTAAATAACACTTTTCTCTCCATGAGTTAAGTAACAAATTTCTTAGGACATTTTAGTTATTCTAGTTTTATATCTCTTTAAAATTATATATTTTTACTAATTTAAGTATCGGAGTGTTTCTAAGCATTTCGCTCGTGGATGGTACCAAATCGGATTTCATTTTGACACATCATGTACACATTCATAATTACACATTATTAATTTTTGCTTAATTAATCACTAGAATATAGCATAAGTTAGTAATTAAGAGTCCTTCTAAAATATATATCCAAATACCAAATTAATTTACTAATTTTTGATAAATTTGATTCTGATAAACTCGAATTGGATATTTCCGCTCTAAAGTGGACTCTAATACATCACAAAAATATGGAAAAGAAAGAGATTTTATCAAGGGAAAGAATCATAAGCAATTTTTTTCGTAAGAAGTTTTCTTTTGATCGGCTAAGTATATGAAATGAGGCCATGCAACCAAGTATACACAGAGAATTTTACATCATCTAAATGAAATATGATTCAGAAGCTATTGCTATTAACCTTTTGTCATGTCGCGAGATTCTTTCTTTCTTTTTTGAGATGCATGTTACAATATTGCAAGAAAAGAAAAGAAAAGAAAAATAAACTTCTATCATACAAGACAATGGCTGCAAGATGTATAAATTAGGCAACTACAGCTTTCTTAACATTTTAATTAATACAGTGTGTGTGTCTATATATATATATATATATATATATATATATATATATATATATATACATATATATATTCAACCAAATGCTGCTTTATAAATAGCTTATTAATTAGTCCCGTGTGGACATTCTTCCAGGGACAAACCCAATGTGACGGGGATCGATCCCATCTCGTTTTTTTTCCTGCAAATAAATAACATAAAAAAAAGAGACATAAATATCAAATATGATGAGCAATAAAAAGTTTAGGCCTTTACCAGGGAATGACCGTGCAAACGATATGTTGTTGAATACATTGGCGTAATTAGGAGATCTGCAGGAGTCATGGCCCCTAACCCACTTGAAAATATTTATATTATTTTTATATAATTAGTTTAATTTTTTAATTGGTCCTTTAAAAATTTTTAATTGATTTATGTTATATATTTATTCGAATTAGTCATCCTATACGAGTTATAAGTTCGTTCAAATAGTACATATTCTACTAGATTACTATTAAAAGGAGTCATTATCCAATTATATTATAGTTATAGAGAATTTATTTTCTAAAAGATTTACTCCTCAAAATATCTTTATAAATAGCATTTTTTTTCTCTATAAAACGAATAATAAATTTTAAGTACTCTAAATTTTTTAATTTCTATAAATTATAATATCGATATATCGAGATTGGAACTCGTTTTAAGCACATCAGTTCCTAAAAATTAAATTTTTATAAATAATTTCAAATATTAAAATTATTCAATTGATTCTCACCCCATAAATATGGAAAATCAATAATAATTTATTCAATTAAAAATATATTTTTACGAAAAAAAAATAATTAGCTACTATTAGTCGAAATAAAAATTATTAGAAATTTTATATAAAAATTAACCTTTTATTTTTTTTTTTGGTTCCCTCGTTAATTTTGGCCCGCTAATAAAATTTTTTGATTACTAACAAATTAATTAAGCAGATACATGTTAAACGTGTTTAATTAGTGGAGCGTGGTAATAATTTATCTATCTATATATACATGTTAATAAAACGCAAAATGAAGAGCTAGGATTGAAATAAACAAGTACAATGAGATAGCAAAAGAGAGGGCATACAAGGAGTGAAGCATACCAATTGCTTGAGAGCCATGTCTAATGAACTCTTAGACGGCACCATCCTTCCAAAACCACGGTAAGTCGTTGCAGTACTATAATTATTACCTTGAGGTTTTGGCTTTGCCTCTCTTTCTTCGGCACTCAATTTTCTTACATTCATTACCTTGTCCACTATTCTGCTTCCAAAAATTTGAGTTCCTGTTTGAACTTTGGGTTTTTGAGTAGTCAAATTTTCTACATTTTGTTTTCGACCCCTCGTCACACTTGGTGAGCATGATTGCCTCTTTGACCTCAGAGTAGGCTCTGTTTTTTGGTGAACTGATGATATTACTGTTGGGTTACTGACTACTACAGGTCGGCCCCGTGTAGCTGACGTTGCACGATCTATCCTTAGATTAGGAGGCGTATCATTGAAAAATCCTGTGGGAATTGTTGACCTGACACCACCTCCCCCTCTACTTGTAGGCCTTGTTTTTGAATCCGATCCTGTGATGTTTTTGGATGGGAAATTTGTTTGATTGGTGTGGGTAATCATATTTGTTCGTCTATTCAGATCGGCGGTTAATTGGGCGATTTTTTGGTTCACCACTTCGGCATTCTTACTAAGAGTCTGAGTTGATCTTTGACCCGCTGCTGGGGTCACGGATCTCACAGGGATTTTTGGCTTTGAATTAGGAGATTTAGGTGCTGCACTAGTTCCCTTCAATGCCTCTGAATTGCTTGCTGCAAACTGATTTTTATATAATTCATTAGTAGTTAGTGATTCCAATGAACACTTAATTAATTCATCTGAACATGCAAAAGGGTTGTTAACCATACCCGCGAAAGAGGTTGGGCAATGGGTATCTCCCTTTGAAGGATTAGTTGCGGTGCGTTTGCTTCCATTTCTAAAGAGGGGAACAGAGGTGTTGCTGGTGGCGTTTTCAACCTTCATATTCGTATATATTAGTCAGAATTGGAATCTGAATTCGATCGAAATTGGAAAATACAGAATTATATGTATATAGCAACTAAAATTACTTACCAATCATAATCACTTTTGTCATTTTCACCAAAGAATTCATATCCAGATCCTTTCTTCCCAGATGCGATGCTATAGAGTGCATAATTGCCTGCATTAATTTCGACTTTTAATTAAAAATATCCTCTATATATATATATATATATATATATATATATATATATATATATATATATATATATATATATATATATATATATATATTAATCTTGTCAGCAACAAGTACCAGTGATAACGTTGGGCTCAAACTCATCGGAAACGGGCTGAAGGAGGCTGGCAAGGCGGTCTTTTTCACGTTTATGCAACTCCTTGAATAAGAGGAGGTCCTCGTCTCTGTCCTTTCGTCCATTGAATGGCAACCCACCGCCTTTCATGATTTAGTATTAATTAATTAATTTGCATTCAGGTTAATAATTTATATTCTATAGAAGAGGCGATATTAGGGTCATATGAAATGGAATTGAGGCCGGCAATTTCTAACGCCCGTTCTGCGGCTAAAATACAAGATAACACGAGGCATCGAATCAATGATTATTAGTTTAAATATACCAAGCAGAGACAGATTCTCCAGACTACACATTTTTGGCGTCTTTGATTTGAACCAACAATCCGGCCTGCCGGTTTATTTATTCATTTTTTAAATAGAGGAAATTACAATGTACATCGTAATTTCCTTAGAAATTTCTTCTCTATCATGTGTTTTTATTTTATACATTTTTAGG
The DNA here is from genome assembly GCA_947687605.1 of Reutealis trisperma. Lineage (NCBI taxonomy): Eukaryota > Viridiplantae > Streptophyta > Magnoliopsida > Malpighiales > Euphorbiaceae > Reutealis > Reutealis trisperma. The sequence continues at coordinate 66,935 of CANTUT010000016.1, read as the reverse complement.
TTTTGTTTATCTCTTCTAGTACAGTATATTTTTTTTTATTTACTTTTTTATGATTTTCTTTTTTATTTGCTCCTAGTACCCTATTTTCTTTCTCCTTTTTCTCGTTTGTCTGCCTATCTCTCTCGTTTTCACATTTCTCTGGTTTTCTTGTTTCCATTTTCCTTGATTCTCGTTTTGCTCTCACCATTGCCAATCACTTTACTCCTATCAGACTGCCGCTTGCAATTGAATTCATCTGCTTTTTGCGCCCACTATATCAAGTGGTGGTTTTATTCAAATTGGTGCATATGAATCTCTCACCTCTTATGCTACAAATCCAAGTCACAAGTTTTTAGTAGTTAAGGCTGCAAGAGCCAATAGATAATGAGCAAAAAAATCCATAAGTATTTGATAATCTTGATTGCTCTAAACCCTCTAATAATGAGGGAGAAATTTTCAAAGATTCGAAACATTTTCATCAAGAATTTAAGTTTTTTTTTTCTGCTTTTTGCCCCAATACTTTATTGAGTCAATTCTCTATTTTTATTAATTGCATAAAATAAGTCAAAAATTTGAAAATTACTACACTGCATATATAAATTAAGGATTAAATATCAAATCAATTACCCAAGAGAGGAAAATGGCATATTTTATTACCCATGAGCTCTACTTCTTTAGCCATTCTTGAAAATGAAGATGGGTGGGTTTGGTTTGATTTAGGTGACAAATCGAAGTGGGTAAGGGTAGTGGACATAAGAATTTTTGAAATAGTGTAGTCTCCTAGCATTGCAACTTGCAACTTTGCAAGTGGTTGATTCTACAGCTAAGGCAATTTGGTTGGACTTTAACTCTTGATTTTGTTTTCTTATTTTCACTTTACCTTTCTTTATATTTATTTTTATAATAATAAAATAATAGTTTATGAAATATCATGTTAGATAGCGACTTGGTTATGGTGATTATTTTTAATAAATTTGGTTTTTAATTGGTCTTGAACTCAAGAATTTATTATCAACTGTATATTTGACCAGTCTACAAATTTTATTCAAAAAGAAAAAACTATATGAACAATTGAAAGAAAATGGGACATTGAAGGAATTTTTTTTTTTTTTTATCTCAAACTGCAAATAGTGAAACAGATACTTGTTATATCCATCACATATACTTAATGTATGTCATTTAATGTTAGTTTTTTTTAAAATTTTTAAAATTTCAATATGCATATATTAAATATTAAACATATATTAAACATATGCAGAATTCTTGGGCAGCAAATATTTACAAGGATGACTTAGAAAATATCATTCTCAATAGTTTTGTGTATTTGCAATCTAAAGAGATAGAATAAGAGCCAACTTGGATATACTTTCTGCAATTTTTGTGAATTTTTATTTGACTGAAGACTAAATTTATTGTTATTTTACCATGTTGAATTAACAAACTCTGGTTTTATAATTGTATAATCTTAAAAAATAGTTAGCTTGGATACACTTTCTTTTTATATTGTGAGTTTCTTTTTTTTTCTTTAATTTTCTTCTGTATATGTGATTGATGATTTTGTTTGAAAGCCATAGTTTTTTTGTTAGGCAATAAGCATGGTGGATTATATATTTGTATTCTTTATAGCTTTGAATTTTTACTAATATTTTATCTTTTTAAATTTTTTTCAAATTTACAATTTGTATATATTAAAATATTTGCAAATACCAAACATATACATAATATATACCAAATTTTGATATACGTATACCATTTAATATTAGTTTATCTTTTTTTTTTTTTTAATTTGCAATATGTATAAATATAAAGTAGTTTGTAGATACCAAACCTGTACTTAACATATACTAAATTTTGGTATACGTATACTATTTAACATATACTAACTTTTGGTATACGTATACCATTTACTATTAATTTGTCTTTTTAATTTTTTTAAATTTGCAATATGTATACATTAAAGTAGTTGCAGATACTTAATGTATACCAAATTTTAGTATACATATACCATTTACTATTAGTTTATCTTTTTAATTCTTTAAATTTGCAATATGTGTATAACAAAGAAGTTGCAGATAGCAAACATATACTTAGCATATGCAAAATTTTGGTATACATATATTATTTACTATTAGTTTATCTTTTTACTTTTTTCAAAATTGCAATTTGTGTATATAAAAAATAGTTGCAGATACCAAACATATACTAAATGATACCAATTTATGGTTTACGTATACCATTTACTGTTTATCTTTTTAATTTTTCACATTTCTATCTATGTAAATATAAAATAATTGCAGATACCAAATATATATTTAAAGTATACTAACATTTGGTATATATATACTTGGTATACGTATACCATTTATTGTTAGTTAATCTTTTTATTTCAAATTTGCAATATGTATATATTAAAGTAGTTGTAAACACTAAATATATACTTAATGTATACCAAATTTTGATATACGTATACCATTTATTGAGTTTTTTTTTAATTTTTTTCAAATTTGCAATTTGTATATGTTAAAGTAGTTTCAAATACCAAACATACACTTAACATACACCAAATTTCAAAATACATATACCATTTATTGTTATTTATCTTATTTTTTCCAAATTGCAATATATATATATATATATATATATATATATATATATATATATATATATATATATATATATATATATATATATATATATATATATATATATATATATATATATATATATATATATATATATATATATATATATATATATATATATATATATATATATATCAAATTTGTAAAAGATAAAAAGATATAATCATAGTAAACATTATATCTGTAATATCATGAATTTTTATAAGTTATAAATTTTGAAATATTGTGATAGTGACAGAAAATATTTATTTTAATACAGCAACTTCTTCCAATTTATTATTATTATTATGTTGAATTTAAATTTAGTAAATTGTTTTTAATAAAATATTTTGGCAAACTATATTATTATTATTATTATTATTATTATTATTGTAACTGTTTATATATATATATATATATATATATATATATATATATATATATATATATATATATATATATATATATATATATATATATATATATATATATATATATATATATATATATATATATATATATATATATATATATATATATATATATATATATATATATATATATAGAGGGACGGCAGTGGGTGAAAACATAAAGCCAGAAGCACACAGAGAGAGAGAGAGGAAGGAAGAGAAGAATCTGTTAGCCATCCGACCACCGTCCGGCTGCCGGATTCTGACACGCGCCACCTAGTAAGGTTCCTGGGGTGTCGAGCAAGCCGTCCACCGAAGATCGCCGCCATCCGCCGTCTCCAGCCGCCGCACGCGCCGCCACACCGTCCGCCAGCAGAAACTTCCGAGCTAAATTTCGGCCAGTTCCGACTTCCGTTCAAGGTGATTTTGGTACCATCGGACTCCTCTTCCTCTAAGCTTTAATTTGGTATATAAATTACTAATTTTGGATAATGTGAAAATTGGTCGAATTCCGGTGATCAACCGGACTGCCGACGTGGGTTCTGGTGAACCAGGCGAAACAGATTATATTTTTGGATTCTTCGTGCTAAGGCGATTCCGTTGGTAGTAAGTTTGTGTCGATTGGTCGACATTCATATTTTTCGGTGAGTTTGTGGTGAGTAGCGTTTCTCGTAGTTTGTGCAAGCTTGTGGTATATTATTACGTTCTGTTTAAAAGTTAATAGATGTAAGGTGTGTTAGAAAGAATTGAGCCTTTGGGAAAGATTAGACGGTCTATATAGGAAATATGTATTTTCCTAGTCAGCATATTCATACTCTGACAATCTTATTCATTTTACTGTATAGATCGTCCTGGTGTGCCTTCGGCCGCCCCTAACCGCAGTCCGTGAACATTCAGTTCTGCCCTTCTGTACTGTGAGTGATACTTCTAATATACTTTCCTGTTAATCATGCATTACATTGATTGTATTTATAAATATATTTAATGATGCTCACATAATGGAATGTATATACATATACAATTATCTTGACATCTGGTTGTATTTGACATTTTAAGTATGTGCTGCATATTCTCTGTGTATGTTGGGTGGAGATAGAATGATACAGGGGCCACCTAGGTTTTGGGTTATGATATGGCTATGATGAGTATGAGAAGATGAGCCTCTTGTTGTAACTTTATCACGTTGGTCTCTGTCTCCTTCCTCGACAGAGTATATGTAATATGTTGTTATTGTGATATTATGGTAGATTTCTGCAATTACAGTATTGGGGTTGGATTATTATATCACTAAAACTATTGGCTTATATTGTGAATAAACTCTCTGCCGACAATGTTTATGATATTGATTACTATTATTGTAAATAATTATGGCACTGTTATGGAAATCTTTTATTGTGATATTATGATTATTGAATAACCTGTCGGCAGATAGAGTAGCAAGGAAATTCAGTTGAGATATTGTTTTTATAATCACATGTTATTCCTTATTTTTCTTTTTGGGAGGTTACTATTTAGGCTGACTGGGGACACCGGTAGCCTTACGCTTTCCTGTGCCCCAGTGCCGGTCACGTGCCTCGGATTTGGGTCGTGACAAAGTTGGTATCAGAGCATATTTTCTTTCTTGGGAACTGTAATTGCAGAACTTAGGGTCCTTACACGTCTTTTGTATCCTCATTGTCTCTATTATCTGCGTTTGCGTGCTGTAGTATAACGGTATGTGAGTTTGGTAGGTTATATGAAAAGATTGGAAGTGAGTATTACTTGTTTTCTTTATTTGATAATTATTGGTTTCTTTTCAGTATCATGAGTACCAGATCTAGGCGTGCAGCTGCAAGAGCTGAGGCAGCTGCTAGCAGAGAGTAGGAAACTCCTGAGGGGGAGGGATCCACAGGGCCAATAGGCCCAAGACCGGAACGCCGAGAGTGGCACCGGCAAGAGATAGAGGAAACCCCTGCAGTTGAGACTGTTTTGGCTGGATTTCAGAGGATTATGTCCGATTTGGCTAGGGTGAACTAGCCACCTCCCCCAGCTACTACATTTGCTGTTTCTTTAGAAAGATTTCTTAAACACCATCCTCCAACTTTTTCTGGTCACGAAGAGCAGGCTCATGATTTCTTAGATAGCATTCGGGAGATTTGTTTGGAATTAGGGTGTTCAGATGCCCGATCCATTTATTTTGCTAGCAGGAGGTTGGAGGGGCCAGCTCAGACTTGGTATAAGGACTATGTTAGGCCTAGGTATCAACAGATGACTTGGGAGGATTTTTCTATTGAATTTCTAGCTTGGTTTGTTCCTCCTGGGTTTGTGCACAGGAAAATGTTTGAGTTAGAGGGTTTGAAAAAGGATGAGCAAACTTCTGTGGCAGATTTTACTAGTAAGTTTTTGGAATTATGTAAATTTGTGCCGTCGGCCGTACCAGACGAAGAGACCAAGAAGTTTAGATTTGCTAGAGCCTTAAGAGAAGGCTTTGAGTCATTAATTACAGGTCGTCAAGGTCGACTTTTCAACCAGTTAGTGGATGACGCTAGGGATATTGAGTTAGCCTTGGAAGAAAAGAAAAAGAGAACTAAAGGAATGGGGAATAAGGAAGGTCAGAATGTCTCAGAATTTGTGGGTACAAGTGGTACTTTTTCGATGGGATCTTATTCGTCAGATTTTCGAGGTTCTTTCAGACGGAGAGGAAGGGGTAGGCATAAAGGGGGAATAAGGCATAGTAGGAGTACCAGTGGCAGTAGTGCTAGTTCCAGTTTTAGCAGTTCAGGACCGAGTTCAGGCACCACGACCTGTGTCAGATGTGGGAGGATTCACCAAGGATCGTGCTTTGCAGGTTCAAGTGTTTGTTTTAATTGTGGCCAACCGGGTCATTTTGCTAGGGAGTGCCCTTCTCCTGGGGGACAAAGAGGAGGTTCTCGAGGGTTTACCCAAGGATCTTTTGCCAGTGTTACTCAACCCATGCACCCTTCGTCGTCAAGTGGACGATTTGGTGGCCAGCAGGGCCGTGGCTCAGGAACAAGAGGTAGAGGTCGGAGCCAAGGGTTTGTCTCGAGTCATATGAGTGGAGGACAACAACCAGGTTATGCTAGGGTTTATACCCTTACTCAGCAGGATGCCCAGGCCTCTAATGCAGTGGTAGCAGGTACTCTTTCTGTTTGTTCTTTTGAGGCTCATGTGTTATTAGACCCGGGTGCTACACATTCTTTTGTCTCCCCAGTTTTGCAGTAAAATTTAATATTATGCCTGTTAGTTTAGAGTGTCCGTTGTCAGTTGCCACCCCTATGAGTAATACTTTGTTAGTGGACACGATATTCTTGGTGTGTCCCGTTTGGGTTGAGGGTAGAGTTCTCCCTGCTAATTTGATTCTACTTGATGTAATGGATTTTGATGTAATTTTAGGAATGGATTGGTTGTCGACTCATTTTGCTACCCTTGATTGTCGTAACAAAGAGGTTGTTTTTCGTATACCTGGTGATATAGATTTTTCTTTTTGTGGGGATAAGTGCAGTGCCCCTTGTAACCTTATATCAGCAATTAGTGCTAGAAGGTTGTTGCGTCGTGGGTGTCAAGGTTATTTAGCCTTAGTGAGGGATATTTCTCAGGATGTTGGGAAACTAGAGAATGTTTATGTGGTGAATGAATTTCCTGATGTTTTTCCTGACGAGCTTCCGGGTTTGCCTCCAGACCGAGAGATAGAATTCTGTATTGATATAGTACCAGAGACAAATCCTATATCCATGCCACCTTATAGAATGGCACCTGTAGAATTGAAGGAACTGAAAGAACAATTGCAAGATTTATTAGACAAGGGATTCATTCGTCCTAGTACCTCACCCTGGGGTGCTCCTGTGTTATTTGTGAAAAAGAAGGATGGGTCACTGCGCCTTTGTATTGATTATCGACAATTGAACAAGGTGACTATAAAGAATAAGTATCCACTTCCCGAATTGATGACTTGTTTGATCAACTTCATGGTGCCCAATGTTTTTCAAAGATTGACCTCCGTTCGGGTTATCATCAATTGAAAATTAAAAAAGAAGATATTCCTAAGACTGCATTTAGGACTCGCTATGGGCATTATGAATTTCTAGTAATGTCTTTTGGACTTACTAATGCACCAGCAGCATTTATGGATTTAATGAATCGGATTTTCAAACCCTTTTTGGATCGTTTTGTTATTGTGTTTATTGATGATATCTTGGTATATTCAAGAACACCCGAAGAGCATGCCCAAAATTTAAGAATAGTTCTCCAGACCTTGAGGAATCATCAGCTTTATGCTAAGTTTTCTAAATGTGAGTTTTGGTTGAACAGTGTGGCCTTTTTGGGGCATGTAGTCACTAAAGATGGTATTTCTGTAGATCCCAAAAAGGTGGAAGCAGTCACTAATTGGGCACGACCTACTACCGTTACTGAAGTTCGTAGTTTTCTGGGTTTAGCAGGGTATTATCATCGCTTTGTTCAGGATTTTTCTAGGATAGCGGCTCTTTTATCTCGTCTCACCCAAAAGAATGTTAAGTTCCATTGGACGGAGGCATGTGAAGAAAGCTTTCAGAGGCTTAAGGATTTTCTTACTTCGGCTCCAGTTCTAGCATTACCTTCGGGTACTGGTGGTTTCACTGTTTTCTGTGATGCGTCAAGAATTGGTTTGGAATGTGTTTTAATGCAACATGGTAAGGTAATTACCTATGCTTCTCGTCAGTTAAAGAAGCATGAACAGAATTATCCCACTCATGATTTGGAACTGGCAGCAGTAATCTTTGCATTAAAGATTTGGAGACATTATTTATACGGGGAGACTTGTGAGATTTATACAGATCATAAGAATCTAAAGTATATTTTTGATCAAAGGGATTTAAATTTGAGACAGAGAAGGTGGATGGAACTTCTTAAGGATTATGATTGTACCATTTTATATTATCCTGGCAAGGCAAATATTGTAGCAGATGCCTTAAGTAGAAAATCTTCTGGAAGTTTAGCCCACATTGTTGTTCATAAAAGACCTATAGTTCAAGAGTTGATGGACTTGTTTGATGATGGATTACAGTTGGAAGTACATAGTACTGGGATCTTGATGGCACACTTTACAGTTCGCTCAGTCTTAGTAGAAAGAATTAAGGTGGCCCAGTGGCGCGACCCACAGTTATGCAGCATTATTGAGGAAGTGCATAAAGGGAAAAATAGTGATTTCACGATTGATGATAATGGAGTGCTTCGTTTTGGTTCGCGTTTGTGCGTCCCCGATGTGGATAATTTGAGAAAGAAATTCTGGAAGAGGCACATCTTGCAGCATATAATGTTCACCCAGGATCTAACAAAATGTATCGTGATTTGAAAAGTGTTTATTGGTGGAATGGTATGAAAAAGGATATTGCAGAGTTTGTTTCTAGATGCCTCTCCTGTCAGCAGATAAAGTTGGAACACCAGAAATCCTCTAGATTGTTGCAACCTCTTCCCATTCCTGAATGGAAATGGGAAAGAATAACCATGGATTTTGCAACTGGTCTACCTAAGACTTTAGCGGGCTATGATTCCATTTGGGTGATTGTGGACAAATTAACTAAATCAGCTCATTTTCTCCCTGTGAAGGTTAACTATTCGGTTGCCAGATATGCGAGATTATATGTAGAGAAAATTGTATGTCTGCATGGTGTACCAGTCTCTATAGTGTCGGACAGAGGACCTCAGTTTACTTCGAGATTCTGGAAATCATTACAAGATGCTTTAGGTACCAGATTGGATTTTAGTACTGCTTTCCATCCTCAAACAGATGGTCAGTCTAAGAGAACGATTCAAACATTGGAAGATATGTTGCGTATGTGCATACTTGATTTTGGAGGTTATTGGGACTCACACTTGCCACTAATTGAGTTTGCTTATAATAATAGCTATCACGCTAGTATTGATATGGCACCATATGAAGCTCTATATGGTAGGAAGTGTAGATCCCCTGTATGCTGGGAAGAAGTAGGAGAAAAACAACTATCGGGACCAGAGCTGATACAAATAACTTCAGAAAAAGTCCCCATAATTCGAGAACGATTGCGAACCGCTTTTAATAGACAGAAGAGCTATGTGGATCACAGGCGAAAGGATGTGTTATTTGAAGTAGGTGATTTTGTTTTTCTGAAAGTTTCCCCCATGAGAGGAATAATGCGATTTGGTAAAAAGGGGAAACTAGCACCAAGGTATATTGGTCCATATCTGATTATCGAACAAGTTGGAGCTGTTGCATATCGATTGGACTTGCCACCAGACCTCTCTCATGTCCATCCTGTATTCCATGTTTCTATGTTAAGGAAATTTGTTCCCGACCCTTCTCATGTTCTACAGCCTCAAGAGATTCAAGTTTGCGAAAGCCTATCTTACGAAGAGATTCCTGTAGCTGTGTTAGATTTGCAAGTTCGAAGTCTTCGTTCTAAAGAGATTCCTATGGTTAAGGTTTTGTGGAGTAACCATACGACTGAGGAGTGTACTTGGGAGGTTGAGGCTGAGATGAGAGATAAATACCCATATTTATTTGAATATACTTGATATGTTTAATGTTGTATTTTGAGTATCTTATGGGTATATTGTGTATTTAATGAAATATGACCTACTATTTTATACGAAATTTTCAATATCATATCATTATTTTAAAATTCGGGGACGAATTTTCTTTTAGGAGGGGAGATTGTAATATCATGAATTTTTATAAGTTATAAATTTTGAAATATTGTGATAGTGACAGAAAATATTTATTTTAATACAGCAACTTCTTCCAATTTATTATTATTATGATGTTGAATTTAAATTTAGTAAATTGTTTTTAATAAAATATTTTGGCAAACTATATTATTTTTTTTATTATTATTATTATTATTATTATTATTATTGTAACTGTTTATATATATATATATATATATATATATATATATATATAGAGGGACGGCAGTGGGTGAAAACATAAAGCCAGAAGCACAGAGAGAGAGAGAGAGAGAGAGAGAGAGGAAGGAAGAGAAGAATCTGTTAGCTGTCCGACCACCGTCCGGCTATCGGATTCCGACACGCGCCACCTAGTAAGGTTCCTGGGGTGTCGAGCAAGCCGTCCACCGAAGATCGCCGCCATCCGCCGTCTCCAGCCGCCGCACTCGCCGCCGCACCGTCCGCCGGCAGAAACTTCCGAGCTAAATTTCGGCCAGTTCCGACGTCCGTTCAAGGTGATTTTGGTACCATCGGTCTCCTCTTCCTCTAAGCTTTAATTTGGTGTATAAATTACTAATTTTGGATAATGTGGAAATTGGTCAAATTCCGGTGATCGACCGGACTGCCGACGTGGGTTCCGGTGAACCAGGCGAAACAGATTATATTTTTGGATTCTTCGTGCTAAGGCGATTCCGTTGGTAGTAAGTTTGTGTCGATTGGTCGACATTCATATTTTTCGGTGAGTTTGTGGTGAGTAGCGTTTCTCGTAGTTTGTGCAAGCTTGTGGTATAATATTACGTTCTGTTTAAAAGTTAATAGATGTAAGGTGTGTTAGAAAGAATTGAGCCTTTGGGAAAGATTAGACGGTCTATATAGGAAATATGTATTTTCCTGGTCAGTATATTCATACTCTGACAATCTTGTTCATTTTACTGTATAGATCGTCCTGGTGTGCCTTCGGCCGCCCCCAACCGCAGTCCGTGAACATTCAGTTATGCCCTTCTGTACTGTGAGTGATACTTCTAATATACTTTCCTGTTAATCATGCATTGCATTGATTGTATTTACAAATATATTTAATGATGCTCACATAATGGAATGTATATACATATACAATTATCTTGACATCTGGTTGTATTTGACATTTTAAGTATGTGCTGCATATTCTCTGTGTATGTTGGGTGGAGATAGAATGATACAGGGGCCACCTAGGTTTTGGGTTATGATATGGCTATGATGAGTATGAGAAGATGAGCTATGACTGATGGACGTCGGCCGGGCCTGCTCATCGCCAAGGCTGCTGTCAGTCAGGTGAGGGCTGCGTGGTACAAACCAGTGACGGCCGGGCCTCTTGGATTGGATATAAGAGATAGGTTATTGGATTAAGAGAGCCATTATATGAGGATTGGCTCCCTCAGATGGATTTTAGCGTGGCTTCTGTGGACTAAACTCCACCCTTGCATGCTTTGTTATGATTGGATGTTGGATGATATAATTGCATATCATGTATACCTGTTTACATCTGGCTCACCAGGTTTGCATGTTAGCAGTATCATTCACTGAGTTGAGACGCTCACCCATGTCTCCTTGTTATTTTTTTTCAGGTTACAGGTTGAGCCTCTTGTTGTAACTTTATCACGTTGGTCTCTGTCTCCTTCCTCGACAGAGTATATGTAATATGTTGTTATTGTGATATTATGGTAGATTTCTGCAATTACAGTATTGGGGTTGGATTATTATATCACTAAAACTATTGGCTTATATTGTGAATAAACTCTCTGCCGACAATGTTTATGATATTGATTACTATTATTGTAAATAATTATGGCATTGTTATGGAAATCTTTTATTGTGATATTATGATTATTGAATAACCTGTCGGCAGATGGAGTAGCAAGGAAATTCAGTTGAGATATTGTTTTTATAATCACATGTTATTCCTTATTTTTCTTTTTGGGAGGTTACTATTTAGGCTGACTAGGGACACCGGTAGCTTTACGCTTTCCTGTGCCCCAGTGCCGGTCACGTGCCTCGGATTTGGGTCGTGACAATATCGGTATACATTAAGTATATGTTTATATATATATATATATAAAGTAATTGCAAATACTAAACATATACTTAATGTATACCGATATAATGTTTACTATGATTATATCTTTTTATCTTTTACAAATTTGATATATATATATATATATATATATATATATATATATATATATATATATATATATATATATATATATATATATATATATATATAAAGTAGTTGGTATATATTAATGTAATATAAATTAATATATTTTTATTTTTTATCATTTTCTGAGTTTTTTTTTTTGAACAAATTCAAAAAAATGCCAAACATATATGGTCATAAAAATGTTATTTTTTGAAATTTAGAAGGTATTTTTGAAATTTTTTCATCAGGGTGATTAAAATAATATTTTTTGCCTTTTTTTTTTTGGCTATTTTTGAAATTTTCCCTTTTAAATATGCAACCTATTAATGGCAATGGGCCCCAAATATCAGACAGACTACTGGATGTTTGAGGTTGTAGGCTTCCATATGTAAATGGGTTAAGGCCTATAAGCCTAGCCCGTAATCACACACAATATCCACAAACCACGCATTTTACCAATCAAACTATTCAATTTAAAAAAAAAAAAAAAAAAAAGGTAGGGGAAAGGGAAACAGAGCCATCCCTCCCTCTCCTCGTCACTTATCATAGCTCAAATAGCTGCACCGTGACGCACTAAGCATTCCAGTAGGAATGACCATGCTGGGTTCATCAGTCGGCACAGTGCGGAGGCTGTGCTCCTCCTTTTTCATCAGACGCATGCACAGCCACCAGCGTAGTATTAGACATAGTAGCTTGTTGGTAGGGGAAAGAGATAATTGTTCTATTTCATCAAACTCCAACAAAATCATTCCTTTCTTTTTGAATAACTTGTTACGCTCTACAACAGCTAATTTTTCAACTCAGACTTCCTCCTTTAGTTCAATTGCTAGTCATCATCCTCAGCTGACGGATGCATATTCAGCCGTAGATTTAGCACTGGACTCAGTCGTCAAGATTTTTACAGTATCCAGCAGCCCCAACTATTTCCTTCCTTGGCAGAACAAGCCCCAGCGCGAAACTATGGGTTCCGGTATCTATGTTTCTCTTTATTTATTTATTTTCACTGACCAAACCCAGTCGCATTGGCAGCACAAATTATCTTAATTTGTGCAATTTGAAGTAAAAACCCAAATTCAAATTATTTTATCCAACCGCAATCTCAGATAATTTGTTTGGTTTGAAACTTTGAATGGCTATCTGCAAATAGCTTCCGCGTATCTCCTTGTTCATGGATGTTTTTCATGGTCAAATTCTATATACAATATTTTGGTCTTGTATTTTTTGCATTTCTTGGACAACCAGATGGTGCAATCAGATAATGCGTTCAAGTTTTGGCTTGCTTTTCATTTGTGAATATTTTTACTTTAAATTGACTATATTTGAATGATATTTCCATTTCTGCTGTGGATATATACTTGGCAATTTGCAGACTTCATCTGCATTCTCCAATTCCACGACCATTTGATGCATTAAAATGAGATGAATAATGAATTTACCTCTTAGTGAGAATTGTGCTTATCATTTCTAGTTCTTATTTGTTCTTGGTCCAACAATAGATTTTTGTGGTACTTATGCTGCTAGCCAAACTAATTTCTTTGTGATTCTGGGTGGACTTGCATTTGTCACAAAAATTGATAAAATAGTTAAAGTCTTACTCTTATACCTTGCTTTGAATCCCTTTGTACCCTATCTCATGATAACTCTTATCCACCTAACTATGTTGCTTAAATTGAGATATATGGGGTTGTCCAACATCAATTATACTTATAACTCCTGTCTCTTCACTTTATTTTCAAATATCCTCGCCAGATAAGGATATTCAAGTATATGGATGTGACGCTTTGACTCCTTAAATTAGTGATAAAATTATGAAAATCTTGAAAAGTAGCTGAGTCAAAATTCTAGTCACATGAAGCACTGTATACTCCTCAGATTCCCAGCAACAAATATGATAGTATGAAATTAATTTCTCTTATGTTCATTGTGGGATGTGCTGAATACGTTTTAGCTACAAATTTGGTCTACTAGCGACTATGAGTATTTGAATGTCAAATCTTAAAATTTTGATATAAGCCCTGAAATATCAAGGATTAAACTAAGAAGCTGTTAAATACATCTTTGTTTTCATTTTGTTATATTTTCTAACTTTAGTTTTTGTTATGAACTTATAATGCAGGATTTGTTATTCCTGGAAAAAAGATTCTTACAAATGCTCATGTAGTGGCTGATCGTACATTTGTACTTGTGAGAAGACATGGGTCTCCCACCAAATATAAAGCAGAAGTTCAAGCTGTTGGTCATGAATGTGATTTAGCTATTTTGGCTGTTGAAAATGAAGAGTTTTGGGAGGGCATGAATTTCTTGGAGCTCGGAGACATCCCATTTCTGCAAGAAGCTGTTGCTGTAGTTGGATATCCTCAGGGTAAAAATATAACATAACACTACTTTGAATACTCCATCACATTACGCAGTAGCTATTTTAATTGAGGGTTGTTGCAATAAGCAATACATAATCCATGGACAACTTGATTTTGAGATTCATTCTCATGCTAAATGACAGATGTTTGTCTAATTGCTTACATCATAGTCCCTGATTATGTGGTTTGATTGGAGTTGAAATGAATTGTTAGCTACAAAGCATGGGATGGGAAAAGAAGGCAAAAGAAAGTATAATGGTTTTTGCGTTTAAATGTATAAGGTATAGGAATTGATTTCAAGTGTCCCATGTTTATAAGGCAAATAGAGAAAACAAAAACATAAAACATGAATTAGGTGATACAAATTACAATATAAGGCTTATTTGTAGTGCTACTGAAGATAAAATGTGCATCTAAGATATCTTGCTCTACTTTGAGGTGGTTTCTGCAAGAGAATTTCTTGGAAAAGTTCACCATGTATATATGGGGTGCTCATCATGAGATTTATGAATGGTCTTTGTTATAGACGTGAATTTTAGTTTTGGGTTTTATAGATGGGTTCTTGATTTGGGTTGAAACTTGAAAAGAAAATTAGGAAAAAAAGAGCCTTTAAGTAGGACTTATAATTTCAAATTGAACAAAACAGTGGCAAGCCACTTACATATGATAAAGGGAAAAAAATAATAATATAAAAATGAAAATTTTCAAGATTTGAATGGAACTTAATTAAATTCATAAACCAACCAAAAAAATTAATTGAATGAGTTGGTAATTCTCTTTTAATGGAATAATACTGATCCCTATTAAGGATGTGGATATATTAAGGTTTTAGCTACAATTGTGGGATGTCGAGTAGGGGCTAGGGACACTTCCAATTTGTATTTGGGTGTAGGTGCTCCTTTAAGATCACTTTGTTGGGGTATTCAATAGTTGATCGGGCAGAGAATTTTTTTGTAAGTTGAAAGAATTTGGGTTTCTGAGGGTGTGAAATTGACATTGATTGAAGCATTTGCTTAATTTTCTTAATTCATTTTTGTCATTTTTTTGAATTTGCATTTCTTTGGAAAATAAAACTAGCAAGTCACAAAGTGAATTGCCAAGGTAGTCTCATAATGTAATGGTTGTTATGCGTGGGCTTTTGAACTTATAGGTTTAGCTATATTTCAGGTTGTATTGGGAAGGTCATTTGGAAATTATGGGTGAAATGGGCTGTTACATCTCTTTATATAATGCTCCTCTCTGCCCCTACAGCAATTACATCATATATATCCCTTGCTTTTACAAGTTAAACTTGAAAAAGAAAATGACAGGTATTGTTGGCTGCAACTGTTATATTTTAGTTGAAGATATTAGTTTAACGATTTGATTAAAGAGACTCTGAGAATTTTAATTTAAGTTTTCTTTTACAATTGTTTGGTGTGTCATATTTTCTTCTTCTTCTTCTTCCTTTCTTTTTTTTTTTTTTTTTTTTTTTTCAAAGGCAGCCTGCTACAGTGTTCGAAGTTACTGTCCATAGTGTCCATAGTGATCCCAAGAAAAGGCAACCATCATTATCCAATATAAAATATTAATTCCAGCATGTTTTTTGAACTCCACAAATTAAGGCCACTTAATCAAACTTTAGCTGAATCTTGAGTTGATGCACCCGAAAATTCTTGTGAACAGGTCCTTCTATTCACCTAAAATCCAAACCCTAAATCCCATCAATTATTTGCGTTTTGCTGACCAGTGACCACAAAACCAGTAGCAGTTAGGTTCTTCAACCTGTTGTATGTTAAGAAACAGTTCTAACTTTCTAAGGTATAATTTGTGTGTCTTTTTACATTATACACAACTTTATTTATTTTTGTGCTGTTAGGTGTTGCTTCTTTGTGACGTTATGCAGAGTGCAGGCATGATTGGACCTCATGGTATCTTTTCGTTGGTGGCAGGTGGTGACAACATTTCTGTTACTAAAGGTGTTGTCTCCAGAGTTGAACCCACACAATATGTTCATGGTGCAACCCAGCTGATGGCAATACAAATTGATGCAGCCATAAATCCAGGGAATAGTGGTGGCCCAGCGATAATGGGCAGTAAAGTTGCTGGTGTAGCTTTTCAAAATCTTTCAGGTGCTGAGAACATCGGGTGAGTAGTTGCCATTTGTCTATGTTTTGGGTCATAAGACTTCAAAATATCATGGTTTTTAAAATTATTTTATTGATAGGTTAATGAAATTTGGAGGTTTTGCATATTTGTTTGCAACCTAATAGGGGTGGTTTCTGCCACAACATTATTATGATTTATATAGGAGGAAGAGCAAAGGATGGTGAAATACTTTGAGCTATAAATTCTTTTAATCATTCCTTTTTTTTTTTTTTTTTTTTTTTTTTTTTCACGACTTCTTGTTTTTCTTAGTCCATAGTTTTATATATTTAAATATTACTTGTAGTTAATACTTTTTGCCCATTTTGTGATTTTCAGTTACATAATTCCTGTTCCTGTGATTAAGCATTTTATAGCCGGTGTGGAAGAAAATGGAAAGTATGCTGGATTCTGTTCTTTGGGTCTATCATGCCAGCCAGCTGAAAATATTAATTTGAGAGAGCACTTTAGCATGCACCCTGAAATGACTGGGGTACTTGTGAGCAAAATCAATCCTTTATCAGATGCATACAGAATCATAAAAAAAGATGACATAATCCTTGCATTCGATGGTGTACCTATAGCAAATGATGGAACAGGTATTCACTTTCTACATCTTTTTACATTATTAGATAATTGATGATTCTTGCCATCCATTTTTCTTACCCTCTGGTTTTTAGTCTTATTTTATTCTCTCTTTTGATATTACTTTATAAAAAAAGACAATAAAAATCAGACCGTTCTGGTTCATCATAGAATTTCCATTACTTTCTACGATCTATTTTTCATCAATATATCAAAAAATGACAACCATGTTAAATGATAGATAAAAGTTATCACCAACCTAGGTTAAATATTAACAAATGCTAATTATGACAGATGGTCTAATCTTAATCTTGGATTGTCAATTTTTATATGTTGAATATTGTCTTTGTTGACAAACAATCTATTTTATGTTGATATACTTATCCAATTGCACTAAAATTAACAACAGTCATGCTCAGACTGTACATTATGTGCTAGGCCCACCTAGGTCGTAAGAATTGAAAGACATCCAACCATAAAAGCATGGATATACTTCCGTTAGGTTTGTGCTGTGCCCATATTAGATTTTGTTAGATTACCCTGGCACAAACATGATACTTATTGAAGATCCAAAGGCAAATTTCCAATGGGAGGCCATTTTAGAGACCTGGAGTCATATTGTGGTGTATAGGTTTATTTGGCTTAATAACTTTGGGAGACAGCTTATTTTGTCATGAGAATTTCTTGGTTCCTTGGAGTTGTCAAATTACTTTTAATTCTATATCATTTTTTATCTATGTACAGTATTTTATGCATGTAGCACTAACACAAAAGTACTAAATAGAAATGCATATTGTTTTAATAAGAAAATTGTGGTGTTATGATTTGAACAAATGGTTACATAAAAGAACTATAAAAATTTTACAATAACAGTGTGATTGGTGTGATTATGTGCAGTCTTATGTAACTGATGACAGATATCTGTGTGTGACATCATGGTTAGGACTCCAAATTGTTCAAATGTTGTGCATTATTTCAATAATGTTTGTGAATTCTTTATAACAAGGTTTCTTTAGATTTTTCAATAAGCTTGCATAGTTTCTCAGAAACGTGGGTTATCATTTGCCAGGATGGTTCTAGTGGCAGAATTAAAATGTATTTTTCCTCAGTAATTTTTGTTTCCAGTGCTCTTTTAAATACACAGTGGTTTTCCTCTTTGTGTTCTTCATTTGTAATACGACTTACATACCGTGCAGTTGCTTTCCGAAATAGAGAACGGATAACCTTTGATCATTTGGTATCAATGAAGAAGCCCAATGAAACAGCCCTACTAAGAATTTGGAGGGATGGTGAAGAGCATGAATTCAGTGTCACCGTCAGACCTGTAAATTTTCCCATATTTTTGAAATGGATGGTTCCATTATCTTCACAAATTCATTTTAAAATAGCATTTCTGAATTGACATAGAATCTTTTCTGCTTTTATGTAATAACCCCTTTTCATTTCATAAAAAATGGTGCCGCCTGCCAATTTAAAATAGAAAGTAACTGTTGCTTCAAGTTCCTCAAATAAAATTTTTTATGAATTCTTTTTGGAGTTTGAAGCATGTGGTCCTTAAAAGGATATAGACAAGAGATTTGTAGTCTGATGATATCTGAAGTTTGAAAATACAAAGTAAGGGTTGCTCCAAGTTCCTCAAGATCCCATATCTGATCTATTAGGTGATTAATTAATGGATTTCATCATATTTGTAAGTTGGCAACTTCCTTAACACTGCCAACCATTTCTTAAATGAATTGGATTTAGATCAAAATACAGTCCAAAGAGAGGCTATTGCTTAGTGTCTCATGTAAAATAGGTTTAAGAGGTATGATGTTAGAAAAAAGAAACCTGCAGGATGTTTATATCATGATGTGATGGAAAATTTTTTTTTTCCCTGTAATCTCTGATAGTGAATCATTGGATTACTACCAAACAAATTATTCTTTCATAATCATTTCAACACTTCAATTGTTTGCTTTATAATTAATCTTTAAATTTGTGGATTTTGCAGTTGCAGCCACTTGTTCCAGTTCACCAATTTGATAAGCTTCCTAGTTATTACATTTTTGCTGGTCTGGTCTTTGTTCCACTCTCGCAGCCATATCTTCATGAGTATGGAGAGGACTGGTATAATACTTCACCTCGTCGATTGTGTGAACGTGCATTGAGGGAGCTGCCTAAGAAGGCTGGCGAACAACTTGTCATTCTTTCCCAGGCATGCTTTTACAGCTTAAGTATGAAAATTTATATGCTTTGAGGAAACAATTTATGATTAATTAAGATACGACGATCTTCATAATTTTCAAGAATGTCAAAATAGAGTTTAAATAGTGAAACTGAAATCCTAGGACATGCTGATCAGTCCTTAGACTTCATTAGTATCTTAATGCACAAATATTTAGATTGTAAAGCAGGCCAAGAAGCACATCCATTTGACCTTCACTGCATCATGTTATTTATCTATATTTCCTCTTTTTGAGCAGCTTTTACAATTTTGCCATTGCTATCTCATTGCACATGCAAGATAGTTTCTTATTGCAGAAAGTAAAAGTTATTGACTAACTCATCTATACTTATCTGGTTCAGGTGCTGATGGATGATATAAATGCAGGCTATGAGCGACTTGCAGAATTACAGGTGCCATCATGTTTCCAATTCAATTACACATGTGCATTCATTTTTTGTTTTTAATATATCATGCATTATATAAAATAATGGCATTGCTTTAGCAGCAGCAAAGGTCTTTGGGTGATTGGGTCTGTATCCATGAATGGTGCAAAATTTATTTCTCAGACTAGCTGTTTCGTGTAGAGCTGGACCATAGCTAGTTGCAGGCCCCTTCTAATTTTTTTTCCAACCCTAGTTTTTTGCAATTTTTGTTTATATAGTGTTATTTGTGTTATCTGTCTGTCTGCTCATAAATATCAATTATGGCGAGCAGGTTAAGAAAATCAATGGAGTAGAAATTGAAAATTTGAAGCATTTGTGCCAGCTTGTTGAGCATTGTAGTGCAGAGAGCTTGAGGTTTGATTTGGATGATGATAGAGTAATCGCTTTGAACTATAACTCTGCAAGAGTAGCCACTTCCAGAATTTTGAAACGTCACAGAATACCTTCTGCCATGTCCGGTGATCTTAGTGATGAGCAGACTAGGAAAGAAAGTGAATAGGCCTAAATTTGGTTCCTTACCTAAAATATCTAATGATAGATGACAGGACCACAACATTGGCTGGCTATCATAAAATTTTGGCTGTGGATTTAGTTATTATTATTATTATAAATCCGGGTCGATTTGGATGTTGAATTCATGATTTTTTCAAAGTGCAAGTATGTCAATTTCAATTAAATTTATCCCAATTAATGATAAAATTTGTAAGTTCATGCGTAAGTAATGAATGCATGGACCAAGTCCATTTCATTATGCATGTATGCTTGTCGCTTTTTTCTCTTTCCCTATGACTTTTAGAGGAGAGAAAAGAATAATTTTACTAATTAAATTAAGGTGTGGAATAAATAAAAATTACAAGAGAAATAGATAGACAATTGTTTTTTGAGAGATTGGTGATCGGATTAAGTTGCATGCATTTCCTTTTGGTTATTATTCTTTTTCCTTTTAAATAGTTTAATTACTTTTTTTTTTTAGAAAGTTAAATATTTAATTACTTTTTTTGAAAAGGAAATGTAGTTTAATTACTTAAAAACATATAAATCTCCACTTTTGATGTTTCTAGTGACTGGCTAAGGGGTGTTCATAATTCAATTTAAACTGTCAAATCAAACCGACTTAAACTGAAAATTTGACTCTTGACATAAAGCAGTTTGGTTTGCAATTTTTATAAAATTCGTTTGCTTTCGGTTTTCTATTTAAAATAAATCAAGCCAACTATAAGCTGTATTTATATTATACTAATTTTTTTTAAAGTACTTTACATGTTAATCTTTATTATAACTCGTTACAATTTATTTTAAAATATAATTTAATTTGTAAATATTTATACAATAAATATTAATATAAATACTATATGATATATAAATAATTTTAATGAATATTATATGATATTATTTTTTAAATTATAGTATCAATTGGTAACAAAATTTCTTTATAAATTATATTTTTAGTGTAAATAACTTTTTTTATTTGATTTTTCACTTTTGACTAATATTTTTATAATAGATACTTAAACACCTATTAATAATATAACATACAATTATTCATAATAAATACACTTTTATATTATATTTTTTTTTGTCATTGTGCTTTATTAATAATTATTACAAAACAAAGACAAATAAAAACTTGTTTCTTTTAAAATGAAAATAATATTCCTCATTTTCAGTTGATGACAGTAGTATTCTAGGCAATAATTTTTTTTTTTTGCATTTTGTTCTACTATTATTTTAGTATATATAATATTTCTATTAAATTTTTTACATGTTATCATTGTTCAATTGAGTAATATTATAAAACAATTAACTTTTACTTCCAATTTATGAGGTGACAAGTCATTTAGTAATAATGTGTTTAAAAAATAATTTATTGGTACATTCCACATATTTTTTTTATTGTTATATTTGATATTATTATTTGTTATTCTCTCTCAACCTCTCTATCAATTTAAATAAAAATTTTTCAAATTTGAAAAAATTGAGCATTTATAAATTTTATAAATAAAATATTTAAATCTAATTTCACTCTTTATAAATATACAGTTATGCAATGCGCTAAATTGTATATAAATAAATATACTGTTTTTGAAATAAGTAATGAAGTTCGTTGGTATTGTGTTGTACTTAGATTTTATACTTGTATATATCAGTGTAAGTTTTAGTGTTAACAAGTAATAGAATAAATAAAAAATAGGAAAATAAATTTTAATTTATGATAATTCGACTATTTAATTTAAAATAAATATCAAATAAAGATATATTTTAATTCAAAATAAATATAAAATTTGACTTAACTTTTATCTGTTTCAATTCGTATGAAAAATTTATTTATTTATATATTTATATATATTATATTAGATATTTTGAACTCAATTTATTCATTTATTTACATTTATTTTTAAATGTCATACTTCTATCTTTTTATTTTTTGGATAAAAATTTTCTCTAATATAAGTTAAAATTTATCTGATAATATAATAATTTGAAATTTTTAATGGTTTTATTTCTTCAAAAGATTTAATAATTTAAATTTCAGATTAGTTCTTATTAATTTGCTTAGCAAATACAGAGAAAATTAAAGAGCAACTATAGATTAATTTTTTGCTGTTATAAAATATAAAAAAAAATTGTCAAGTTTAATGCAAATGTGAAGATTTCTGATTTCTTTTATTAAAAAAGAAATTTTATATTGTTTGCCCAAGCGAAAGAATAAATATTTTGTTTATTATTAATATTATTTTTATTTTCTTGGATTTGCTCATTAAAAATATAAAATAATAATTTTATTTAAAGATAAAATTTCAAAATTATTTACTAATTTCTCATATCATTTCCTCTAAAAAATACATTGCCAATCAACATAGTATTATAAACATACTTACAATAGATTATTAATTCTAAATACATAAATTAATGAAAATATTAATTTGTTCTATTGTTATAACTTATATTTTTGCAATTTTGATATTAAATATCAAAATATAAGAAAATATACTATAATATATTATCATAAAATAACAAATTAACTATTATTTTGAAAATTAAAATTATATTTAAACAAACAAACTGGTCTACTTTTATTGTTAATAAAAAAATAAATAATTTTTCTTATAAGTGGAAACAGTCATGTCATAATTATAAATTTTTAATCTTTTTTTTTATTTTGATCTTTTTCCTTAGTAGTGAGACTTCTTCATTTTCTTTTTTTTCTTTAATATTTATTTATTTTTATCTCTATCGTTGATACATTTTGAATATATTTCTCAATGAAAACTTTAAATTTATCTTTTAAATGATATTATTTAGTTAATTTCACAATAAAATAATATTTTTCCCTACATGTCAATCAATTTATTGTAAAATTTGCTCTTATTTTTTTCTTTCTATAATTTTTGCTTGATTATCTTGTGGAATCTAGTTCTATTTTCTAATTCAAATTGCTACTTTAAAGAATAAAGTGATGCAATTTCCTCTTCTTTCTCAATCTATAATTTTTTTTTTCTTTTGTGTTAATGCTCATTTTTTCTTTTATTTTATATTTGTATTTTTTTGTTTGCCTCATAATTAAATAAATATTTATATAAATTAATTAATTAATTAATACATTTTCAATCCTAAAATATAACTTATTAATTATATATTTACTTTCCTAATTGAATAATGATTTTTATCCTAAAAAATAGCATATTATTTATATAAAAACAAATCTTTATTTAAAAGAACAATTAATAAAAATAATAAGGTTATTTTAATAAATGTACTTATCCCCCTTTGTGTGTGTGTATATATATATAGTTTAAAAATTTATTAATATGTCGTTTACTTATATAAAAGATACTCTTTAAAATAAAAGGCACTATTAGATATACTCTTATATCCTTGTTAAATTATTTTTTTTAATAAAAATAAATAACTTATAAAATACATATATAAGTGATTATATATAATGGAAATGGTTTATAATTTTAATTTAATATGTTGTAGGTTTATAATTTTTTTTATTTACTTTGAGTGAAAGTATTTTTGATAATATTGATTTATTTATAATTAATAAATAATAATTTATTAATTTATTTTCAAGGTATCAATACAATTATTATTCAATTTTTGCTTTATAATTTACTATACATATCTTTTAATTTTTATATGTCTAAAGTTGATTTTTCAGTTTTGGTCAAAATCAATTATGACTTTCTAATGAAAACTTGAAAATATAAAATATATGATTAACTAAATTAAAAACTGAAAATATTCATTATATTATAAATGATTTTAAATTAACTTTTAATTTTGATAAACTTAAATTTCTTCCATAATGAAAATTTTAAGTAAATTTAAATATTTATAAAATTGTAAACAAATTTATTTTTTTGGAAAAACATACCATTATAAATATAAATAGAAATTTTGAAATTTGAAAATAAAATAATAGGATTATGCTTATTATTGTTAAATGAACTCTCAAATAGTGTATATTCTTTTTCTGTTGTATTTTCTTATAAAACCAAAAGTGATTTTTCTAATTTACAATAAATTTTTCTTAAAATCAAATTAATTTTTTTTTAATTTATTAATATTCTAATAATCAAAGTCAAAAGAATTTATATAACTTATTAATATTCGGAAAAACATTAAAAAACATAAATTATTCTAATTGAATTCTTTTTTATTTAACATAAATATAATTAACTATATATTAATAATAATTATTTTATTTTTTCTTATTCTAGTTGAATTCATTTTTTTATTTAAATTAAATTTATTATAATTGTGCTTTAAATTTTTTTTATCAAACTTTTTTTATTCATCCCATTCCAAAAAAATATGACATGTTTAGTTTTATTTTTAGTATTTCATGTAATACAATTGTTTTGGTTTATTTTTTACACATAATTATAGAGAAAATTTATGTGTTTATTACAAGAATTATTTGTTATATATTAATTTAGTAGAATTACATAATCACTTAAATTATTACAAGAATTATTTATTATATATATATTTCGTTTTGTAAAAATGTTTGTTTTATTCGTAGTATAGTAATGATTTTTTTTTTAATAATCATACTTAAATAATTATAGACTTTTATTCATATCTATTATGATAATAAAGAAAATAAATTATAATAAACTGAAAAGAGATTTTTTTTATTTTGATAAAAATAATAAATTTTTATTATTCAAAAGGAGAATATATACTTAATTTTTAAGATTGCTCAATTTTTAACGATTATGTTAAGGCACATTTATATTAGTAATTGGCGATTTATTAATCAATAAATTACCAATTCTAAAATATGATATATTAATTGTACTTTCCTAATTAAATAATGATTACTTATCCTAAAAAATAGCATTATTATTTAGTAAATTAATTTATTAACTATTAAATTACCAAACTAACCTTTATTTATAAGAATAATTAGTTAAAAATAATAAGGATATCTTGGTAAATGTACTTTTCCTCTCCCTTACTATACATTTATATATAGTATAAATATTTATATACTAAGAATTTAATATTTAGTTGAAAATATGCGTTCTAAGTTTTAATTTTCTTTAGAATAAAATATTATTTCATCCGTAACATTTGCTTAAAATAATTATCTTATTTTTATAATTTGAAAAAGTTACTTTTTAATATTTGAAGTTTGATTAAATAAAAAATTAATTTTTAATACCTAAAATACCCATAGCATCACCGTCGCTCTCTGTTTTATTTCATTTACTTTCTCATAATCATAAACACAAAGACGTACTTGGTTTTGCAATGGCCACAGCACTTGAACTAGCAATAGCGATGACGAGCAGAGGACTAGGTCGACCGATAGTGGTAATGGTTGCTTGCATGCGGCAAGACTGTCCTTGAGTGTGAGATGGGGGTCAGAATCGAAGATCCGCTGCTTAACACGATGAGAACGGTGATGAAAAGCAATGTCAACTGCGCCTTTGGCCACTGATAGGGCTATCAATGACAATTTGCTCCTATGTTTCGCCTCAGTCTTTGCAAGTCCATATTGCCTCAACTTCTCCTCTATAAAGAATAATGGAAACTAAAGCAAGATGTTTTGAATTTACTTGACCGAATCAAGAAACAAATCATTCCTGATAAGAGTAAAACAGAAATAAACATAAGAAAAAAAGACCATTCGCCCCAATATTGATTGATTAGTCATCCTGGCTTGAAGCGGGCTCAAAAGATCAACCGCATTGAGTTGTCACTATCATTTATATGTATTACCATAATGCTAACGGGTGATTGAGCAAAAATGAGTGGATGGTTAGGAACACCAAGATACACAAAGGATTAGTAATAGAGATTTTAAAAATTATCTAAAAGGATATTTTGCCATAATGTAAAAGTATATTAATTGGGGCTTTAAGTTGGTAGAAATGATCAGGAAGTACTCCCCATGATTCCGACCCGACCCAGAGTATGCTCCTACCCACCGATTAAAGAAATAACTATCAGGAACGAAATAATCCTTTCCTTTTTGAATCCCCTTTTCTTTTTTTTTTTTTTTTTTTCCAGAAAGAAGAATTCATAAAGAAGAATAGGAATGAAAAAAAAAAAAGACTCTAATTACAATAGAAAAAAGTAATTTTTTTTTCTTCTTTTTTCCTATACCGATATTCACAGAGATGGAATTTATATCATAATTCGAAATATCTAATTCGTAATCGAAAATGATAGGTTGAAATATCTATTGGGATTTTTACAAGGAATATTTTCCTTTTTACTAAGAGTATTTTATTGAAGGATTTAAGTTATTACTCAAGAAAGAAAAATTGAAATTATTAAAGTAAAGGATGAGATCAATTCAAAAGTACTTTTTTTTTAGTATTATAACAGATAGAATTTCATTGCTCGGATTTGGGAACATCGATAGATTTGGTTTTGATCCTATCTATTCTACAAATATATCAAACTATTCTACAAATATATCAAAATAAATAATACGATCTTTAAATTTATTTATTTATAGCCTTCAAGGAGCCGTATGAGATGAGAATCTCATGTACGATTCTGTAATAGTGATGAGAACAGTGATGTTATCACCGACTATAATTATCTAACAGTTCAAGTACAGTTGATATAGTTGAGGCACAATCAAAATCTGGTTTTGGGGGATGGAATTTGTGGCGTCAGCCTATAGGATTTATCATTTTTTTTATCTCTTCTCTAGCAGAATGCGAAAGATTACCTTTTGATTTACCAGAAGCAGAAGAAGAATTAGTAGCAGGTTATCAAACCGAATATTTGGGTATCAAATTTGGTTTATTTTATATTGCTTCCTATGTAAACTTATTAGTTTCTTCATTATTTGTAACAGTTCTTTACTTGGGTGGTTGGAATATTTCTATTCCATATATATTCGTTCCTGCGCTTTTTGAAATAAATAAAATAGGTGGAGTTTTTGGAACAACAATTGGTATCTTTATTACATTGGTTAAAACTTATTTGTTCTTATTCATTCCTATTTCAACAAGATGGACTTTACCTAGACTAAGAATGGACCAACTTTTAAATCTTGGATGGAAATTTCTTTTATCTATTTCTCTCGGTAATTTATTATTAACAACCTCTTTCCAACTCCTTTCACTATAAAAGATTAATAAAAGAATATTTTTTCTATATTCATGATTTGTCTTCAAACAAGAGAAAAAAAATAAACATAAAATTATTCATAAATATTCACAATATGTTTCCCATGGTAACTGGATTCATGAATTATGGGCAACAAACCATACGAGCTGCAAGGTACATTGGTCAAAGTTTTACAGTTACCTTATCCCATGCAAACCGTTTACCTGTAACTATTCAATATCCTTATGAAAAATTAATCACATCAGAGCGTTTTCGCGGTCGAATCCATTTTGAATTTGATAAATGCATTGCTTGTGAAGTATGTGTTCGTGTATGTCCTATAGATCTACCTGTTGTTAATTGGCAATTGGAAACTGACATTCGAAAGAAATGGTTGCTTAATTACAGTATTGATTTTGGAATCTATATATTTTGTGGCAACTGTGTTGAGTATTGTCCAACAAATTGTTTATCAATGACTGAAGAATATGAACTTTCTACTTATGATCGTCACGAATTGAATTATAATCAAATTGCTTTAGGTTGTTTACCAACGCTAGTAGTTGACAATTATACAATTCGAACAATTTTGAATTCAACTCCAAAAAAAAAATAGGTAAACCGCCTTGATTAATTAATTTGATCAAAAAGGATGAAATGGGATTTCTTTCATTTTTCTTGGTCACTAACTACAAAAAGTACAATGATTTGATTGATTGATGAGAATAGCATCGCGGCTAAATTTGGATTGAAAATCTATGAGATTAATATATCTGTAATTCTATCCATAATTTTTTCGAAAATGAAATTTAGATTCATAATGCCTTTTTCGAGAAAGAATGAGATTAGTACAATAGCTGTACCTATAGTAATTTATCCCATTTAGGGTTTAATTCAATTAAGAACCTATTATAAAAAAGTTTTTCCTGCTCAAGTCAATAAGGTCATGAAAAAACAATTCAAATTTTTTATCTCTTATTTTACATGCAATGGATTTGCTTGGACTAATACATGATTTTCTTTTAGTTTTTCTGGGATTAGGTCTTATATTAGGAGGTCTGGGAGTGGTATTACTTACCAACCTAATTTATTCTGCCTTTTCGTTGGGATTTGTTCTTGTTTGTATATCTTTATTCTATATTTTATCAAACTCTCATTTTGTAGTTGCTGCACAGCTATTTATTTATGTGGGAGCTATAAATGTTTTAATTATATTTGCTGTGATGTTCATGAATGGTTCAGAATATTATAAAAATTTGAATCTTTAGATTATTGGAAACGGGGTTACTTCTGTAGTTTGTACAAGCATTTTTGTTTAACTAATTACTATTGTTCCAGATACATCATGGTATTATTTGGACTACAAGAACAAATCAGATTATAGAACAAGATTTGATAAGTAATGGTCAACAAATTGGAATTCATTTATCAATAGATTTTTTTCTTCCATTTGAATTCATTTCAATAATTCTTTTAGCTGCTTTGATAGGTGCGATTGCTGTGGCTGGTCAGTAATAAATCTTTAGAATTAATAATCGTAATTCAAATTACACATTATGTTATTACATCTATTTTTCTTCAATTCTATTTAAAGCTTATTTATGTATAAACTTGATTTATTATCCATATATTTCTTTGTTCTGTACTTGTGATATTCTTATTCTAGTCAATCCAATCTGTTGATGTTGAATTGTTGTTCATATTGAAAAAAAAAAATCAAAAACTATAAGGAGTTGGTCAATGATGCTCGAACATGTACTTGTTTTGAGTGTTTATTTATTTTCTATCGGTATCTATGGGTTGATCACGAGTCAAAATATGATTAGAGCCCTTATGTGTCTTGAACTTATATTGAATGTAGTTAATATAAATTTTGTAATATTTTCTGATTTTTTTGATAGTCGTCAATTAAAAGGAAGTATTTTTTCAATTTTTGTTATAGCTATCGCAACCGCTGAAGCAGCTATTGGACTGGCTATTGTTTCGTCAATTTATCGTAACAGAAAATCAACCAGTATCAATCAATCAAATTTGTTGAATAAGTAGTATTAATCATATAAAATAGAATTTTCATATCCATTAATTCGAGTTGGCATGTATGATACGTAACTTACGCATCATGTTTGTGAAAACGTAAGAAATGAAAGTATCTTGGCTCTATTCTATCTCATGAGTCGATCTAGAATTAAATAAGAAAATTCTGCTAAATCATTGATTCGTCTGGTGTCTAAATATATAATGATTCATTTAGAAATTTACTAGATTGAATTTTTATGATGTTAAAAAATTAGAAATCCAATGTCACATTCAGTAAAGATTTATGATACATGTATAGGATGTACTCAATGTGTCCGAGCCTGCCCCACAGATGTATTAGAAATGATACCTTGGGATGGATGTAAATCTAAGCAAATTGCTTTTGCTCTAAGAACAGAGGACTGCGTGGATTGTAAGAGATGTGAATCCGCTTGTCCGATAGATTTCTTGAGTGTTCGAGTTTATTTATGGCATGAAACAACTCGAAGCATAGGTCTAGCTTATTGATACTTTCCAGAAAAACCCACTTGAATCTATTTGATTTTTTGTTTACCGACAAAAACTTGTACTCGAAAAAATAATAAAATTTATATATATATTATGTTTTCGCGCACGGGTTTTTTTAGTCCAAGTGTATCTTGTCTTTACCACGAATTCTTTTTCTTGGTTAACAACATTTGTAGTTTTTCCGATATCCGCGGGTTTTTTAATTTTTCTTTTGCCTCATAAAGGAAATAAGGTAATTAGGTGGTATACCTCAGGTATATGCGTCTTAGAGCTCCTTTTAATGACTTATGCGTTCTTTTATTATTTCCAATTGGACGATCCATTAATCCAATTAACAGAAGATTATAAATGGATCAATTTTTTTTTTTTATTTTTACTAGAGATTGGGAATAGATGGATTTTCTTTAGAACCTATTTTACTGATAGGATTTATCACCACTTTAGCTATTTTAGCGGCTCGGCCAATTACTTGGGATTCCTGATTATTCCATTTTCTGATGTTAGCAATGTATAGTGGTCAAATACGATTATTTTCTTCTCAAGACCTTTTACTTTTTTTTATCATGTGGGAGTTAGAATTAATTCCCGTTTATCTACTTCTATTGATGTGGGGGGGAAAGAAACGTCTGTATTCAGCTACAAAGTTTATTTTGTATACTGCAGGGGGTTCCATTTTTTTTATTAATGGGAGCTTTAGGTATCGCTTTATATGGCTCCAATGAACCAAGATTCAATTTTGAAACATCAGTCAATCAATCATATCCTGTGGCACTAGAAATATTTTTCTATATTGGATTTCTTATTGCTTTTGTTGTCAAATTGTCGATTATACCCTTACATACATCATTACCAGACACCCATGGGGAAGCGCATTACAGTACTTGTATGCTTCTAGCCGGAATCTTATTAAAAATAGGGGCATATGGGTTGGTTCGAATCAATATGGAATTATTACCTCACGCTCATTCTATCTTTTCTCCCTAGTTGATAATAGTAGGCGTAATACAAATAATCTATGCAGCTTCAACATCTCTCGGCCAATGAAATTAAAAAAAAAAAATAGCCTATTCTTCTGTATCTCATATGGGTTTCATAATTATAGGGATTTGCTCTATAAGTGATATGGGACTCAACGGAGCTATTTTACAAATCATATCACATGGATTTATTGGCGTTGCACTTTTTTTCTTGGCAGGAATGGGTTATGATAGAATACGTTGTGTTTATCTTGACGAAATGG
Source organism: Reutealis trisperma (assembly GCA_947687605.1). Lineage (NCBI taxonomy): Eukaryota > Viridiplantae > Streptophyta > Magnoliopsida > Malpighiales > Euphorbiaceae > Reutealis > Reutealis trisperma. Next base: position 35,982 of record CANTUT010000016.1, on the reverse strand, counting down.
GCGGAATGGCTACCCCAATGCCAAAAATATTTACGATATTCAGTATCTTATCACTAGCTTCCCTTGCATTACCGGGCATGAGCGGTTTTTTTGCGGAATAGTCTTTTTTGGAATAATTGCCGGCCAAAAATATCTTTTAATGTCAAAAATTTTAATTACTTTTGTAATGGGAGTTGGAATTATATTAACTCCTATTTATTTATCTTTTAATTCGGAATTAAAAAATCCTTGGTCTTTAAAATAATCCTTTATCTCATTCTTAAGAAAAAGGCCATGATATTGAAGGATAGATCTTAACTTATATAAGTTAATAATTTTGATTTGTGATAATTTGTAAAGTACATATGCTTGTGACAAGGAGGATATATCACACTGTGAATTTTTATTAATAACAGAAATATTACTATTATTAAGTGACTGTTTTATAATCGAAATAAAGTGAATTGTATTTTGATTTGTTTTATCAATTTTTTTGTGATTTTTTTCATTATTGTAAATGTATTCAGAATTTTTTTTTTGTTGATTCAAGAAAAAACTATACATTGATCCTCGGAATATTAATGATACCTAAAAAGATATCTATGTATATCTTTTGAATAAAAATTTTTATAAAAAAATAGAATTTATGCGATAATCGAGCATGCCATCTTTTTAATATATGTGAAAGATTTTTTTGATGATTTTAAACTTTTTCCATTATAACTTATTTTGTTAGGACTAATATTTATTTCCGAGGTTCTAATTTGAGTTTCCTTTTCTTTTGTAATTTTTTCTATTTGATTTATGATTATCTTTTGTAAACTTGGATTACTGCCCATTTTTGCCTCCATAAACATACTACTAGGAAAATACTTCGCTTTCAGAATTCTTGCTACAAGAGAGGAGGGATATTATAAGGTTCTCTAGCATTGCTTGCCTAATATGGCAACATTGAACTCATGAAATTTTTCAAACTCCATCCCTTCTTGGGACTTACTCAAACACAGGCGAGACCAACTCAACCAATAGATGCCTTTAGCATTAGATCCCATTTTTCGCCACCAAAAACCATTGAGGAGTCTTTCAACTTCATCACATAGGCAATAGGAAAACTCCCATCGCATAGGCAGGTAAGGCTTGGGCAACCGTCTTCAGCAACAATACTCTACCAGCTCTAGAAAAAAGCTTGTTCTGCGAACCACCTGAAATTATCTTTTCTGCAACCTGAACTTGATAAAATAAAAAATTTCGTTCTTCTCTCTATCCACCAAACAAGGTAAACCCAGGTATTTTTGGTGATCATCAGTAGCACAAACACTTAACTAAGCACAAACAACATTTCTATGAGCAGCTTGTGAACTGAATGTAATATTAGATTTTTTGTAGTTTTTTACCTGCCCAGAAGCTTGAGCATTTTTCTGCAAACACTCCTTTATATTCTTAATCTCCATCACAGTAGCTTTAAAGAAAATGAAACTGTCGTCCGTGAATAGGAGATGAGAGACTGAAAGAGCACTTCTTGCCACAACACAACCGTGAATGAGCCCTTTGTTTTCATATTTTCTCAACAAAGAAGTGAGACCTCCGCATATAGATTAAAGAGGCATGGTGAAAGAGGATTGCCTTGACGAATACCTTTCTCATGAATAACCAGTCCAATCAAGCGATACTGCCCTGCAACATGATATTGAACCGTAGAAATACACATCCAAATTAAGTTAATCCAGTCCTGAGCGAAACCCATTTTGCACATGGCATCCCTCAGAAAAAGCCATTTGATTCTATCATATGCTTTGCTCATGTCAATCTTGAGTGCGGTATGGCCATTTTTGCCTTGTGTCTTTCTCTTAAGATGGTGTGTCACCTCAAAAGCAACCAGAATGTTGTCTGTTATTAACCTTCCTTGGACGAATGCGCTCTGAGTATCAGAAATAAGAGAAGGCAGTATCTTTTTGAGGCGATTAGCAAGCATCTCAGGTGAGATATACATTTCAAATGGTGGGAAATAAAGCTTTTACCTTCAAAGGCGACGAGTTCAATTCTCATAATTCTTAAATGATATTTTAATTTTTATTAGTATTTGAATAAATATGGTTTTTTATTAGTATTTGAATAAATATGGTTTCTCTAGATTAAAAAATATGATTTGCTTATTTTGAATTAGAAAATAATAAATGAATAATATATATAGAGTATTTGATCATATTCATTTGTTTTAGTCAATTGAGAAATTCAAATTATGAATAAAAAAATTATGTGTGATATTTTATCTATATATTGGATTAATATGATTATATTAAAAGAGATTAACATAGTATATAAATATATTTTGTGACAATTACATTTAATACAAATATTTAAAATGAAAAAATTAACTTTGTTGCATATATGGTAGTTATTGTGACAAAAAGTTTTAGTGACCAATTTTCTTGCATATATACTAATTGTGACAAAAAAAATTTAATGACTAATTATCTTTATCATAACAAGTGATTAAGTTGGCGCCAACGTTAAGTGACAATTTTGCATACAAATTTTTTTTTTGTCATTATGCATTTTGTGTATCCATTTATTGTGACAAAATATTTTGACAAATTTTTTTTTTCACTATTTTGAATCTTTTAAAGCTTAAAATGATAAAATTTAATTTTGTCACAATAAAGACATTTTGCATGATAAAATTTCTTGTAGAAATATGGGGGCTTCCTTTTGAAGGTTCTTTTAAAATTTTTTAAATCTATTAGTACAAATAATTTATTTTTACTTTTATACTTATTTTTATGATTATATTTTCTTTATTTATCATTTTGGATATTAAGTAATTAACTTGAAATTTTCCTAATTACATATTTAATGGCATGCCTGCTTTTTAAGATACTTTTTTATTTTTATTTTTATTGTATGATTAATTTATTTTTACTTTCATCTTTATTCTTACTTCTTTTTTCTCTATCATGTTGAATATTAACTAACTTATCGTTTGGTATTCTTGCTTTTTGATATTCTTTTTTCGGATATGCTTGCAATTGTTGAATTTAAATACATATATTTACTTCAATAAAATACATAAAAATACATACCTATTACAAAAATTACATACAAAATATATCAAAAATATATACAAAATATACAAAAATTACATATATTTATTTCAATAAAATACGTAAAAATACATGCCTATTACAAAAATTACATACAAAATATACATATAATAATTCAATATATAACAAAATACATACAGATATACTTTCAAAAATTCAAAAATATACATACCCAATATACATATACAAATATTTCAAAATACACATATAATTATAATTCAAAATTTTCATACTTAAATTTAATATACCTACTTCTTGAAGTGCAAAATTTCAAAGAATACAACAAAAAATAAATAAATAAATAAAGAAACTGAAATAAAATTACAAACTAATTAAAAAAAAAATCGAATTATAGCGTTAATACAACACAAAAAAAATTCAAATTACAAAAATACAAATTACAGCATTTATTCCATATATACAACATTATACAAATTTGCAAAAATTCAAAAATAAAACAAAAAAATTCTAAATAATTCAACAATAAAATTCTCAACAATTACAAAAAAATTACAAATTAAAAAAAAATACTGTCATCATCCATATATATTCCCAATAATTTACAAAAATTATTAAACAACACAAAATTGAATAAATTTCAATATAATGTTAAACAGAAAATTATAAAAAAAAAATTATACAAATACACCATGAAATTAACAGAAAATTAAGTAAACAATTGTATACACAATATAATATTGAACAAAAAATTGAACAGAAAATTGTATACACAATATACAAATTTTTGCTTAATTAATTACAACAAATAATATATATATATATATATATATATATATATATATATATATATATATATATATATATATATATATATACCAGAAATAATACAAAATTAATTATTTTACCAAAAAAAAAAACAATGCAAAACAAACCATGAAATCAAATTAAAAATTGAAAATAAAAAGAAGAAAATTAAAAAATAGATATAAAATAAAAAATAAAGATAACAGATGGACTGACTAGATCGACGGTGGTAGGGTGGTGTTGATGACGGCATGGATGGTGGCTGGATTGGCAAGTGGACCATAGCAGAGACGGCAGGGAAGAAAGAAGAGAGAGAGAGAGAGGAAAAGGAACAACACTGTTTATATTAATTACATTATTGACGAATATTCACCAGGCATAAGTTATTTCGTTGGTAAATGAAAATAGTAGCATGAAAGACGCCATTAATTTTACTGATGGGATATCTAATTTCGACAGTAAAGTATCATGGCGCTAAATTTTCACACCAGATTTATTCTGGAATATTCCATAGGTAAGTGTATTCCGGCTGATTTTTCCCTCTAGATTTTTTGACCAACTATTTCTATTGGCACTTACTAATGCCATTTCATTGGTGATCTGTCAGAAAGTTTTCAAAATTTTTTTTTCCATCATTCCATTGGTGATATATCGATATCAAAGGCAGAATTAGGGTGGGGGAAGGGGTGACCTAGCTGAAGCTCAGGTCAGCTCTAATTTTTTTATTTTTAATTTTTTTTTATATATTTGTATTAATGTTGAGCTATTGACTTGATTTAATATCAGGAAAATTGCACCAATTATCACTTTTTTAATTTTTTTTAAAAATACCCCATTATTTTTAACGTTATATAAAAATGCTCATCTTTTTTTTTTTTAGGTTTTCAAAAATACCTCTTTTTTTTATATATATACTTATAATATACATATAATATACATTTGGTCTACATTTAATACTATATTTTTCTATAAAAATAATATATTTTTAGTATACATCTGATATACTAAAAATATAACAATGATATATAAATATTTGATGCCATTTTTTTTATAAAAACAATATACATATGATATACCAAAAATATATATTTGACATATAAAAAATATACATATGATATATAATGATGTATATTTGATATATCAATGATATATCAAAATTTTTGGAAAATTTTTTCCGTCACTATTGACCAGCATTGACCGATATAAACTGCTTTTGATAGGTCGAGTTTTCATGCCAAAAGACAATTTCAATTTCAGAAATCTAAAAATGTCCTTAAAATGCTCTAATTCTCTCTAATTTAGTCGGATTGACGCTAGAAAATTTTATAATATCGATTTTTTGGCGAGGCTTATTCTCTTTCTACCAGTAATGAAACTGGACATTCTTAGTCTTGAAATGAAATTTGAAGTTCAAGGAGTTGATTGCAACTAATGTCACTCTTATTAGTTATTGGAGTTGGCCAGAAAAAAGAAAAGAAGTTTCATCTGAAAATTTCATAATTCAAAACATCAATTTACAGTCATTAAATGCCAAAAATAATATCACTAATAGATTTATTGGGTCCAAAAATCTTAGAAAAAAGTATTTTTTATATTTAATGAGTAACAAAATAGATAGCCAGAGTTTTATCAAAATTTTCTTTCTATTATGTTAATATTAATGAAAAATTAGTTATTTTGAAAATGAAAATTTTAAAAAATGCATTTGTGAAATAGGAGTGTATATGTGAGAATATATATATATATATATATATATATTAGAAGAGTTGTATAGAAAGCCCTAAGAACGCCTAGCTTCTAGCCCAGCCCCATACTAAAGTGTCAGCTTTATATATATGTTTATATATATGCATTAGCATACTGGGCTATTAGCTCAATTTTAACATAGCCCAATTCCTAGCTCATGTACCACATCCACTTAAATCAGCTTGTTAGCAGAATCCAGAAGGTGAAAACCATTAAACCAGGAGCAGGAGCATACTGTTTCATTATGAGTGTGACTGGCGCTGGCTAGACAGCAACTAGCTACTGGCAAGAGCATAAAGTCCTGGTTTGGGTCTCGTCTTGGTGGTGCATTGGTAACAAGGACTCAAGGAGTGACTACAATTTGAGATTTATTGAATATTCATAATCTCAAAAATTCTAAGTCATTTTCGTTTTTTTTTTTTTGTCGGAAATCAACTAGGTCAGTTTCTTGATTTTCTAAATTGCTAAATCTCTTTCTTCTCTAATTAAAAATCCAAAAATAAAAATTAAGAGTTTAAGATTTTAAATTGAGATTGAGTTATTAATATAATTTAATTTAATTTTAGAGTAATGCTATTTGGATCAATTTGATTCATATCAAATGTATTTAATGCATTCATTTAATATATTAAAAGACATATATAACCTTTATATGTAGTTAAGGTAAACAATAAATTTAGTTTTATAAATTTTCAAATCAATATATTAAAACTTGATATAAATTAATGTAGACAACAATTATTTTATTATAAAATAAAAAATCTTAAAGTTAAATTAGTTTTTGACTGATTATATCTTCATATTTTTAATAAAGATATTTGAATAAATTGAAAATAAAGAAAACCTTTTCATAACTAATTTGAAAAAATTATTTAATTATTTTTCAAATTTTTTATTAGTATATGTGCAATTAAATTAAATTATAATTAAAATAATTTTTAATAGCTTGTATTTATTAATTAAAAGTAGTTGCAAAAAAATTTCAAAAATTTGCAAAATTAGTTGTAAGAGATCCTGCAGTGCCATGCAATCAAATTAACTATTTTACTAAATTAATAATTAATTTAATGATGAAAAATTATTTAATTATCATATTATTATTATATAATATAATAATTAAAATCAAAATTTAAGAATTAATTCATTGGACTTTAATTAATCTATTACCAATAGTGTCATTATCATATAATTATTATATAATGTGAAAATTATACAATAAATTTTAGTATTATATAATTGAATTTTGATTAATATTAAACTATCATCAATAAAGCCATATGATATTCTATATTAATTAAATTTTCATCTTTCAACAATTAAATTTTTATTCAATAATTAAACTATTAATAATAGTACTACATTATATTCTATGTTAATGAAGTTCACAAATTTTATCAATTGGATTTCGATTTAATTAAACTAATAGTAATAGTGCCATATCATATTATATAAAAATCAAGTTTCAGGTTTTATTCAATTAGATTTTGATTCAATAAAATTAATATAGTAATAATGCCACAATATGTTATATGTTAATCAAATCACAATTTTTCATCAATTGGACTTTAATTAATATTCCATATTATTATCAAATATTATATTTTTATCAATTGAGCTTTAATTAAAATTAAACTTAAATAAATGGTACTACATTATGATTATACTAAAATTTCTTATTAATCAAGTAAATTGTAATTATGCTAAATTTATAATGATTTTGCTACATCATGGTGTATGCTAATTATATTTAAATTTTTATTATATTTCATCAATTATATTTTGATTAAACTAAACTTATATCAATAATGCTACTACATAGTTTTTACTAAATCATACTATTTTTTATATTTTTTAACTGTATTTATTTTGATGAAGTAAAATTTTTTGCTCTCGTTATTGGTTTCCAAATAGAAATTAAACAACATAATTGTTTTTTGTCTTTTTCTTGATTTTCATTTAGAGATGAAGTAAAATTTTTTTTATCTATAGTTCTTCATTTATATTAGAAATTATTATTTTTATTAGAATGTTCAATGGTGTTAGGCTAAATTGAAGTCAAGATATTTTATTTTTAACCAATTCACATAACTTGTAAATTTCAAAACATTTTAATGAAAAAAGAGATTATAATTATTTATTAACATAAATTGCAAGTTCTAAAGTCTTTTATTGAATAAAGGGACTAAAATTTAATTAAATATGAAAATTTTAATTTTTTATCTAAGGGTATTATAGGCAAGTTTTTTTTTACTACAACATTGAAATGACAATAATATCATTTATCAAATGACGAAAATGTCTAATATACCCTTATTAATCCGGATCAAATTGATCCAATAAGTATCATTGTTAATTTTAATGTGTTTTTAAATTTAATTATTGTTATGGGGATTATAAATTTATGATCATTTTGTGAAAATTGATAAATTATGAAGCTGATAAATTTGTTACCAACGTGAAGTTCGTGAAATTTGGTGATAAACTGATAAATTATGAAGATTATGAAGTTGACAAACATGAGCGATGACCAAATGAAAATTCGGGTGGGTTTGGGCGTTGGATAAAAATTTAGGTGATAAATATCTTTTCTATTTTTTTTTTTTGCCTGCAAAATTTTCAGAAACAAAAGATTTCATGGACCCTGCGGCTTGTAATTTGTAGAGGATTTATTCAAGGGTTAACAAAGAAAAAATGCAGAGGATTGTGGTTAAAAATTGATATTTTAATTAAAAAATTTTAGAATTTAAAAGATATACAGTATAATTTCCAAAATTAACACAATTAAAATAAATATTTTAAAATATTTATTTTTTAATTTAAAATTTCATATTTTAATATTTGCTTTCAGCGTACTCCATAATAAAATTCTCCGTCCGCTCTTGATCAATATTTAACAAGGGAAAATTTTTCATTGGTAAACAACTAGTTTCTTGTAGTGATAATTTAAAAAAAAAAAAAAATCAGTTTAACCTAGTTTTCTATTAAGTATTATTAATAATAAAGTAATGCTTATACTTTAATCAATAAAAACTGCAAACATTTAAAATATAATAAAATCTTAATCAAAGCAGAAAATTCAAATATAAAAATAAATCCTAAAATAATAATATAATAATATAAAATTTAGCCCAAGTTCCTTTACGAGTTTTTCTTTCAAAGTAAGAGAAGAGAAATTTTTTTTTTTTTTTAAGAAATATTAGTCGACTCAATTTGGCAACATGAATTCAAAATATTTGACATTTTTTTATTTTACACACAAATTAAAAAAGTTAGTTAATTTTTTAATTTCCATCACTTCCTTTTTAAAATACCTTTATTAAATTTTTTATTTTATGAAGTAAATCACACTTCACTTTAATGATGTTCACATTAATAAAGCATAATTATTAATTTTATTGGATGTCAACTCATCATAATTTCATAAGGAATAATTTTTTTTTGAATAATATTGTACATTTATTAAAAAATATAAATTCAAAGTAAAAAATAGTAGGAGTAAAATTTATTATAAGTAATGATTTTGATGTGAATTAATAAAGGTATTCTAGATAATTATTTAGTTAACTTTTGATAAAAAAAAAAAATAAAGGAAAGTGGACAAAATTTAAAAAATGTAAAAATACCAATTATTTTGGGACGATATATTGCACACTTGATTTATAGTTGATATCTTTTTTCTGTTTTTTAGAATTTACTTCATGCTTTTTGTCCAGCACGGAGAATTGCAAATTGCGGATGATAACAAAATTTGAAAACTATAACTTGAAAAGGATATTCATAACACAATAAATTAATAAGCATATGTAATCAAATTATTTTGTATCGAAAGACAAGAAAACAAGGGGAGAAACAACCCAAACAAACTAGGAAGAAAACGGAAAGACGAGCGTTAAAAAGAGAATCCCAAATCCAGGAATAAAGCGCAAACAAAAATGGCAAATTTCATGGGTTTTGCTTACATTTTAAACCGTTTCAAGATGGGCAGACAATCAATTTTTGCATGCTTATCTTCTTGACCGCTTCCATAAACCATGCATGATTATCATCAATATCCGGCCTTCCTTTTATAAGTATATATATTAATTTGCCGATTAGTTTGAAAGACTTCAATATATATATATGTATCTTGAGAGTTTTTAATTGGCTATACATATGATGACGGATATCGGCTATAAATGGGTGGCGTTTATAAGCCTGCTGATTACTATCGTAGGATGGTCAAAATGTAATTATAGATGTGTGGAGTCCGCGAGGGTTCCAGCAATGTTTGTGTTCGGAGATTCATTGGTCGATGTTGGCAACAATAACTATCTCAGCTCCATGGCCAAGGCTAATTACTTTCCTTATGGAGTTGATTTCAATATAGGTCCTACTGGCAGATTTTCCAATGGCAAAACCTTTGTTGACATACTAGGTGCAAGCATATTTAATTAATTTTCTTTCTTACTATATATATATATATATATATGAAAAGATTTTTGGGTCGTCAATTCATATGATAATAAATTAACAATTAACTTTGTATTTCTATATGCAGGAGAGATGGTAGGTGTGCCTTACCCTTCAGCCTTTGCAGATCGTAACACAGCTGGAGCCAGAATACTTAGGGGAGTTAATTATGCCTCAGCAGCCGCTGGCATCCTTGATGAGACTGGTCAACACTATGTAATTAACACGCCAAATTAACTTTATTTTATTTTTTTTATCTAATAATATATCTGACAAATAATTTTCCAGGGAGAAAGGTACAGCCTGAGCCAGCAAGTGTTAAATTTTGAGACTAATCTAAATCAACTAAGAACAATGATGAATGAAACTAACCTGACAGATTACTTAGCCAAATCTCTGGCAGTTTTGGTCTTCGGAAGCAATGATTACATCAACAATTATCTCATGCCATCAATCTACTCTTCCAGCTACATTTATAGTCCTCCGCAATTTGCCAACCTTCTACTCAATCACTATGCCCGTCAACTTGTGGTGTGTAATTAATATTTTGAATATTTAATTAATTAGGTAAATTAATATAAGGGTTAATGATGATATATTTTGCATAATAATAAATAATAATAATATGGATGCAGACGCTGTATAGTTTAGGACTAAGGAAATTCCTGATAGCTGGAATTGGACCCCTGGGATGCATTCCTAACCAAAGAGCTAGCGGTCAAGCCCCTCCAGACAGATGCGTTGATTACGTAAATGAGATATTAGGTACCTTTAACGAAGGCTTGGGGTCACTTGTTGATCAATTCAATACACGCGAAGGTGTTATATCTGCATATGGCAACACTTACGCTGCGGTTGGCGACATCCTAAATAATCCAACCACATACGGTAATCATATCACATAAAAAAAAAATTTCGTCTACTTCATTTATTTTTCAACTAGTCAATTTAAAATTTTTTTTCTTAAACAGAAATTAATCAGTTTAATTAATTTTAGGATTTAGTGTGGTTGATAGAGGTTGCTGTGGAATTGGGAGGAACCAAGGTCAAATAACATGCATTCCCTTTACGATTCCATGTCCCAACAGAAATGTGTATGTATTTTGGGATGCCTTCCACCCAACGCAGGCTGTGAATACCATTCTAGCGCAGCGGGCCTTTAGCGGACCACCAAAGGATTGCCATCCCATTAACGTCCAACAAATGACTCTCATCTAATTATCATCTGCTCCTGTGTTTCCTTTCCTCGCTTCTTGTTATTGTATATTAATTCTGTTTTAGTTCAACTTCTTACTCGTAAATTTTTCACATTAATTTTCAAATAAATTTAGGATTTAAGATTTAGAATAAGCACATTTACATAACAGCATTTCATTAAGTTCTTTTTTATTGTGCATTTATGATAGATAATATGGTAATTTATTAATTAAATAATATAATTATTTATTGTATTTAATTTAAATAAGGAATGATAAATTGAATTAGAATAAGAAAAAATAAAATAATTATTATTTAATATCTAATTATATTTAATTTAAATAAGAAAAGATAAACTCAATTAGAATAATGAAAGTATAAAATAATTATTATTCAATCTATAATTAATTATATTTAATTTAAATAAAAATAATAGATTCAGTTAGAATAATCTATATCTATCTATATATAAATGTATGAAGAGGAGGGAGGAATAAACATATTTACATAAGAGCCCCTTATTAAGTTCTTTTTAATTATATATTTATGATGGACAATATGATAATTTATTAATTAAATAATATAATTATTTATTGTATTTAATTTAAATAAGGAATGATGAATTCCATTAAAATAAGGAAAGAATAAATAAATTATTATTTAGGATATAATTAATTATATTTAATTTAAATAAAAAAGAATTCAATTAGAATAATTTTTAATTTTTTATATTTTTTCAAATATTTAGAAGTTTTTGAGCAAGCTTTTTTAATATTCAAAAAAAAAAAAAGCAACTTGGTCAAAAACTTTTTAATATTTGAAAAACATAAAAAAATTATTTTTAGAAGTTAGAGAAATTCTAATTTTACTTTGATTGTTTGAATATTAATAAGGTAGAGAAATTTTGAATTTGAATTTTTTTGTGTAAATTATTACTTTCTCTTACTATAAATTTTAAAATTAGTTGTTTTAATCATTAGTAATAATTTATAGGTTCTCAAAAAATAATATGTATAAATGAATTTAATCAGAATAATTTATATTTTTTTTATGTTAGTTTGAATATTAAGAAGTTTGAGAAATTTTAATTTGATTTTGATTATTTAAATACTAACAAGTTAGAGAAATTTTATTTTCACTTTTAAAAATTCTATTGTAGATTACAAAAATTATTTTTGGTTTTGTGGGAAGATGTAGCAGAAAAAGAAAGTATACTAATTGAGAATTCATTTAATAATAATGAATAAAACCCTAATATTGCATTATCAAATGTGAAAGTTATTATTTATAAGCATATGTTATTCTCTAAAAAAAATCAATTTATTTGAAATTTTATAAACACATAAAATTTAGCATTTGTTTTTTTAATTTTTTTTAAATTGTTTGAGATTTTATAATCACTAACTTAAATGTATTTTTTTTAGCGGCAAAAAAATGAAAAATTAGAAACAATTTTAAAAATTTATTTTTAAATAAAATTATTATTTTAATATATTTTTTAATGAACGAATCCAATATAATAAAAATAATATTAATAATAAACAAAATATTTATTCTTTTTAGTTAGCCAAACAATACAAATTTCTTTTTTGATAAAAAAGAAAGAAATCAATAATTTTCACACTTGCTAAAATACAATTAAACTCAATTTTTTTTTGCATGTTATGTCTATTAACAACAAAAAATTAATTTATAGTTGTTCTTTAATTGATTTTTTTTCTATTTGCTAAGCAAATAAAAATTAATCAAAAGTTCAAACTATTGAGTTTTTTTTAAAAGAATAAAGTTATTAAAAATTTTAAATTATTAGGTTATTAGATAAATTTCAACTTATATTTAAGAAAATATTTATTCACAAAATAAAAAGATAAATGTATGACATTTAAAAAATATATATAGATAAATAAATAAATTGAATCCAAAATACCTATGTTATAAAAATATCCAAATATCTATATTATAAAAATATATAAATAAGTAAATTTTTAATATGAATTTGAGTTAAAGCAAATTTTATAGTTATTTTGAATTGAATAGTCGAATCATCATAAATTAAAAATATTTTTTCTATTTTTTATTCATTTTATTACTTGTTAATACAAAGGCTCATATTGATATATACAAGTACAAAATCTAAATACAGCACAATATCCACGAGCTCCTCTGTTTATTCCGGAAAAAAACATTTCTTCACACATAATTCAGTCAATTGCGTGATAGTGTAATTGTAACAAGTCAAATTAGATTTAAATATTTTGTTTATAAAATTTTATAAACGCTCAATTTTTGCAAATTTGAAAGGTTTCATTTAAACTGAATAAAAATATCAAGAGAGAATAATGAATAGCAATATCAAATATAATAAGAAAAAGAAAGTGTGAGTTGTACCAAAAAATAATTTATAAACACATTGTAATCAAATGGATTGCAACCTCACAAATTAAAACTAGAAGTTAGTTGTTCCATAGTATTGGTTAATAGAATCAGAATGGTGCGCAAAAAAATTAATAGAAATATTATACATATAGAAATAACAATAGGATAACATTCAAGAAAACAAGTCCTATTTCCAATAATACCACTGTCACCAGTTGAAAATAAGAGATATCTTTTCTATTTTAAAAGAAAGCAGTTCCCTATGCTTCTTTATTTTGCAATGACTATTAATAAAGTACAATAAAAAAATAATATATAATGTAAAAATGTATTTACCATGGATAATTGTATGTTGCATTGTCAAGAGGTATTTAAGTATATACTATAAAAGTACCGATCAAAAGTGAAAAGCCAAATAAAAAGAAAGCATACAGTTTATAAAAAAGTTTTGCTATCTAATAGGTACTATAATTTAAAAAATAATATCATATAATATTCATTTAAATTATTTATATGTCATATAGTATTTATATTAATATTTAAAATATAAATATTTAAAAATTAAATTATATTTTAAAATAAATTATAACGAGTTATAACAGAGATCAATCTACGAAGCACATTAAAAAAAAACTAGTAATTATAAATATGAGAACCACCCTTAAACAATGATTTCCACCAATTCTGTCTTTCAATTATCGTCATAAGCACAGAAATCAGCTTTTGATCTTCCAAATGATAAAAGGAATCCTCAATTTTAACAGACTCGAAAAAACTCTTCTTCAATAGTTGGGCGTTGACCAATAATTAAATTCAAGTCCTAAAAAATCACTTGTAATCACTGCTTTTATGTAATAAAGAGAAAAAGGCAAAAAGAAAAAAAATAAAATAAACGTCATAGTGTCATATAGGGTAAGACTATAACTGGGATGCTTGCCACATGCACATGCAACAAAACAGAAACCTTAAAACTTAAATTAAGTCTTAGGTCTGCTGGTTAAACAAAAACTTATATTTTCCCTAACCTTTGATAATTTTGGTCCTGAATGTTTGAGTTAGATTTAGGTTTGCTAAGATATTGGAGTTAAACTGTGATCCTATTTAGAGTTTAAAAATCTTTAAAATAATGCATAAAACGGATAAACAACATAAAATATGACAAGTCCTGAAAAGCAAATAGGTACGCCTTTGATAATTTTGGTCTTGGGATCCAAGTTAGATTTGAGCTTTTTTGCATCTTAAGGATAATAAGACATTGTATTTAAACCGTGATCCCATTTAAAGCTTCAACATTCTTAAAATAATGCATAAAATTAATAAAAAACAAAATGTACGATGGGTTCTAAAAACTAAAGGGGTATCCCTTTGAGAATTTTGGTTGTGGAGATTCGAGCCAGATTTAGGATTTCTTTGCATCTTAGGGATGCTAAGACATGTAGTTTAACCTATCCTATCTAGAGTTTAAAAATTTTTAAAGTAATGCAAAAAATCTGATAAATAACAAAAAGTACAACGGATTCCTAAAAGCAAAGAGATACCCCTTTAAGAATTTCGGTCTTAGGGGTTTGAGTTAGATTTAGGTTTACTTGTATTCTACGGATGCTAAGGCATTTTATTTAAACCTTGATCCTATTTAGAGCATAAAAATTCTTAAAATAATGCACAAAATTGACAGATAACAAAAAGTGCGAAGGGTCTCGAAAACCGAAAGGTTACCCCTTTGAGAATTTTGGTCCTAAGGTGTGAGACAAATTTGGGTTTCTTTGCATCTTAGAGATTCTAAGGCATTATAGTTAAATAGTGATTCTTTTTAGAGCTTAAAAATTTTCAAAATAATGCATAAAATTGATAAACACTAAAAAATACATTGGGTCTCGAAAACCAAAAGGATATTAAAATTTTTAATATAAATTTGGGAGAACCAACCTTAAAAGATAGCTTATTAAGGTTGGAAAGTCTATTTCTATATTAATCACTTAACTTTTTTGTATTTAATCAATATAGGCTAGTATAACACTTTCCCTCCAAGTGACAATGAGGTATTCAAAGTTGTCACTTAAAGCAATTAGAATAGGACCAAATGGCAAGGTAATTATGTACTTTGAGTAAACTGAAACAATCAGCAAGGTAATTAGATACTTGGGTAAATCGAACCAACTGATAAGTTATAATTAGCTACTTGGGTAAACTGAAACAATCAGTAAGGTAATTAGGTATTAGGTACTTGAGTAAATAGGAACATCTTGTTCAGATATCATATTAAATTTTTAATATAAATTTGGGAGAACTAATCTTAAAAGCTAAGTTGTTAAGGTTGGAGAGTCCCCTTTGAGAATTTTGGTCTTAGAGTCTGATACAGATTTGAATTTCTTTGCATCATAGGGATTCTTAGGCACAGTAGTTAAATAATGATCCTATTTAGAGTTTAAAAATTCTCAAAATAATGTATAAAACTGATAAGCAATAAAAAATTCGATGTTCCCAAAAAGTAAAGAGGTATCCCTTTGAGAATTTCGATCCTAGTAGTTTGAGTTAAGTTTGAATTTCTTTGCATCATGGGGACGTTAAGGCATTATAGTTAAACCATGATCCAATCTAAAGCTTAAAAATCTAAAAATAATGCCTAAAATTAATAAACAATAAAAGTACGATGGGTTTTAAAAACCAAAATGGTACACCTATGAGTATCTAGGTTTTGAGAGTCTAAGTTAGATTTGGGTTTCTTGGCATCCTAAGATGCTAGGGCATTATAGCTAAATTGTGATCCTATTTAGGACTTAAAAATTTTTAAAATAATGTATAAAATTGAAAGCAACAAAAAATACAATGAGTCTCAAAAACCAAAGAGGTACCTTTTTGAGAATTTTGGTGTTAGGGGTTTGAGCTAGATTTAGGTTCATTTTGATAATTTTGGTCCTATTGATCCAAGCCAGACTTGGATTTCATTTCTTTTTATGGATGCTTAGGCATTGTAATTAAATAGTGATCCTATGTGGAGGTTAAAATTTCTCAAAATAATACATAAACTGAGAAATAAGAAAAAGTAATGGGTCCTGAAAAGTAAAAAGGTACACTTTGGAGAATTTTAGTCTTGGAGAATGTGAGAGATTTGGATTTCTTTGCATCTTCGGAATGTTAAGGCATTGTATTTAAACTGAGGTTCTGTATAAAGTTTAAAAACTCTCAAAATAATGTATAAAATTGTAAAAGTAAGATAAATCCCAAAAGAAAAAGGGTACCTTTTGAGAATTTTGGTCTTGGGAGTCTAAGCTAGATTTGGGTTTCTTTGCATTCTAAGGATGTTAAGGCATTATAGTTAAACTGTGACCCTTCTGGAGTTTAAAAAATCTAAAAATAATATATAAAACTTATAAACCACAAAAAGTATGATGGTTCTTGAAAATCAATGCCCCTTTTAGAATTTTGGTATTAGGAGGCCGTGCTAAACCTAGGTTTCTTAGCATTCTAAGGATGTAAGGCATTGTAGTTAAACAGTGATCCTATCTATAGCTTAAAAATTCTCAAAATTAATCATAAAACTGAGAAAAAATAAAAGTACAATAGGTCATGAAAACCAAAGGGTTCCCTATTTCAGAATTTTGGTCCTTAAGGTCCAAGAGCGATTTGGATTTCTTTGCATCATATGTTGTAAGGCCTTGCCCGAGTACCGACCCGGTCCGTTAGAGGGAACCGGGATGCTCATTCGAGTTTAGACTCACGGTGGAACCCTCAGATTCAGATTTGGTTGATTTTGAAAAATGATTTTTGGGAGTCGTCACCTTAATTTTATTTAGTTGGAAAAATATTAAAGAAAAACCCAATTTTGACTCCAAATTTATTAATTTGCCCAAAGATAAAAATCACTAGCCTTCGAACCGGGTTGAGTTTGGGGACTAGGTTTTTGGTTTTAAATAATCTAAATTTGGCTCTTTAAGTTTAATTTGACTTAAAAGTTAATTTCATGAATGACATTAATAATTGCAAAATAAAATGCATGAATATGGCATAAGATGAATGCATGAAAATTAATGGAATAATAAACATTCACAAATAAAGGAGAGTGTTCCCTCTAATCTTTAGAGATTTTGGGGAACCACATGATCACTCCTTAATTAAGATAATTATAAAAAATGGGATGCCTTCTCTAACCTTTATAGGATTCTAGGAAGGCTACAAATTCCTTTACAAATATTGTAAAAAAAGACAATTGCTTTACAAAAAAATAAGAAAAAAATATGCTTAATTTTAAAAGAAAATTGGATTTGAGATTTAGACTTAAATTCTAAATGTGCCTACGTATCCCGTTTGAATAGGGATCAAAACCCACGTAGTTTGCTCCACGATTAAGTGGAGGGGTTAAAAATGATTTTTTGGGTTTGAAGAATGAGTTTGATTAAAATACCTTGGATTTTGACGGATGAGATGGAAAAAGTGTTTTGCCAGATCGAAATTTCATTTTATAGGATCGGACAAAACGAGTTGATTGATGATAAAAAAATATGATGAGTGAGTGAATTAATTAATTAAAATGATTAATTGATTAATTAAAATAGTAATTGAGTTGAAAAGGAGATTTTTAATTTAATTTTTAAAAAAGGGTAATTAATTAATTAAAATGATTAATTAATTAATTAAAATAGGGGATGAGCTTAAAAAAGATTTTTTTTAATTTAATTATAAAAAAGGTAATTAATTAATTAAAAAGATTAATTAATTAATTATCTTGTAAAAAAAGATTTTTTTTAGTTAATTAAAAGGATTAATTAACTAGGCTTAGGTGAGAAAATTAATTAATTAAAATGATTAATTAATTAATTAAAGAGTGGATAGAGGGAGAAGAAGAAAGAAGGTTGATAGATAGCTATCAATATCAACCCTGGGTGTGTGTAAAAATGAGGGAATGGGGAGCCTATTTATAGGTAAATGGGTAGAGAGTAGTTTAAGTAATGGAAAAGACCATGAGGATAGGGTAAGAAAATGACTGATAACTGGGAAAAAGGGGTACAAAAATCATTTTATGCGTGTGGAGCCCACTGAAGCAGAATGGTTCGTGCCCTGGCGCGGCGCTGCACCAGGCCTATGCGGCGCCACGTTAGGCCTTTGCGGCGTGCTGCAAAGAGGTAGTGCGGTACCGCACAGACCTAACATGGTGCAGCACACCTTCCATGTGGCACGCCACGTGGCACGGCATGCTTTTTGAGATTTTTCCTGATGGTCCATTTTTTGAGAATTTTCTGGTCAATTTTTGAGACTTGCAGGTCAGTTTTTGGGAGCCACAAAGCTCAGAAAATTAACGGTCAGTGTCGTTAGGATTGAAATTAATTTTAGGATATTTTGACAGCAGTCTGAGGTAGATTTCGGTTAGTTTTGAAAAAAGAGTGTCTGATACAGAAGGTACTGCCAGGGGCGGAAAGGCATCCGGTTGTGCAAAAAATGCTCCAGCCAGTTTTGGAGAGCTTAATGTTAATTTTGAAGGTGCTAAAATGAGGATTCACAGCTGTCCTCTCATCAAAGCTGTCTATTAGTTAGATAGTTTTGATGAGAGTGAACCCGAAAAAAAGGTAAATCTGAGCTTGAGAAAAAATTCTGGTTACGATAAGATAATTTTCATGAATTTTGGAACTCGATTTGACTGCTTTTGGGACATTAACGAATTTTCAGGTTCGTAATTTTTTGACTTTTTTTTTTTTTTATGCCGGAGCTATATCTTATGCAAAAATAGGAGAATGAGCTGACTATGTGTAGATAAAAATCTCACGAACATGTGAGAACTTTCGGATCCTGATTTCGAAATAATATTGGCTGAAAAATTTACTTTCATGCGACAAAAAAATTATAGGGTATTTTTTACTATGCACTATTTGTCTTTTATGCCCTGAAAATCTATAAATGGGGCTGCACACCATTTGCTACAGCACCCATTTTGCTTGCTCAAAATGTGAGCAAGCTTTCTCTCCCTCTTTTTTTTTTTTTTTAAATTTTAAATAACGAGTTTTTTTTTCTTCTTTTTTTGGTAGTAATAAAACTCTTTCTTTTTTTTTTTTTGAATAACGATTTTTTTTTGGGTAGTAATAAAACTATCTTTTTTTTTCTTTCTTCTTTTTTTTTTGGTAGTAATAAAACTCTTTTTTTTTAGTAGTATTTTTTTTCAATAGTGGTAGTAATAAAATGCTTTTTTTTTTTACAATAATAATAACGTGCTCTTTTCTTACTTTGCCTGTCAGGTTTGGCATTTGATTAAGATGGCATCATCATCCCGTCATAGAACTGCTTTCTCAAGGAGGGCCTCTTCTTCCTCTGCGGGTGGTCAGGGATGTTAGTACGAAGCGCCTAGAGACAATTCGCACCCGGCCCTCCTATTACAGGATCCCGAAGATCATGTGTCCTATGACGGTCAGCTAGTGGTCGGTAGTCTTGCTTACTTTTTCTGAAAGCCAATTTTGTTCATAACTTTTATGAGATTATCTCGTGCTTTTACTGGTTTTCTTGCAGGCATAGACAATCAGGAACAAGGGTGGTCGCAGCAATCTTAGGGAGGTGGTTAGGTGTGTCTCCCCGGGCAATACTGTTGGGGTTATACTAGAGTCCACCGGCTTTGTTGACTTTCTGGGGGTGTCGACTCCAGACCGTTTGAACATCAATTTGATCAAAACTTTAGCGGAGAGGTGGTGGGACACCACGAACACCTTCCACTTCACCTGCGGGGAATTGACTTGCACACCGTTTGATTTGCATTTATTGTTTAGGATCCGATTCGGGACTCAACCTCTTGACATATGCGACGACTGGAGACAGACATTCTCTGCCGAAGAGACGTAGGCTCTTCTTGGTTTTGACCTGCCTTGCGATAGCACCCAGGTAAGGTGCACCTTACTGGTAGATAAGCTGGAGTGGAGGGCGGCTGCCGGCAAGATTGTCCTAGATGCAGCAGTGGCCCGACTGTGTTTGCTGATTATAGTAGGTTGTACTTTCTCCCATTCCTTGAGAGACACAATGGATCTCAATATTTTGGCTAGCCTGGTTGATTTCAGCGCCTGAAGGGAGTACGACTGGGGCGGTGCAGTGCTTAGTGCCATGTACCACGACATGGTGGAACTGTCTCGAGGGAACATCTTTTCTGTTGGTGGTATGACGCCTCTCTGGGAGGTATGTTCTTATACCCTGACTTGCATTTTAATTTACAACGTTGATGATTTCTGACTATCTGGTGCGTGCAGCTTTGGGCATATGAGTATTTTGCTTTCATAGCTCCTGGATTGATCAGACAGAGGCCGAGAGATTTTCCTGCTGGAAGGAGATGGGCAGAGTCTAACTAGAGTTCTAGCTCTTATGATCACAACGTCCAGACACTCTAAGCCTTCTTCGACAATTTGACGGAGCCAGAGGTTTTACACTCATTACTTTGCTTTCTTTATTACCCTAGTATTTAAACCATTTTGCTCACCATTCAATGTGATAGATCTCGAGGCATTTCGGAGAGTTGCGGCGTCTCGGCGTTGACAGCATAATTTTTGCCGAGCACCTCTTTTGGAGACGGCTTTTGTTGCGTTCGCCCTATCACTGCTTATTTTTCTTGGGAGAGAGGGTGTACTTCCAGATCATTGGCTCCTGGTGTGTCCCCAAGCCCCCTCAGTGTACATGAGACATGGGTCGGCGATCCATCCTTCCCCTATGCTTTGTAATAGTGACAACGGGCGCATCTATCAATTCCCTAGCCCGAGCTATCTCGATTTTTTTTCTGCTTTCCTGATGCGTGAGATCACACCGAAGGGTCACTCTTCCATTGGGTCTGCCCCTTCAAGGGAGTCGATCATCCATGTGACTTTTGAGGTACTAGGAGGGACCACTTATGTCCCTGATGCATGCGGAGGCGCTGGGCCAAGCTCGAATACCGGCACAATAAACTGGGACAGGGACTTCTACATTCCTGAGGAGATTTCATATTATGGAGCAGATGGCTCCTTGAGGATATGGCAGCTTCCTGATGCCGTTCGCCCAGATCTACGAGACATTCCGGATGATGTCGAGATATGATTTTACCTTTCATTCAGAAATGATCTTCATGTAAGGAAGGCATTTACACTCACTTATGCCCAGGGTTCCTAACATTCTGTTTGCCATAGGTACCTCAGAGCTTCATTTGATGGACTTACAGAGTTTCTTACAGAATAGAGGCTGCCCTCGGTGGGATGCTAACACGTTTAGACATGTCCGATGCTTGTGAGGCTGGCGATGAGGATGCTTCTCGGAGGCGCAGGAGAGGAGAGCGCCATTGATTTGGTGACCGCGATGCTGCCGCTGACTTTTCTTTGTAACTTTTTCTTTATATGTAGCCTTTTAGGGTAGCCATGCCACCTGTTTCTCTTGGTGGGAAGTTGTACTCTTGCATGGGTGATGTCTGTGTATTGATATGTCATGCTTATGCTATGCACATTATGACTATGTAAAATATTATGATGTTTCCTATCATGCATGTTTGTGTCATGGATGTGTGAATGTGATGTATGCGTGCTTTTGACTTTGAACGGCCCCTTTCTTCTCTCCCTTCCCTTCGTCGTCTAGAGAAGATATAGCTTTTCATGCCCTTTTGCTCTAAAGAAGAGAGAAAGGTCATCTATTTCTTGTACTAGGGGTAAAGAATTGAAGTTCTGGCATCGAACGAGTGATCGCTGAAGCAGTGCTACAGTTCCACGCTGCGAAGAACATGTGCGGCGCCGTGTCAGCTCTGTGCGGTGCCGCACAAGCTGGTTGCGGCTGACCACAAAAGGAACTTGCGGCGCCGCACAAAGAGCCTGCGGCGCCACGTCAAACTTTCATGGCAGATCCATTTGTCTGATAGTGTTTCTGCATTTTTTGGCCTGATTGTGACATCTAGGGGCTTATATAAGGCAGAATTTCTAAAGGCAAATCCATCCATTTTTCATTTGAGAGGGTTTAGGGTTTGGAGTTTGGGATTTGGAGTTTGGGGGTTTGGGGATTGGGGATTGGGGATTGGGGTTTAGGGTTTAGGGTTGAGGGTTTAGGGTATAGGGTATAGGGTATAGGGTTCAGGATTTCGGGTTCAGGGTTCGGGGTTAGGGGTTCGGGGTTCGGGGTTTAGGGGTTAGGGGTTAGGGTTTAGGATTTAGGATTTAGAATTCAGGGTTCAGGGTTTAGGGTTCAGGGTTCAGGGTTTAGGATTCAGGTTTTAGTATTTTGGGTTTTGGGTTTTGGGCTTAGGGTTTTGGGCTTAGGGCTTAGGGTTTAGGGTTTAGGGTTTAGGGTTTTTGGGTTTAGGGTTTAGGGTTTTAGGGTTTAGGGGTTTAGGGTTTAGGGTTTTAGGGTTTTAGGGTTTTAGGGTTCAGGGTTCAGGGTTCAGGGTTCAGAGTTCAAGGTTCAGGTTCTAGGGTCTAGGGTCTAGGGTCTAGGGTCTAGGGTCTAGGGTCTAGGGTTCAGGGTTCAGGGCTCAGGGCTCAGGGCTCAGGGCTCAGGGTTCAGGGTTCAGGGCTCAGGGTTCAGGGTTCAGGGTTCAGGGTTCAGGGTTTAGGGTTTAGGGCTTAGGGTTTAGGGTTCAGGGTTCAGGGTTCAGGGTTCAGGGTTCAGGGTTCAGGGTTCAGGGCTCAGGGTTTAGGGCTCAGGGTTCAGGGTTCAGGGTTCAGGGTTCAGGGTTCAGGGTTTAGGGTTTGGGGTTTAGGGTTTAGGGTTTAGGGTTTTTGGGTTTAAGGTTTAGGGTTTTAGGGTTTAGGGGTTTAGGGTTTAGGGTTTTAGGGTTCAGGGTTCAGGGTTCAGGGATCAGGGTTCAGGGTTCAGGGTTCAGAGTTCAAGGTTCAGGTTCTAGGGTCTAGGGTCTAGAGTCTAGGGTCTAGGGTCTAGGGTTCAGGGTTCAGGGC